>JAUTXW010003428.1:0-575616 GCA_030620095.1 Kuschelorhynchus macadamiae
CCCCCACACTATTATGTCATAAGACATAACAGAATGGAAGAGCGCATAGTATGCCCTTCTAACAACATAGAGGCTCGCCGTTAACATTATAATAGAACGTTTGATAGACATGAAACACAGTCCATTTTAATAAGTAACTCACAAAATGAAGCCAAAAGACCGTTATCGATAGTGATCGTGGCTCGTGTCTGTCAAAAAATTTCTGACAAATCTTGCATATGGTGTGACCTCAATGAATCATACGCGGCATCGCACAGTATGGTTTTCGTATACCATATCGTTTCATCGTAAGTAACTTTCAGGTGTATATTTTCTTCTTGTTTTTACTATAAGGTATATTCTTAATACAAATTTGAAATGCATTTAGATGTGAAGCTCCCGACTATATCCTTCTTTTCCGGCGGCTAACCAGAGGAGCTTCCAAAAAAGTGCATCCAAATGGAATTTTTAAGAGACATTTTTTCTTAGGTTTCTTTTTTTTAACTAGAAAACAATGTTCTCTCAGCTAATCCTTGTGAAAACCCTTTTGTTACAAAGAAAAGGTGACTGAAACGATTCGATCTACTCCACTAAAATACCGCAATACCGGAGATAAGTCTCTCGACACTAAGTAAAAACCTAACTTATTCTAATAATATAATCATTTCAGGTTAAATAGGATCTTCCATTAAAACCAATCCACCTATTGTCGAAATCAAATATGTTTATGTAAGAGGTAATACTTCTTATTGGAATATCATATTTTCTTTTTTATAGACTACCTAGGTATCTATGTATAGGACCTTTTCTTGCTATCTATGTAGAGGATCTGAACTACCTATGGTAGATTATTTTTTTATGAAATTATATATGTCTAATGTGGTAATAAAGGGAAATCTGCTGGGCCACTATTTAACTAATGTAAGGTATAGGCAACGCGGCTGTCTGGCAGTAAGATCTGGAGACGGTCTTAATTTTTTGCAGGAAAATACTACTCATCCTGCAATATCTGAAGTGGAGTGATTTAATTAAATATTTGGGAATGTAGAGAATTTTGTATTTCGTGCAATTTTTTTATTTAATTAAAAACGTAGTCAGGTGAGCACAGGAAATCTAAAGAAGGAACATGATGAGACAATACCGTGAACATTTAAAATTTGTTAACGTCACGTCTATAAAAACGCATTATAATGTGTTTTTATAGACGGGACGTTAAATGTTCACTGTTTTGTCTCATCTCAAGACTTGTTATGTAAATATACTATTATTTCATACTGTTTTTTCACATTTTAAAATTATGGGAACTGCAAAGTAAAAGTAACATTAATTTTTGAGAACAAATGATGAAAGTTTTGTTAACAAAAGCCGCGGAATAATACTCGGTCGCATATTAAACTTTCTAGGTTTGATCCCGATGGTGATTCACTTACGATGACCATCAAACAAGAAATGGGAAAAGCCGACGTTGATTGTTTTGAAAGCCAGATAGATTCAGCGACCGGCTGAATTTAAGTCTGCCGCGATGCAATTGGCTCTCTCTCGCAATCCCACATAACTTGTTGTTAAGAAACATTTTCTATCTTCATCATATCATCTAATCTAACATCCAACTGGTTACCGGCGTAAATTCATTTTCACTCTTCCTTATATGGATTTTTACCACTAATATTGGCCGCAGACTTAACAAAGTCATATGCGCCCACCACGATTCGAACCTGGCCACACCGGGACCATATACCAGATGACCAGCACATAAATACACTGGGCCACCTATTCTGCGGCGAAAGTATGTCTTATGTCTTAGGTATGAGCCAAAGTACGTAATTCACAAAAATATTAATATGAATCACTGTAGGTCCAAATAGAAATAAAATAAAGAAGACTAATTTTAGATCAGCAATCTATTAGAAGTTGGTTGGAAAGTACTTTTCGAGGAGTCGAATTTGGCCATCCTATCCATCTGAGTAGCAGTGTGAATTTACCCCCATATTACCACGGGAACATCCGTTCTACACCGACCAGGTTGCCGACGTGAATGGTGAAATTCGTTTTACACTCTTTTCTATATGGATTTTTACCACTAATATTGGCCGCAGTATTATACTGGGACCATATACCAGATGACCAGCACGTAAACGCACTCGGTCACCTGCCCGGTTAAAGTATATCTTATAAGTCAAGGTAAGAGCCAAAGTACTTAATTCGCAGTACCCATATGAATCACTATAGGTCGAAATAGAAATAAAATTAAAATGACTAATTTTAGGTCAGCAAAATAAAGTTGGTTGGAAAGTATATTTTACAGCAATAAAAACGCTATTGTTTGAAACAAATAAAAAAACGTGCATGGAGGTTGTGCCAGTTCTGAGCAAGTGAGTACACTGATCTCTGTAGCAACTTTAATGATATTGCAAAAACTGTTATATTAAGCATCACTGGAGAAAATTAAAAGCCAAATTATGGACATATAAAGGGCCATACTCTCAAGCAAGGAGGATCCAAAAGCTTGAGCTAGAAAAGAACCGAGATATACTCCTTATTCATGGCGTAGAAAAAAAGAACACCAATCTATATGAAACAGTAATAAACCTGCTTATATCTACTCTCCAACTTCATAAGGGCTTTAGTCTTCCAAAATATAAAAGTTTTTAAAATTTGTATATTTATAGGGGCAACAAATTTTTAAAACATTTTTTGTTTTACAATAATAATAAGCGCAAACGGAAGGACCAAAAATACCAGTGGAATTGAGAACCACCTTTTCTTTTGTTTACTTGATTCAGGATTGCCGGCAGATAATGAATTATCATAAATTATCAAGTGTTATTTATAAATGTGTTCCTTATTTTACTAGTATTTTATTTAACTGACCGCATATTTAGGACAAATTAAAATTATTTACTGATTTTAGAATTCCATATTTGTAGATTTTTCCCAAACATAAATAATGTAGGTCTTAAAGTAGAAATTTGCACAGAATTTAATATATTTACTTTCAATATTTCAATCGAAAATATGTTAGTTTTACTTGATTCTAAAGCCACATCCACACGATATGAGAAGGTAGGTGGGCGTTCTATTTTATGTGGTGTGGGTGGAAAACGAATGGCAAATATGCACAGACGTTCTTATTTAAAGAGGTAAAACAAACGTTTGATATATGGTCGTCGCAAGCCCGTATGTAAACTTTCGGCTAAGTTTGCCATGTTGGAGTTGACTGATATGGCTTCAATCAGCGAGGAATGAAATAGAAATATGTATTTTCTAAACATTATTTTTCTCCTAAGGTCTAGCAAAAATGCAGGCTCGAAACCTTGTCATAAGAATAAAATATTCATATTTCAATATATATTCAAGAGTACGTCTGGATACGGCTTTTTGCCTTTATTGGTCCTTCAGAAATAAGCATACGTCTAACAAACGGAGATCATAACTTCAAAACGTTGTATTTAATAGGATTTCAAAACCATATGCATTATTTATTTATTTATTTATTTATTAGATCTTTGGTTGACATATACAATTTCTTAAATTATTTTTCATTTAAAGACAAAAGGTTTCTTTAAAATAATTTTGTAACGCAATAATTAATCTCTTAAGAATTTTGAAAAATTGTTACATTGTCCCAAAAATAATTTACCTAATACATTATTTGATTTGTAGTTAAAAAATGTGAACACTCTACCAAAAATATGAAATAATGGGAACTGAGGCTGACCATGTGATTGCGATCATAGGATGTAGCATAGAAGAAGAAAGGGACATGTGTATTATTACTATAAAATTTAATTTATGAAAGTCGCCAACATAAAAAAATGGGAATTGCCATTTTTAATCTATTGTATCTGTTCACTGTGAGCTGATTTAAAATAATATTGTATCTAATTCCTCATAATACAACTTTTTTCTTTTTTTTAAGCAATTTAGAATTTTTTCCATCACCTATATTTAGTTTATGTAAAAATTGTAGGTATTATACAGCGCATAAGATTTATTTAGCACACAATTTTACACAGATTGAAGAAATTACGTCTTTGTGATATCTTTTTAATGTAAGGACTTTTATGTAACATGTCCATTGGTTGGGTCTATTCGTGTTGATTATAAATATCCTAGAATTGATTTCATTATCCTTAAAAACCACTGAGGAAATAATTATCTGCTATAAAAAGCAATGTGTTCATATTGACTACACTCGTCTGTGTTAAGCAGGGTCCGCACGCAATGTGTTGTTGCATAGTTTGGTTAGGTCGACAAAGGTTACAAAGGGGTTGTGTTTACTTTAATATTCATTACAATTAGTGCCATCCATAAATAGAGAAATGGAGAAAATACTTTTATGGTAAATTTTTGATCTTAGTTTACTTTATCTTAGTCATCACAGGATCCACATTTTTAAACTTTTCAACTAGGATTTCGTAGCCCTGATTTGTTTTCACCCTGTTAATACATTCGTTGGATTTCACTCTAAAGGATGGAAAAGTATAGTATAGTTCGATGAGCTCCGAAAAATGCTCTTGGGCTCAGATTATTAACTCCATCTTCTGTCTTTGTACGATGAGACATTTCGTGTGGATCCGCTTCGGAAGTTGATCTGAGACTCCATTGCCAACTAATGCAGTGGGCAGATGCATTTTAAGAGTGGTTACTGTAACTGTATGAACAACGCTATAGGGCGTCTAACATAAATCGGTTAAATTTATTTTATTAGTCACATGTTTCGCTTACAGTGTGTATATGTTTTAAAAAAGTTACATTTTTTCTTTTTCTGATTTGCTCATAAAGATTCCTAATCATTTTTATTATTTTATATATTTTAAACCGTTTATTTTCTCCAGCCTTCGACGGCTCTTAATAATTAATCTAACCATTACAGTGAAGTCCATCCATAATATGGTTAATATACGAGGCATAATTTAAATCAGATCACAGTGTAACTTGTCCAATACTGATTTAAAATTATTATTTGTAAGATTTGTATATAAGATTTCATATATATTTATTTTCATACATGTATTATTAGTTGTTATATTATTGTATATAGAATATTAATACCACTACAGTTTTAGTAAAGCTGTCTCAGTTCATTAGTTTAGTACTAACAAAAAATGCAGCTAGAAGTTAATTTTAATTTTCGAGGCGCTATAGAAAAAAACAAAGAGTAGGTATTATGTATTAAAATCTTTTTTTAAATGACTCTTATGCCTTACTTTAAACAAACATTATAAATCTCCTAACTATTGGAAGCCGAGCGAAATCTCGAACCAGAATATACAGTATAGCATTGATGGCATACCAGATGAGTCATCAAAGAGTATTCTTATGCAGTAAGAAGCTGTGACATATAAGAACATTATATCTACAGAATGTTCTAAAAAAAACAGCTATTTTTGTAGCGATGCTAATACCGGAAAAAATACGTACAAATGTGACGGAAAAATTCAAAATAATTTTGAAGTACTTAAAAGAAAGTAAAGGATTAGGAAGTCGGGGATGATCTGGCTTTAAAAGTTTTTACACAGCTTTGAGTTGCATAAGAACATTTCAAGTAGTGGTTTGGTTTACCTCGTCAATTTCATACTAAAAATATCCATAGAAATTATTTATTTGTATATTTATTGTATTTGATTTTTTTCTAAATCAACAAATTTTCCACTTACGCCAGTCATTCTCAAAACAGAAGAAAGCTGATTTATAGGTCGATTATCAGCGTTTTAAAATAAATACTTTTAATTTGTTGCTAGTCTTGTGTTTAATTAGGCTTTACTTGGGGAATACTCTATCAAAATATAATGCCTGAATTTTTTTTCTTTCCTGAAAAACTTTTTAATTCTGCCAGAATATTTCTCCTACAGGCACCAAAACTTTTTCATTTTTGATCTTGTATAATACTAAAACCCTTAATGAACCTTTTAGAAAACTGTTGAACCTAAATAAAGAAAGATACATAAAACGATTAAAGTCTATTACTTCATATTCAAATAACAGCACCCTTTTATGTTATTAAATTATGTGATGTAACCATTTTTTTGAGCAATTCTACTGAAAAAAAAATTAGTATGTATATACTGTAAAGGGGGGTTACTTTAGCCCATTTTTAAAACAAAATCCATGTTTTAGGTGCTATATATACGTTTTAATGTGGTTCCATCGTGACAGTATTTTACTCTAAACCATAGAGAAATACAATCATGGCAATTAGACGACTCCAAAAATAATTGATATGTATTTCATTTTTTTTTCATACCGGGCCAAAGTTACCCGGGGTTGGGACATCTTTGACGCAGACTCAGTTTATCAATGAAAACAACTTTTTTATTAGATATGGATCAAAGTTTAGCGTTTCCAATAACACGGCAAAATAATAGAAATTGAGAACTATCAAATTTGGTCCAGCGGGGCTTGTTAAAAAGTGAAGATGGCATTTTTAAATTTCTATTGTACAAAATACATAAAAACCAACATAAATGCCCTAATATGTATTATCAAACATAGTTAAACATACATACCTAGCCGCAGAGAGAAAAATCGAAAAAATTATAAACTTAAACTAGCTGAACAAAAACAGACTTCCACAAGTGGATTTTGATTCGCCGAAAGTTCTTCCGGATCTATCCTGCATTATTGGTGCTGCTGGAGCCTCTGCAGTTGCAGCAGATCTTCAACAGCTCCAATGACGCAAAATAGACCCAGAAGAAGTATCGACGAATAAAAAAAGATCACAATAAAGGAATAAAAACGCTAAATAAACTCCCTAAGTTCTACCACATTATACTGATTGCGATTGGAACTCAGTTTTGGTGGATTAATTTTATTAATTATATCTTCTCACTTATACTGCATAACATCTTTTCTTTCAGGCCTTCGCTAGTACTTCTTGCCCTAAACCATACATTTAACAATAGATCCTTCTTTATTTGTGTCTGAGATTACCCTTAGGTATCTTAAATTATTTGGAACTTATGATATAATCTTTAACTTTAAATAATAAGGGATTTACTGATTCTTGATGACTAGCTGTTTGTAGCTTCTTTACACTTTCATCTGCTTCAAGGTCGGAAAAATTATCACTGAGTTTATCTGATCGCAGACTAATACTCCCGTCTTCCAAAGTACTAGATATTTTTCTTGTATTCTTTTCTTCTTTTAAGGGTGGTCGCAGATGTGGTAGGAATTCGTCTTCTACTACGATATGCTTTACAGATGATACACCAACTGTTCAGTTCTTTTTTGTAATTTTTTCACCAGCTGCAAGAACCCTAGGAATTTCGATAATGTCTTCAGCACTAATGCTCTTTCCAGGTGCTATATCAACTTTTTTTCTCGTCTTCCTTGTCATTTCTGGACCAACCATGGACAGTCGTTTTTTTGAAAGGTGATTTAAAAACATTTCACCTACAAAATCCACATCAACTTCTGCCTTTGGTAAGAGATCCAAAATTCCATTTTTGTTGAGCGAATAAATGACCCATTTTCTGATCCTGATATCAAATTGTTGCCTTTATTTGGTTCTAACTGAGCCGTAAGTTCCGTAACAATGATGGAAATGATGCGTCCTTTGGAACTGTCGAAAATTTTGTACCACTCTGACTCTGTCCATTTTCTCAAAATGCTCTTTTCATTGTCGCCAAGAAAGCGATATCAAGCATTTGGCGGCAAACAAACAAAATGTACGTGCTTCTCAGCATACAGCTTTAAAGCTTTAGGACTTATATGGGAGGACAAACCAATTTTCAAAAGTAGATAAATCGAACCAACCGCTCTTAGTGCGGTTGTATCATGCCCCTTCTGGTCCACGTTCCATCCAAGTAGACCAAATATTTTCAGATTTGTAGACACCATATGGAGCAAGGCAGACTCCCTCTGCGTTTCCGCAAAACATTATTGATATGGATGATTTGCTATAGTTGCATACTTGTTCAACGCACTTTTGGCCTCTTTTGCAGATTATACGTTTATAACCCGGATCGTCGTTTAAATTTGTTTCGTCATAGTTATAAATGTTTGACGCGGGTACATTTTCTACCTTCTTTTTTAAGTTTTCAAAGTAACGGTTTATGACAGCGGCAGATGCTGCTGCTATGTTTCTTTTAATATTGGATGCGAAACGTCTTTTCAGATCATCAGAATGACGTTTTAAGAACGACTTAATCCAATCACTACCAGGAGTATTATTTTTAAACTTTTTGATTACTGCGCGTTTTTTAGTAAGTTATATTGCGCGGCTCTTCGATAAAACTTCATCCAAACACTGCTGAAGTGCTTCGACGGTGTAATTTTGGTAATTGCGACTTCCAAGCTGAGTCTTGTAAGTGCGCGGCATCTCTGCATCAATATCGGAAATGGAAAATTATCTTATTAGAAGGGACAATTCTTTTCAAGGTATCTTTGGCCCAGGCCAATCGTCATCTGAGACAATAAATATCTAATAAAAAAACATGCGAAATAATTAAGCCATACTCATCGGAACGGCCTACATAACAACTGAACAAAAAAACTACTTACCCTGTTATCAGCACTTATATTTTTCGGATTTGCCGGCAAAAGTTTCGAATGGGCGTTTTTAGTAGTTTTATAAACAAACTTTTGAAACTCACACGCTGACAAACCTAGTTCAGTTCAGTTTTGTTTTATGGCGCTGTCATGTGCTATGACAATTTGCCAGCTCTTCTCCCTTGGGTCCAGGCAGTCTGATTCTTGGATCATTCTGGTCCCATTATCTTCTTACTTTAGTACTTCTCTCTTTTTCTTTATTTCTTCCCTTTTCTTTCTTCTCTTTTTGGTGTTCTATTTATTTATTCTTACTATTATTATTATTCTTTTCTTAATTTATTTCCTTTTTTTTTATTTTATTTTTTTTTTCCCAGGAATGTTAGTCTTTCACTCTCTAACTCCCCACTCTTCCACACGACAAGGACAACAATTACTAGACACCACTACACGGTACACATAGCTGGTAGGGTAAATTTACATGTTCTTGTTTTTACGATATGCAAATTGATTTGTTTCACCTAAACTTATTTGGTTTCATTATAACAATGGTATGTTTATAAATTGATATTATTTCTCTTTAAAAATGTAATCAGGGATTTGACTCTAGAGATATTTATATTGTTTAGAACCGATATAATATTGAATGGAGTGTTTAACCCACTTTGTCTAAGACATTCATACATGTCCACCCCCGGAATTGCCCTTAACGGACATTCAAAGAAAATATGATCAAAGTTTTCAGTTTGTCCACACTCAGAGAGTGGGGATTCTTTTATTTTAATATAATGTAAATGCTCAGCAGTGAGGCAGTGCCCTGTTCTCATTCTTATTATTGTAGTTATATGTCGTCTATCTACATATGGTATTGTTTCGAACCACGGTTTCCTGGGAAAATCTCTTTGAACCTGTGCATGAAATTTACCTTTTTCCCTTCTGGAGGCTTGCCAATATCTGTTAAATTTTTCTTCAATCTCATTTTTACAGATGTTACTTATATCTCCCTTATTCAATTGTAGACTTTTAGGAATGTTAAGTTCCCTTCCTATGTTTGCCAGTTTGTCCACCGTTTCATTGCCAATGATATTTGCATGTCCTGGTATCCATGCTAGCTGAATGTCTGATGTTGTTTCTAAGATCAATCTTTTGGTATATAGGGTGATATAGTCATTGTTGGTTGTATTGCGCTTCTGCAGTCAGTAAAGATGATGGATTTACTGATGTTTTTTGTTAGGCACACTCTGATTCCCTCATTGATGGCAACTGTTTCTGCTGCACATATGTTTATCTTCCCTGGCAGTTTTCCTGAAAAATTGTAATTTAGTTCTGGGATATGGATACCATATCCTACAGATTCCCCCTGTTTTGATGCATTGGTGTATACAAAGGTATATTCGTTACAGTATTTTTCTGTTTGTTCCAAAAATTCTCTATTATTGTTTCCACTGTCTTTTTTCAAATTTAGATTAATTATTGGAATTTTCTGTATTTGATATTCATATTCTATCTCAAAACACGGCAGGATGTCACTTGTTCTTAAGTGTTCCCAAAATGGTTCAATTTGGTCCAGTGCATTTACCAGATAGTTTGAGGGATGGTTGTTAGTTAAATTTTGTTTTAGTTGAATAAGTAGTTCTATTACGGGGTTATTATCTATTGCTAAAAGTTTGATAAGAAATTTGTGTGCAAGCCACTTACATCTAGATTCAAGATCAAGTTCCGTGGTCTCTGCCAGAAGTGCATTCACCGGAGTGGATTTCATACAGCCTGTAATTATTCTTAGGCCTTGATGGAAAATGGTATTTATTCTGGTAATGTTTTTTTTTGTTGTTGGTTTTAAAAATATAGCGCCAAAATCTAGGTGGGACCTAACCAACCCTCCGAAGGCTGTTTGCAGCGTTTTTGGGTCTGCTCCCCACCAAGTCCCGCAAAACACCCTCATGAGGTTCAATCCTTTTTTTGCTTTGATAATTATTTCGTTTATATGTCTGTCCCATTTCAGCTGTCTGTTCAAATATACTCCCAAGCACTTGATATTATCTTTATAATTGATTGGTGATCCTTTTATGTATAAATTTGGAGGATATTGTGTATATCGGGACTGTTTAAACCAAACTGCCTCACATTTGTTCTGTGACAGTTTTGAGTTGTTATTCTCTAGCCACTGTGATATTATGTTTAAATAGTTGTTTACTTTATTTGTCATTTGTATGACGTTTGTGCCTTTGCATATCAATACCAGATCATCAGCATAGCCAATAAGCCAGCTGTCCGTATCATCTAAAGCAGCTTCTAAAAATGTATCAAAAAGGTTTTTTTTAAGTATATATTAAAAAGGAGGGGACTTAGGGGGGAACCCTGGACCAGTCCTTTGGTGGCTGTTTTTGGACCTATGATGTTGTTCGAATCTTTAATATATAGACATCTATTTTCCAAGATCCTGAAAATTGCGCTGCTTAGAGGAGGGGGGATATCTGCTTCGAGGAGGCGTTCATATAGTTGATATATGTTCACATTGTCATAGGCTGATTTTATATCCAAAAATACTCCTATAGCTGTTTGATTTTGGCTGAAGGCCGTTTGTATGAATGTAGTAATATATGCAATATTATTATTTATTCCCATACCTTTTCTGAAGCCCATTTGGTATGGTGAGAAAAATTTTTTTGTTCTCTAATGACCATTCTATTTTATTTTTTCATCATATTCTCAAAGGTTTTGCCTATGCAAGAACTATAGCTAGTCTATAGCTGTCTGTTAGCTCCGGATTTCTATTTGATTTGGGGAAAGCTATTATTGTTTTTTTCCATGCTTCTGGTATGTTTTGTCCTTTTATAATGTCATTACATATATTAAGAAGATGGTTTAATCCTATTTCTGGAAGATGCGTAATCATAGAATATGTAATATTATCCAGGCCAGTGGCTGTATCTTTTTTATTTGTAATAGCATATTTTAAATCATTAATGTTAAAATAATCTGTCTCTTGTATATCATATGGTCTTAACGTGAACTGGGGGTCAATTACACAGGGAGTAAGCCCGTCCAAGATTTCGGTTGCTATTTGCTAATTGGGGAGTTTCGGGTAAGGTTTATTAACCTGTGTATGTGCGAATCTCCTAACTGTATTCCATACTTCTTTGATGTTTGATTCCCGATTCAGGGTTGAGCAATATGTTCTAAATTTTGTTTTTTTTTTCGTTGTTTCAAAAATCTTTTTGTAGTGGCTATTGTTTTTTTAGCATTCATAAAGTTCTCTAGATTTGGCGTCAGTCTAAATGTGGCGATTGCTGTTTTTCTTTCCTTTACCCTCGTGGAGCACTCACCATTCCACCATGGATTAGATATTTTATATTTCTTGCCTTCTTGTTGGTTAGGTATTGTTTCTGCAATGATCATATTAAGGTTGTTTTCAAAAGTTTCGTAAGAGATGTTGTTTGGTAAATTACCATATGCAGTCTCTGCTTTATAATTATAAAGAGGCCAATTGGCTTTTTTAATATTTTTTTTTCCATGAACATTTGGGTTATCTGTTTGCATCCTATTTGTTTGTTGATATATAGAGCACATAGTAGGGTAATGGTCACTACTTCCACAATCTGGAATGATGTTCCATATTGTTTTTGAGCTGATGTCCATGCTGACCAATGTCAAATCAAGTGGACTAGGTTCGCCTCCCGGGGGGATCAGCCTAGTCGATCTTCCGTCATTCATCACCACCAAATCTCTTCCTTCAATTGCCTCCGCCAAGATGTTACCTTTCGTGTTGTTTTCCCTACTGCCCCATAGCCTGTAGTAAGCATTAAGGTCTCCCATAATGATCATCGTACCATCCCCCGCGCTTAAGATATTTGTTATTTCCTCTCGGAAGTTTGTTGCGTTGAGTATTGAATAGATATTTATTACTTTAAGGTTATTGATTTTAATAATTAAACTTTGTGTATCTGGAAATTTATTTAACTGTGGGGTGTGTAAGATTCTATAGTTAATACTTTTTTTAATGATTGTGGCTACGCCACCATATCCATCTGTTCTATCTTGTCTCAATATATCAAAGCCCTTTAAGAAGAAAGTGTGGTTAGTTTTTAACCATGTTTCATTTAATAAGATAAGATCTGGGTCATTTTCCCTTATAAGCGATATCAAATTTCCCCTATTTGAGTTATAGCTGTGTATATTCCATTGAAGGATCTTTATAGGTGTTTGATGTATATTAGCCATTTTTATGAGATTGTGTTGTTTATTTTATTTTAATTTAGGAGATAAATTAAATGGGACAAGGGTAGCTGAAGTATAAAAAATGAAATTAAATGCTGATTACCGTTTCCATACTAGAATCATTTTCACTATTTTCGTTTACCTTTTTATTTGATATTTCTTTTAAAATAATATTTTGTGATGAATTCAGTTGTTCTGTAGTTTTTATCGTAGAGTTTAGTAATGTTGATATTTCCATTGAATTTGAATCTGCATGTCCTGGTATCTCCCCTGGCCCCACATCCACACTTCGGATCCTGGTGTCAGGAGAGGGTTCCCGTAGTGATCTTGTCGGGCGAGAGTTTGGCTGAATGAGTATGTCATCGTGGGCTTTCTTATCATAGCCACCCTGTCTAGTGTTCGTTTTCTTCCGTTTTGGGCTGCTGTTAGTTTCAGAAAATAACTGTTTATTGGTTTTTTGTGATGAGTGTTTAAGAGCTGCCTGCCCTTGGTTGACCGGAATTGAGTTCTTTGGTGTTACCACTGGAAGTGGGGGGAATTCCCGTGCTTTATACGCAAAAGTATTGTACATTTTTGGGATTTTTCTATTTGCATCAAAGTATGTCATGTTTTCGAATACCATAATGCGTTTGATGTTTTTTTGACGAGTATATTCTGGGCAAATTCTTGATGTTGAGTTGTAATTGCTACTTCCGCAGCCTATACATTTCATATTGCAAGGTTCCGTCTGATCTTCTTCATGAACTTTACCACAATTCTTACAGTTGGAATTTATTGATTTACACAAGTGTTTTGTGTGGCCATATCTAAAGCATTTATAGCACTGCGTCACTGGAGGAACATATGGGGTAACTTGCATTGGAAGGGAGTAAATCTCCACTTCCTCTGGGATTTTAACGCCCCTGAAAATAAAAAGAACCGTGCCTGACGGTATATATTCAATATTGCCTGCTTTTATTGATTTTCTATTCATTCTTTTAACATTTAGTATTTGGTAAGAGGATGTGCTGGCCTGCAATATCTCCTCCATTGAGGAGACATAGACATGCCGGACCACCCCCTTACACGTGACAAAATTATAGGGGATAAAGATGTTGAAACCTTTTTCCTTTAGTCTAATATCTTTAGCAAATTCGTTTGCCGCGTCATAAGTTTTGAATTCTATTTCTACCCTTAGTGCTGAACCTAATAATATTTTCTAATTTCAGTTGTAATATTTCTTTTGCAATTTTTAGTGGGCTAAACCTTCCCGCATTCTTATTTTCAACAAAGACCATAAATGGGCCTGTATCGTTATTTTGATATAAAACTGGTTCTTTTTTATCATTAAAAGTTTTTTCATCGGCTTTTTTTGTGCCAATAATGTCAAGAATTTCGTTGGTTGACAGTCCGGTAATGTTATCTCTGTTTACTTCCATGATCACACAAAAAATAAAAAGCGTAAAAAATTCTCTATTTCTCCCAATTAAGTTTATAATCTTTATACTTTCAAGTTATGTTGAAATTATGCAAACTTACCCTACCTGCTATGGGATGGGATTTGTTAGGCTCTTTTTTTTAACATAAAATACACACTACAACGAAAAGGGACGGACCAAAATCTTAAAAAATCCAAACATAAACCATAACACACTCACACCTTCTTGAAACCCTCTTGGAGAATCCTGACAAACCTAAAAAACTTGTTTGGAACGTCAAAAATTGTGTATGGGGCTTCCATCTACCGATCGATGGCCAAATTCACATAACTCTTCTTGATGTTGACATGCCTTACGAAACATGACGCTCCACTACGGAATGTTTGATATTCTTACCCGGCAAAGAGGAGCTGCAGTTTTCCGCCAATAAGGGAGTTGAACTCAAATTTTTTAAATGCGCAAACAAAGAACTTGATTTAAAAATTTCATTTCTCGTTACTTGAAGTACTCTTGATAGTACTTCAAATACTTTTTTGGGAAACGAAATACTTTTCAAGGAGTAAAATCGGGAGAATATCGATTCGATTGCTCGTTGTGACTTCCCAATTCTTAAGGAAGACGCTCATCATCCTGCGCTAATTATTTTTGTTAATAACATTCCATTTAGGAATCTGAAAACAAAAAGTCTAACCAATTTAAATTTTAACCGAGCTAACTATGACACAATACATAATAAATTAGCTACTGTATCTTGGACAGAACATTTGGCTCATTGCAATGTGGATCAATCGGTAGAGTTGTTTTATAGTATTATAAAAAATGTTTTTAGTGAAAATGTCCTCTTATGTCAGTGGTGGCAAACCAACTTATTTTAAATTTGATACAATAAAAGATGAAATTAAAGGACATAAACTATATAAAATTTATAAAACTGATATTTATTATCGAACATTTTCACTACAAAGGAGTAATTCCAAACGACTGATCCGAGAGAGACTACTTAAATTATCTTAATAATATGGAAGCAGATGTTAGCGTAAATTGAAACCAGTTTTGGAAATTTATAAAGCACAAGCGACTTATGTTTTCCTAACTCTGCACATTATTTAGACAGTTCAGTGACTGAGTTGTTCCCAGAATATTTTAATATAGTATATATGGATCATACACCAGCCGACTGTCCTGCACCTCCTGGCAATTTTGAGGTACCTTCGGTTTTAATTACAGAGAAACAGATTTTGGAAGTCATTGTTGCCCTGGATGTAAAAAAAAGGTCTGGGCAAGACAACATACCAGGCAGTTTTATAAAAAAATTTAATGCTTTTCATATTAAACCCCTTCCACATGCTTTGGAGATTTTACATTCTATACAATTCCTCTGCCCAAAGGAGGTGATACAAAATTACCGACCTATAAGTAAATAGTGTATTTTTGGCAAAATGTTTGAAAAAGATTATTCATAATATAATTCTAAAAACTGTTCATAATATTATTTTGAAGGAACAACACAGTTTTTTTTCTCCTAGGTCAATTGAAAACCAACCTAATTGAATTCACTTAATATTGCCAGAGGCATGAATGGTCGGACGCAGGTAGATGTCATATACACCGATTCAGAAAGGCGTTTCATAAAATCAGTCATAATATTCTTCTTCAATGTCTGGCTGATGTCGCTGTGCAGGCTCTTGAGGTGGACATGGTCGTCTTATCCGACTGGTAGGGAACAGTTGGTTCTGGTTGAAGTTTTTCAGTCTGAGCCGTTTGTAGTGTCTTCTGGAGTATCGCAGCGCCAGTCACTTTAAACCATTATTCTTTATAATTTATATTAATGATATGGGACAGTTTTAATAATTATTAATTTAGGTGCAGTTATGAACGCTAAAATGTTATTTCGCTCCCATATAGAATATATTGTTAATAAGTGTAATAGATTGATAGGATTTCTTTTACGAAGTAGTTATAATTTTAGGAATCCAAAAACAATTATATGTCTATACTATACTTTTATATAAAGTCGCCTAAATTTCACGTCAGTCGCTTGGAACCTTCAATACGTCGTCTATCAATAAAGACTAGAAAGCATTCAAAATAGATTTTTAAGATTCCTTTCATGTAAAACAAATGTGGTTATAGTATAAAGTAACTATGAGCTCATCCGACTGACATTTTGAATGATTTTTTTGTATGAAAGAAGAATGATCTCTGACTTACTAATGGTTTATAAACAGTACAGTT
Organism: Kuschelorhynchus macadamiae; assembly: GCA_030620095.1. Lineage (NCBI taxonomy): Eukaryota > Metazoa > Arthropoda > Insecta > Coleoptera > Curculionidae > Kuschelorhynchus > Kuschelorhynchus macadamiae. Next base: position 16,341 of record JAUTXW010003428.1, read on the forward strand.
GACTCCAATGAATTGAAGTCCAAATTAAATTTTGTCTTACCAATTAGATTTAAGGCAACATAATACCTTTGAGATTCCTTTTAGAAATACAAGTTCTGAACAGAATGCAGGATTGAGTCGTACATTTAATAGATAGAGTAGGGCATCAGTGGCGGCTCGCCAAGGGACGCGGGTGAAGCGCTGCTTCACCTACATTTTCCAATCAATTTACTTAAAAATAAAAATATTTTTAAAATATTAAGCATTGTATAAACTACATTTTTATTATAAAAATGTAGTATGTTTGCTATACGTTGACATTATTTACTTAATTATGCCATTATTTTCTATCAAAACTAGTGTCTTATATACTCGAAAAATAATGACAAAGATGTAGCGCACTGAACACCTTTTCATAAGAGCAACTCGATGAGAAATCACAACCAGCAGCAACAAATTCCGCATCAGACTCCCCCGCACGCCGACTTTCGCGCTTAGATTTGCTTACGACAGTTGTTATGGTAACGGAGTGATGAATATCCGTAAGCCAAATAGAGATGGGAGCGGCATAGAACTGCTGCTACAAGCGCTTGTTATAGAATTAATGTAATTAGTGCGTTCGGATCATCGGAGGAAAAAGCAGTTTTGCATCGGTCGAATCGAAATTAGACATAGTTACATAATGTTTTTTTAAGAACAAAAAAAATATATTTAAAATCTTATAAAGTATTAAAAAACGCTCCAAAGCTATGGATAACTAACATCATAAAAATATTTCAAAAATAGCCATTTTGCGCTATTTTTGCCTGCGGCGCTGTGATCCTAGCTATGCTGCGCTTCACCCGTTCTTAAATCCACGAGCCGCCACTGTACGGCATGGAAGGAAGTTCGATATGTCTATATTAGGTTTAAAAAATATGTTGAATATATATATATAATATATTACAATATAGCACTGAAGTGGGAAGCCTACCCACTAGCAGTTAATGTAAGATGTGGATATTTTGTGGATTTTTGTCTGTTGTATCCCTATTTTCCAATGAATGAATAAATTGAATTTCTATAAAATAAAATGTATTTTATTTCAAGTACTGAGAGCTCTATTTCGTGTTATTTTTACTTCCTGTTTTACACCATACTTGATATATTATAGGCTAAAAAAAAGCTGCCCTACCTAAAAAAAATTGTACCTGCCATAAGTTCGTCCAGATTTCATAACACTTGCTTCAACTTCAACTATTCAGCATTTGGGGAGGCCACCTTTAGGTCGCCTGCGAACTTTAATTAAATAATTTCGTTACATGCATTAGCAAGGCTTATCAGCCTGGTAATATTCTAAAATAAAAGGACAGGAAAATTTCTATCTCTGGGTCTCTATTTAAAAATCACAAACTGAATCTCGGAAATTCGTTTTATTTTGAACATTTAATTGATAAAAATATCATAGCGGTAAAAAAGTGTACATTTTTAATTAACAAATAAATATGTATTCGGTGAAGTTAGTATTTCGAGTGCAAGAAAGATTTATACAAATAAGGTTATATACAAAATATAGCACCAAAGGAAAAATATGCATCTCGACAAACATACATACTTCAGTGTAAATTGTTCCCGATATACGGACGTCATTCAGAAAACATGTAAATCTGGAAATTGCTTTTTATTGTAAGCAAACGATACACATTTCGAGATGCAAATTAACTACTAAACTTTATAAAACTGAACAAATATTGCTAATACATAATGATATAAAATAAAAAATTAAATAAGTTAAGACTACAAAAAAATAAATATTAATCTTTAAATAATGAAAAACTGAACTAACATAAGCATGTCAATCAATTTATAAAAGAAAATTGGCTTCAACATTCAATCAAATTTAGTTTGGTGTACCTATGTGATTACAATAATATTTTTAGATGTGATAAACTCAGTATCGCAAATATAAGGTCTTTAGACAGCTAATTAAGAATAAAATAAAAAAGGCCCTTAATGTCCCTATAGCATAAATTAAAGTTACCTGATGATCCCAATTTTTTCTGGCCTTATATAGAGCCAGAAGGATATTTTAGCTGAGATCAATTTCGACAATGTGTCCTACTCAGACACAAAGAATATTCCTGATGTATTTACATTATATTTCAGCAGTTTACTTTGGAGAAACCGATGTCGAATTCTACTGTAGTGCTCAGATTATTTTTATGCTTTTCACTGATTTTCTTCTTAGCTCTTAAAAAGTTGAAATGGACAGAGCTATTGAACCAGAGGGGTTACCAAACTATATAATCAAAGTCTGTAGAGAATTCTTCGAATAATCCTTGCTATACATATTTAATCTTAATCTAAAGACTAAATACTGCCATATTAGCAAAGGAGTGCCCATTAAAAGTAGATTAAACATGATTATTATGGTCCCATAATTATAGTAAACGCCATATCAAAAGTGTTCTTCAATAAAATATATGACTTTGTAAAATATAGCTTATCTCGATTTCAACATGGTTTTTACCAAATAAATCAACGCCGACCAATTAGTTTACCTCTTTATAATTTATCTGTATATATCTCTTTAAATAATAAAATACAAATTGAAGTACTTTATGCGTATACGGAAAAGGTCGCCGGTTCATAGGGTGTCTCACAGTGAAATTTAATGCCACATTTAGTATATTTAAACCTGTCATTTTCACGTGAAAGAAAGCAATACATTGAGGTAAAAGACCCAAATCTAATTACATATATAGCACATCTGGGGTTTCTCATTGATCTAACTTAGGACCTTTGTTATAATTAATAGCAATTAATTATTATGTCAAGTTGTTAACAATTCTAATGAATTACTTACTGTTTTCTCATTACTTCAAATTTTAGAAGTGATAGGTAGCGAGACTGTGAGTGTTTACAGGAGAATATAAATAGTGTGGTTGCTTGTTACAAAGACAATGGTTTTGCTTAATACCAAAAAAGTGCTCAACAATGCATTCAAACAATTATGAGCAAAGAGTATTTTCAGACCTTTACTCAAAAAGATTTGGAAGTTATATTTGATAGTGGTTAAAATTTTCAGAACAAATTCTGAATAAAATTGGTCTCTAGAGTATGATGTATGGTGTAACTGTATGGAGTCAATTCAAAGAAAATTTTGAAATGTTTCTTTAAAAAATATATATAAGCAATTAATCTGTTATCCAGCACAAATGAAGTATAATTTGAAATAAGTGGTTTAGGCCTATTGCAGGCAAGAATGTAATATGTGTTATTTATGAAAAGTGAAGTGTTAAGAAAAGACAACATTCGTTGTCTTTCCTGGCAGCTGAATTCTGGCTTAATTTCATTAGCTGTAGGTAACAAGATTGTTAAGTGACACCATAATCTTATTTTTAAGAAGTAAGTATTTATTAATGAAATCAGAAGGAGAACAAAGCAGGACCTGAGTAAGACCCTTTAAATTTAAAACTTGTAAACAAAATTAATTTTAATTTGTGTTATAAAATTGAAAGCAACAAACAGTTGCTAAAATTAAGATATTGTTCTTCTTCTTAGAAATAAGTGTGAATTATTGAGTGAATTAATTTAATTCTGAGTTTTATTGTTTTTTAAAAGTCAAACTTACACGTCAAAAGGAAAATAAATAAAGGAAGAATACTAGTTCACAAAAAGTGATTAAAAAGCACTTGATCAGCACCCTATGGAAATACCAACAATCAGCACCCTATGGAAATACAAACTATTAAGTTGTTTTTAATGTGTTTTATATTAAATGGTCCTTCGAAATAAATAGAAAATAAATTAAAAAGAATTTGTTTTCTGCCCTTGTGTGACGTAATTGCAAGTAAAGAATCCTTTACGTTCCACTAGGTAATTATTAACCTAACAGTAACATTAGGAACACAAACGTGTCGATTATAATATTCTTTAAAAACAAGAAGAGTCTGCATTTTCAGTCTATGAAACTGTCCAAACTTTATCATCACTCTCATAATAATTCTCATCTTCTGAAACATTTTGCTATAGGCAGTTTTGGCTTTTCATATATTGAGAGTAGTGACAATCGTTAATGAAGTTAACTAAAATTTATTGTTCAAACTGTATCCAAAAGATAAAGTTCATATTATAAGTGTATGTTTAAGAATGTATCAATACGAATCTAAAAATTTAGATTGAGTATAATATACCATTATTTTTAATTTTAAAACAAAATGATACTTACTGAAAAAAACATTTCAATTTCAACATATAGGTTTAATTGAAAATCAGTTAAATAATCAGAAAATTTTTAAAATCTTGTTATAATCACGTACAATAAATAAATAAGGCTAATAATAATAAATTAATTACTTAATGAATTCAAATAATTAAGCAAAAGTAAATATAAAAGGTAAAAACGCCAAATTATAAAATTTGCAGAATTTAAATTTTTTTGAATATTTAATTGATACTTTGGATTTAACTAATTTATTTTTAAACATTTTATCATGTACCCTTTTGCCTTAAGATTAAAAATAAGGCTAGTTAACTCCTGACACTGTCATATTTTTCAATTTTCCGTTTTTTTTTTTTTTAAACAGTAATGTATATATCGGGTACTGATAATATACTTATACTTCAACATAATAAATAAAAAATAAATAATTTGGAATCAAATATAAATAAAAAGAAACAAGTCATTTAAGATAAAAGTACTATTCAAGCACATATTCCCTCCAATAATTATTGGAAAAAATAACAATCAGGTATAAAGGGGATTAAAAAATAATATCAAATTATAATATAGAAGAAAATGTTTGTAATGATTGTATAGGGACTCTTCAGCCTCATAATGGTATTAAAAGGCAAATAGAAGCAAACTAAATTAACCAAATAAAACATAATATAATAAAATGCACTTAAAAAACTGAATAGAAGGATTTCTCAACAAGCAGGTTATAACGAGAGCTTTATTTTTTTTTGAAGTACAGTTTAAAATATCCAGTATATAAAAACATTTAACAAAAATTTGGAATATGATTTATAAAAAACAAATTGTAAGTAACATTTATTTTGAGGAAAATGAATCCAAGTATATTTAAATAATCCCACTAAAAGTTCTGCTGACATAAACATAGTACTTTTTACTTTTTAAATGGAAGGTCCTATTTTTTATTAAACTTTTGGAATCCTATTTTTTACATCTGTTGCGACATGGGAATTTAAATCTCTCACCTTTGAAACATATAAATATTTTTAGAATTACCTAACTCCCAGATGTTAGAAACAGAAATATAAAATTAAACACACTCATTGCTCAAACTGTTTACTGTCATTTATAGACAGGTGTCAAGGTTTTCTTTGAATTGTAAAATGTATTACTTATTTAAAAATATAGAGTAGGTAGGTATTTAAAAACAACCACGAAATGAATATTACTAACTCAGTAAATAAAACCCTCAAGTCTCTCTTCCAGATAGTATTCCATGACAAAAAATTTAAACCAAACTAATCATGTGTATCATTTTTTACTTTAAAAGCATAAATATTTGTCTCAGGTAATTAGATATCTGCGTTACCAGGTAAAGTAAATAATGTGATGCTAGTAAAATAAGAACCATTATTTCTAATTAAGTTCAATATGATTTATAAAAAATTATCAAGATATATCAATCAAATAGAACCCTTCAGTATAGGAGATTGCAAGCTGACATGTTTTTCTTGTTTAAATTACTTAATGGATATATTGACTGCGCTTATTTACTAGGTAAATTATTCTAATTCATTATTTGATCCAGAAAATGTCACCCGAAATAATGGCTTGCATGGTCCAATTAATCAAATGCAACGTAATTTTAATAAGTATAATCTGCCAATCCATGGCTCAGTTATTACCTTTGTGTGTAAAAAACCGTCAAACGACTGTCATCATAGACATTATTATAGTCTTTAGTCTTTCTTTTAGGTGTCGTTTACTGTGTACCTCGTGTTTCGATGTTTGAGATTTTGATGTGTATGTAATTAGTTTTTATAATTTATTGTTAATTATTAATTGCTTTGCTATTTACTCTTTTGTAAAAATGGTGTATCTGTAAATAAATATATAAATATAAGTTAAACATGCAAGGAAAATAAAAAAACACAATATACAATTTAAAAAATACTATGTTTATGTCATAGCTCATTTGTTTTCAGGTCAATTGTTTTTTTATTGGTATTTTCCAACTCTACAAAGAAAATTACAAATAGTGCCTATTAGTTTTTTAAAAAGTTAAGATTATTGCTGAAAAAGAGCCCTGTTTAGTCTTTATTGGATGAGCCTATACATATTGTGCTACCATGTATTTTTGGTAATTAACTTCAAATTGGAATTTATAATAATACAATTCAAAATTAATATTTTGGCTCCTGAATAAAATTTCTTTTATTTGGTAAAGTTGAAGTTCCATAGCACTTTATTCAAGTTTCTAAATTGAAACTATGTTTAATAAATAGAATCAATGTTGACTTTGAACTGCTTCTAATCTTTTAGTTTACAACTGCAACATTGGCATTACCTATCGGTCAGTATTCCCCAAGTCACCATTAAAATGGTGCTAGGTTACAGAGATAATCAAAACCTATGTATAACATCCATAATGTCACACACAGTCCTCCAGCGACATCAGAAGGGGATTCACATACTCAAAACCTTCAAATTCTGATTGGTCAATTTTCTCTATCACACGTGGATCATCAGGAGTGAGGTGGACAGGTTCGTCTGTGAATTCAGGAGGGAAATTGGCCAAATCTCTGTCAGAATCAAGGCGAGGCTTATAAGGTGGTGGCACTTGCTTCTGCTCAAGCAAATCCCAGTCGATACTCTTAAAGAATTGATGTCCTAGAATTGACAATTAATAATTATCTACCATTTACAATGAAATAGAAATATTTACAGTGACGACTCACAAGTAAAATATAGACAAGGCCTTAAAAAGTCACTCTCAAATAAATGGTGGCAGTACAGAGTTTGAAACAAGTACGGTATTACTCCGATAATCTGGACAGATATAGTTTTAGAAGTTTCCAGATTTTGGGGGTGTTTTTTAACATTAATAAAACTGCACTTATATAAAACAGCAGTATATTTTAGTTAAATAATCAAAAAAATAAACAAAGAAAAATAAAAAAGAAACATAATTTTTAACAACAGAACAGCAACATCAATTATTTATCTTAGAAAAGAAGGTATTTTACTGAGTTGTGTTCTTAAAAGTTTGTCCTGTATCTGAACATCATTATCTTCTGCCCATTAAAGACATACAGAAAAGGCTTTTAAGGCATCTGCATGTTTAATTCTGGAGTTGCATTAAACCTAATTTTCTTGAATATTATTTCCATCAATACATATCTATAAGCTCCTTGACATACAATCCTAATGCCCAGGTGTTGTTTTGCTCTTCACCTAAATTCCCATCAATACTTTTAAGAGATTCTTAGGCTGCATATCTGAACATGTGTCATCATTAAATTGTAGCTTTAGGTATTCATTGTGTGGAACAAGGCATTCATCATCTCACTTCAGTACTAATTCTGAAGGCCAAAGTGCCAACCAATTTGCCTTACTATTTTTCTCACTGACTGATTTCCAAGCCCAATCTAATTTTTTTTACAGCATTTGCTAATTACAGTTTTTTAAAAGCTGTACCATGTTCAATATTATCTAGAATTTTGCACTTTTGACTAAGAGTTAATGTAAAATGTTGTCGCTTATTTGACATGATTATGTATGTACGTATGTACTACACATGTATGTAGCTCAAACACAACAAAGATTAAATGCATGCTTTTTGCTTGGCAATTGTAAGCATAATAAGTACCACAAAAACTAAGCGACACAAATGTCATGTGAAGACATTTAGAAACTTTGGCACAATATAATGATTATAGATGTAAAATTCTACAATTGGAGTATCTGACATATTAGTGTGTCCAGTCTGACGAAGTTATACTGAATAGTTATTTACACAGTCTAATTAGATTAAACTTGATACTTTTTAAAAATGACTGCCCAGATGTTTAGTGATGAATTTGAATTTTGTCACTTCAATTACCTGAATACCCAACCCTTTATTATTACTTCACAAAAATAAAACAGATATTGAGGATTATTAACAAAACATATTTTAAACAAAGTAGGTAGCAACAAAAAAATATTGTGAAGTTCAAAATTAAATAAAAACAATCCAAAAATGTTTTAGGGTACAACTACACAATTTATTTATAATATATCTAGATAGACCCTTGGCCAATTGCTTATTTAAGGTGACCCATCCCCCACAGGAGCTCATATTAAGGAAAGTTATTACTAACAAGCAAATGGGTTTTCTATGATATTCTTTTAGATTTTTCTTTGGTTCAAGGGGTTTTGAATTACTTCAAAACATTTTTTTTTCTTTCAAAAAAGTAGCTAATTTTGTTAGATGAAATACTAATAAATGATGCGTACATTAGGACAAACTGATACTTGATACATACAAAGACTTTTTGTACGCAAATAAAATAGATCCAAAATTTAACTCTTATCTTCTGAGATATAAAACTCAAACTACTACTACTGACTACTACTATTTCCGTTTGTTGGGTGGTCTAAGGTGCCAGACTAATTCCAACCACTATCTGAAGGGACTCAGAACTCAAAAATTCAGAGCACAAAGTCAGGGTTGTTTCTAGAAAATCTTGCCATCGGGTGGCAAGATATAAAAAAAGCACTTAAAAAAATTGTACTATCTAAAATATATTTTCAATGCACATTTGAAATGCAACTGAGGCTGCAAATGCCCCTTTGCATGAACATGAACTATTACAACATAATGTAATTAATTACTTAAAAAGTATGAGTACTATGCTTTTGTAGACTTTAAGTTTTCTACTGATATGGTGTTTAGTATAGAATTTGCTCAAATATTTGTGAAAAAAAGGGACAAATAGTGGAAACATAATATACTCTAAACTCAAAATGAAAGGTCAGTGACTTATAAGATATAAGAAAAAATATAACAATAAATTAATTAGAAATTTACCAATATTCCTACCTGTAATATCAATAAAGGATTCGGTGCTGTGACATCCCAATCTGTCTGCAGGATTTTTGTTTAGAAAGCCTTTTAACACATTGGCCGCTTTGACACTTAAAGACCTGAAATATTTTTTTTTTGATAATAGGAATGTTGAATTTCTCGAGTAAATTATTAGTTATTAAAGTTATTTTGACTTTGTGTCTGAAATACCAAAAAAACTAAATCTACTTACTAATATTTATTTAAATATTCAAATATTGATTTCATTGATGGAGATTTTTTTAAACTCATGCTTTTTGGAACCATTTTGCAGTTTTGAGTTTGACTTATTTATTTATTGGGTTACATTAGTTGTAATTAATTTAATGTTGATTTAATGAAGAATGTAGCAAAAAAAAAAACAACTCAAAACTCACAAAAAAAAACCTAAAAGGTCAAATCTAACACATAGTTGAAATAAATAAAATATACACATATACAGAAATGCAAATGATTGAAAAATTCTTGTATGGGATAAAAAACTTTTTCATCAGGGAAGTTGACAAATGTTTATGAGTTTGTTAGTTTTAAATTAGGTGTTATGGTAAGATCTGCAGAATGTGTATAATAATTATTGCTTTCAGAATGTATTTAAAAATGTCACAAATCTGGTTAAAATGTGAATGATGGAAGTGTTAAAACATTCCATACAATAAAGAGGTCCTGCAGTGTTTAATAGCATAAACACAGTGAGTACAGTTATATCGTCCAATTTGAAGGGCATTCAACCCATCGGATCCAAGTCACTGCCACAGTTTGGATCTGATTAAACAAAACCCCCAAAAGCTACACTATTTTTTAGACAATATTTTGCTGTATATTTAATTTTGTCTTTTTAATACATCTCGATTTTTGACCTTTCTTGGTTTCACCAGAAAGCTTACCATAAACTTACTACATTTAAGCAAAAAAAGTGTGGTTGCATCACAATTTTTCGCAAAATAATACAAATTAGAATTCATTGTCAAGACGGACTACTGCACTACCTTCTGTTTAAAATTCCATTATATTTGATGCCTGTGATTGATATATTAGGTTAATATATGTATTTTGAATGTTTTATTTAGTTAGTTATTTAAATTATTGCGAATATGTTTTCTTTTGAAATGTCATGTCATTTGGCAACAAATGCTGTTGCCATATGCCATATATTTATGCCATTATTTATCATGTAATTAATAAAAGTGAGGATTGGATCAGGTTAGAATTGATTAGATCTGCTGTAAAGAAAGCATGCAATAGCACACCAACAAAATTCCGAGTCTATATTAAAACATTTTTTTATTAACAAAATCTATACGGTTAGGTAAATCTGTCCCGTTAGCATTAGGTTAGTTCAGGTTCATTGATAAAAACCATCATTAGAGTCATAAGGCATAATTAAATCCATAAAATCACCTCAAAAGATCGAAAATCAGATTGTGTTGTAACAGTTTATATTTAGTAAAACCACTACTTAGCACTTTGTTAACAAAACTATCATTAACCTCTTAATAAAGATATATTTTGAAGAAAATCAAGTAAGTTTGGCAATGTTATATATACTTTTGCTTCTGCATTTTGTCAAAAACCTCATAATTGACAATTTTAGCTTTGAAAAGTAGTGAAATCTGTTTATTCTTTATTTAAGAAAGATTTTGTGATTGATGTTTCAGCTGCACTTTTTGTTGCTTACCTAAATTTAGTAAATTTAAGGTACCTTCCTAACAAAACCAAAAATAGTCAAAAATCCAGATGTATTAAATCATACCAGACCCCTTATTTCTATCTTGTCCTGAAAAAATGAATGCTGAATCAACTTCAACTTGGTCCAAGTCACTCGAAAAACAGTTGACTTTAAAATTCTCATCCATTGGAATTTCAGTCCTGTGTATATTGGGGATTTTTAGTGGATTGATTACATCTGATCAGTTGAAGCATCTTCGATATGAACTCAGAGAAAATTGTATATAACAGAATAAAAAATATACATTTATAGTTACCTTGGTATACGAATTGTCTTTTCCAAAATGACCTGGAATAAATAATCCTCCGTGTTCTGATCAGGATTTTCCGAGGCTCCTGCTATATCAAAAGGTGATCTACCAGCTAACATTTCATATAAAAGTACTCCAAGTGCCCACCAATCAACGGAAAACCCATAATCCTCACCCCTAAGAATTTCTGGGGCAATGTAATTTGGTGTTCCACAAAAAGTAGAAGTAGTATCTCCAGGTCGAATACCTTCTTTACACATACCATAATCTGTCAGTTTTATGTGTCCTTCATGATCTAGCAAAACATTATCAAGTTTTAAATCTCGGTAGATAATACCTTTGCAATGAAGGAAATTTAATGCTAGTGATATTTCAGCAGCATAAAATCTAGCATGTTCTTCTGGAAGCTTTCTCTGCCTTTGCATGTGGAACATAAGATCACCTCCTCTTACAAATTCAATTACAAAAAATAATCTTGAAGGAGTTTGAAAGCACGAATGCAAACCAACAAGGAATGGATGATTTGATGCAGTCTCAAATACATGTTTTTCAGTCTGTACCCAATCAATATCCTCATCATCAGTGACCAAAGCTTTTTTAATAACTTTCATGGCATATATTCTCTTGGTTTTCTTTAATTCCACCATCAAAACTTTGGCATAAGAACCTCTTCCAATTACACGTATTAATTCAAAATCATTAAGAGAATATTGCCTTTGAGAGCCAGGTTCCAACTCCTCTAAAGGCCTGTTGGGATCTTCGACAGGAACAGACTCACCAGTCACATCTGGTGGTGTTTCATGGTAGTCTCTTTCCCTTACTGACTCTTGATGAATTTCGCTAGTTTGGTTGGTCACAATTTGAGTTTCACCATTGCGATCATGAGTATGTTCCTCTCGCGAAAGAGTATCTCTATTATGATCAATGGAACAAGACACATTTACAGCTTTGTGACACTTTTTATGTACAAGTAATTTACACTGAATACATTTAAATCCTTGTCGACCCAGACCCCAAATTCGATCATGGCAGAAAGCACAAAAAGCCCGTCTGTTAAATCTTTTAGCTTGGAATATATGGCCATTTACTCTATACAACTTTCTCCATCGACGGGCCCCTCTACGATAGATACTTCTGTCTTCTCCTTGACATGGCATACCTGGTTGAGTTGGTGCATTTGGAAAGACATGGATGGGCAGTTCAGAATCTTTATTAATTTCATAAAGTCTAATAGCTTCATCTAACTCCAACTGAGTAGAAATCGTACACGGATCTCCCTCTTCATCCACCCATTTCATAGTAAACACTTGGTCTTGCGAAAATCTACATATTTCCCGTATTTCGTGGCACAGCTCATCTAATGTAATATTACGGTTTATGTAAATTATTAGAATTTCTCCGCTGTAGGCGATTTTAGCTCGTATTTCATGGCTATTATCTTCGACAAGTGGAGTGGGCATATTTTCTGTATTAAGCAAAGAGAAATAATACCAGTTTCTTTATTTTAATTTAACAAGAAAATAAATTTAAAATAATACACAAAAAAAATGAAACTGACAGTGACAAAACTAACAAAAGATATGATTCATGAATCATCCATTGCTGCCGTTTAGAGGTGTGTCGTTCCAGTCAGATTCGTTCGGATTGAACGAATCCAGTAGTAGAACGAGTCGGACCGAATCCGCTAGGACATTTAAAATGAATCCGATCGGTTTTCACTCCGAACTCAAAAAGCGCGTCGTTCTCGTTGGTAGGCTATTAATATGCTAATCGAGTCCCGAGTCTGTCGCTTATTTTGCGACTCTGATGAGGCTGCGATGCCGATTTTTGTATCGGATTCGGGATTCGGTTTCATTAGTAGTAGATTCTATTCTATTCAATTTTAATTCAATAGTTTATTTAATATGTATTGATTATTTTTGTTGACTATAAAAATATGTTTTATGGCGTAAGTTTTTAATAGGTATTAATCATGCACACATTATGTTAAGAAAACAGTGTCATCATGTTATTATCAGCTTGGTTTATTTAAGCTCGGCTTTTCAGCATAGAAATTTTAAATAAAAAAACCGGTTTAAAAAAAGCCAAGCTTAAATTGACATGATGCAAACTTGAATAACTAAGACTAAAAATAAAATATCTATTCTAAATTACTATTCAAAAATGGTATTTGCTGCACTTTATCTCCTCTTCGCCGATTTCTCTTCTCTGTAAATACTTGGCCGGCCTTCGAAAACATCCTTTCACAAGGAACTCTTTCTTGCCACCACTTTAAAGGATCCTCTGTTCTAGAGATTAAAGGTTCCTTTAAATATCTATCGATTTCCAAAAGAATATCTGCCTTTTTATTTCTAGTAGAGGTTTTTTCTTGAACTTCTAAATCAAATTCTCTCCAGAGAGACTTAGTAACGGGTTTCGACGCTGAAATAGTGGTGATCTGCGTTTCTTCTTGAGTAATGGTAGGTATTGTAGCACTAAGTCGGTTTCGAAGATTGTCAACAGTTTTATCATATTTAACATCGTTACTAAAGCCATATCTTTTGAATCTGGGGTCCAATAACGTTGCTTGGGCTATAATGTCATTATTTTCATATTTTTCAAACCTTTCTATTATTTGTTGTCTTAAACTCTTAATCATGTTGGCGCAAGCAGGCTTTAAAACATTATCTGGATACTTTCCTACAGATATAAAACTGTTGATTGTTTTTACAAATACAGGAATTTTTGAAACGGAAACAGTTTTCTCAGAACTTATTTCATTCGTTACTTTGTTAAATATCCAAAGAATTTCGGTTGCCTGTTTGATTTCTGCCCAGTCTTCTTCGGATAACACATTAAGCTCGCTGCAAAAATACATTTATTTATTTACCTAATTACAAATAAAAAAAATCTATCATACCTGTTAACCAAAGTCAATGTAGCAACCACAGCATATTTGATTTCCAAAATTCTGACCAGCATGTCGTAAGTTGAATTTCATCGTGTGGGAACGTCCTGTTTCAACTTAATATTAGGCAAATTCATCTGACTTTGGATTGCATGAAGCTTGCTTAGCACTGTAGAACTTCTTTTAAAATATTCTACTATGGATTTTATTTTTGTTACAGTGTTTTTAATATTTTCGACACCTTTCTGCACTGCTAAATTAATCGTATGCGCAAAGCATGAGACATGTCTCTAATTGCGTATTTTAGTGGCCTTAACAATGTTGGCTGCATTGTCTGTTGTTATAGACGTCACTTTATGATTAATATGCCATTCTTCAGCTTTATTTAGCAACATGTCTGCAAGATTTTGTGAATTATGCTCTTGATTACATTTCACAAAATCAAGTAAGTATGTACATAATTTAAAATCCTTAGTGATATAATGAGCAGTGATGGCAATAAAACTATCGTTATTTATGGAGGTCCATCCATCAGTGGTTAAAGATACTGCAAATGATGTCTGAATGTTTTCTTGAATTTTTGTTTTGGTTTCATCATATACACGTGGCAGAAGGCTCTGAGTTACAGTTTTTCTAGATGGTAAGTTAAATCCAGGATTTAACATTTTTACAAATTTTTTAAATTCGGCATCTTCAACGATCCTAAGAGGTTGGTACTCCTTGACAATGACTCTTAGCAGTTGTTTATCTAACATTTGAGTTTTCGATAAACTTAGGCCTTGAAACAGTGACATAATTATCAATACTACCATTCCGCACTTGGGATGAGCTTGTAATATTGGAGTCCGGCGTTTTAGTACTAGACCGACAGTCCGTTGATGATGAAGATGCCACAGAAACATTTAAAATTTCTTCATTACTTACATCGTTAACACTTTCTTGTAGACTTACATCACTAATTGAATATGTTGCCAGCCGAGAATGAGGAGCAATTGGGTGCTTACGCTTTAAATGTCTGGAAAGATTACTTGTCGAGCCGCCAGATACACTGATAGTTTCATTGCAATAAAGACACTTTGTAGAGTTTCGCGATGACTCTTTAAAATGGGTCCACAATTCACTACGTTTTCTTTTTTTATTGTTATCCGACATAGTAACACAATTTAAAAAACTAGAATCAACAAAAAACTATTTTACACCCAAGACTGAAATAATTTTTATCGAACTGAAAAAATGTGACACAACTCGTCCGTGATTCCCCGCGATTTTAAGTCTTGCGTCAGCCCAATCGAGGTGATGAGGGCGCTTTTTGCTGGTTGCGGCGCTGCCGTTTTCACTTTTAGTACTATTCAACGTTGAACACAAATATGGATGTATCATATACATACATTTATAAATTCATAATTGAACTCGAAAAAAAAAACAACGGAAAACCAATTTCCACAAAATGTATTTTTTCAAATACTATAAAAATGTTATTTCGTCACACAGTAGTAACTTCTTCAGATAGACTACATGTTAAGACGAATTCATATTAAAAGTAAATTTAATATTCATTTCCGTCTTAACTGAAATGTGCAACTTATTGTTCAATAGGGAATTATAACCGGCAATACAGCACCCAGCTGTTTCATAAACTTGAACTCTCGAAAGTCTCGAAGCGTCAACCGTCGGAAACAAGATTCAGTATTGCACGACTGCGTGTATGTTGTGTATGATCGAGTCGCGCGTCCTCATTTTTCACCGTCGATTACGCTATATCTATAACTTTTCCCATTACATTGCCCCTAAGCCTTTTAGTTTATGTTTGTAGTTGTTGTTGAGAAACAGGTAATAGTGATTTTATATATCCTAAAATAAAACCAGAACCAGCTGCATATAAACAACAGTATATTTTACCCTACATACATGAAAAATACATTTTGTGGAAATTGGTTTTTCGTTGATTTTTATTTCGAGTTTAATCATTTATTGTGAAAATTATATTATTTAAATCAAATCCAACACGTAAAAACAAAGTTACTTGTCATAACAAAATATTTGCATTTCAAAATGATCGATTTATTAGAATAGAATAAAATTCAAAAATGCTAAGACTCCAAGCCACCCCTTTGAGAACCTTAAAATCCCACATCATTGTCATATTTTTTGAATCCCAAAAATGAATCCCTGGAACGAATCCGGAAGCGGACTTGATTCAGTTAGAACGAATCCACTCCCGGAGTCGGATTGCCCACCTCTACTGCCATTTGTGCAAAAAAAAGAAGAAATAAAAGAAATTCACTTTTCGAACAGGGTTGCCAGATTCATTAGAGCAGTGCAGAAAAAAATATCGATACTGTGCGAAAAATCGGTATAGTTGATAATTAGTTTCACAAGCATCTATCTAGGTCAGTGTTACCCATGCTCCGACACGAAAATATCCACCATTTCTCTCAAAAAATCCGATTTTTGTTCAAAAACCTCCCAGATAGGGACGGACGAAAATGAATTAGCTGAAAACTTGTCGATAAAATTAAATTATCGGAGTGTATGCCTTAAAAAAAAATGTTATATTGTTAAATATGTAGACCTTTTATTAACTATTTTAAAAATTTTGTGTCTATTGTTTTTCCAATTTGCTGTTCGGAATTAAGGAAAAATATTCCAGTTAAACTATCACCTTTGATCGAAATTATCAGAAGCTCAAATCTTGTATATTTTACAGTGTTGTCATATTCTTTCATGATTATGATTAAATACTTGTTAATATAGACTCGGAATTCTTTGCAGCAAACCTAACCAATCCTAGCCTAACCTAACATGTATTTTTTTACTATAGATTTTAGTTAAAAAAAATATAAAAAGTCACAGCCTGCACGGGACGGGGATCCTTTGAATTCAAAGTTGAATGCCTTGCCACTGTCCCACGGAGAAAGTTTAAGGAACTTACTCTGATATCTCTAATAATTAAACAAAATGCCGCGATCAGCATCACTGAATATACAAGATTTATGCGTTCTTGAAATAATCTTCAATGTATCCGCACCATAGTTGTCCGCATTAGAAACGTGACCGAAGTTAGTTAAACAAAATAGCCGGTACCATGAACGAGCTATTTAATCTTGCTACTTTGATAGCGGGTCGTTGAGGGGACGCCATGTTTTGTAACGTATTTTATATCCGCTACTTAACTGAGCAACGATCAGCTGACATAACAAACGGGATGGCGGCATGTAATGTAAACATTATGAGCAATAATTATATAATATAATAATACACCATAACGCGTTAGAGAAGGATGGCACTCCTAGATAAAAAGGGAATTAGGGTATATTTCCTAGAAACGTTTCTGATTCTAAATATTTTTATGTTGAATCGAGAAAGCAAGCGTGAGGGTTTCGAACACAAATGATGTGCCAATAAATATCAAAACAATTTATTGTAAAAAGAATTATAGCCGAGCCAAGACCAAACTTTTGAAATATCCAAATATAAATAAAATATAAATTAAACAATTAAATAAATTTTTGCAACACATTTCCAGGTTTAAATTAAAAATAATTTCGAATATTTAATTAATTAGGTAAATTGTAAGACAAAATAAATCAACATATACAGTGTGTCCAAAAGTTGACTTACATATATTGCTGTCGGAAACTATGATAGCTACAAATATGGTTAAATTAGGAAAGTTGTAGATAATTTCATTACAAATTTGATTTTGACTGGACATTTAAAGTATCTTCGACGGTTACCAAATACTGCTGTTATGGTTTTAGGAATAATGTATTTTTACGACATTTTTTTAGAAGAATCTGTTCGAGGTAAAATGAAAATTCTAGCTCTCCCTGTTTACGAGATATATTTACGAATTTTCAAATTTCTTATGGACGCCATATTGAATTTTTGCTTTTTTTGAAATTATTTTCTTTAAGCTCTAAAAACCAAAATTACTGTTTGTTTTCATAGTAGGCTGGTCCCCCTAAAAAAACAAAAGAATCCTGCTTTTCATTGTTCGCCTTCCTCGATTTACCTTTAGAATCTTTAATTTATTTGTGTTTTCACAATAATTTCTCAAGTTTATCTAGTAGTATGGACGGTACCTATTCTAACAAAGAAAAATTAGATATGATAGAAGTTTATTTTAAAAATAACAGGAACGTACAAGTTGCCGTACGTGAATAAGTAATAATTTCCGGAGCGGCATCGAAAAACCAATGGAAGGCAATTTAGCTTTTTAATTACCAGTTTGCTACCTTATGGTTTCTTTAATTCTTTTCGGAACCTATACTTAAGACCTACTTAAAAATTGGAGAAAGACGTGCAGTTATCGTAGAGAATGTCAGGAATAGCCCTGCTACAGACAATCCCGAAATTTACTGCACATTCGATTAAAAAAAACACCGGTTTTGTTCATAGAAATCACGTATAATTCAGGATCTTTAGGGAAATTGTTTATCAAAGGAACATTTAATTATTGGTTTGTAAATAAATGTCGAGAAATACCTGGCTTTCAATCTAAAGTTCTTCTGACAGAAGAAAACACGATTTACAAATTGTGAATTATTCAATAAACACAGTCATCCCTAGTGGAGTACAGAAAATCCGCATAATTTAGAACAAAGGCGGTTCCAAAAAGATTTTGATTTAATGTGTGGTGTGGCATTATAGGTAATTTGGAATAAATGCCTTAGATTACTAGTTTCACAAATTAATAAAACTTGGATTTTTTAATTTTAGACAACCTTTTGATTGGGTCTATCATTTTCGAAGAAAATCTAACTGCAAATATATACCTGCAGCTTTTGCAAAAGACAAATTATTCAAGCAATTAGAAACATCATTCCATCTAATGAATTGTGCAACACTTGGTTGTAGCAGGATGACGGTCCAGCTCATAAATACTAGAGAGGTTGCAGAGGTTCTTAGAGACACTTTTGGCAATAAAATTATTTCTAATAATGGTCCCATGGTTTAGCCGGCAGGGTCACCAGACCTTACACCTCACGATTTTTATTATGAGGGTACGCAACAAATGAGATGTATGATATTAAAAAAACCCGAAGAATTAGAACAGAAGGTACGGGTTGCTCTCATTAGAATTAAGGGAGACACCTTAAGGAGAGTTTTAAGGCTGCGTGAAAAGTGAACGTAGAGATATATCATGAGTTTTTAAACATTTATTTATGAATTTTCAATTAACACTATTGCATAATTTAGTAATTTGTTCAGTGTTAGAAAATATGCGTTTACTCTATATTGTTTCATTATTTTCATTAAAAACACTAATTTTTGTTTTTAGGGCTTAAGGAAAATAATAATAATCTCGACTTTACATCATTTGAAAGTCCTTAAAGATTTTTTTTAAAAAATGCAAACAACGTTCATATGAAATTTAAAAAATCGTAAATGTATCTCGGAAACAGGGCGAGCTGAAATTTTTAAATTGGCCGTTGCTCCTTCCACGCTTGCGTGAACGTATCGTCAGAAAGCCGGTTGACCCTAAATAAGAGAAACGTATGAATGACTGCTTTTTTGACAAATTTGTACTAATCGAATAGGGGGATTCACAAAACCGTTATAATTTTTGTTTAAAAAAATCCATATTTTTATATAGACTCGGAATTCGGTTGACGCGCTACCGCACTTTCTTTACAGCAAACCTAACTAATCCTAATCTAGCCTAACTTTATGAGAATAAGTAATCTAAATTTTTAATAATTATAAATTTTGTTAAAAAAACTAAAAAATAAAAATTTCTCCTTTGTCGGGATTCGAACCCACAACCTATACGACGCGGGCCGAGAAATCTACCACTGCGCTACTAAGTTTCTCGACGGAAAACGTAAATAGCTTATATTAGTTAGCGTGAACGTTAATGGCGTTACATGTGGTTTCGCGTGAACCAAGATTTAGAAATTTCGTTCAAGTTAGCGTGGAAGGAGATATAGCGTTTTAATTTACCTTGATCAGATTCTTCTGAAAAAAGTGTCTTTATAATGTATTATTCCTAAATACAGAACACTCGTTTTTGGTGATCTAAAGATAAAAATTTTAATTTTGTAATGAAATTCTCTACAACTTTCCTAATTTAATCATCTATCAAGCTATAATCTTGGACACACAGTATACATTGACTTAGAATTAAATTATTTCAAATCAGAAATGTTACATACAGTTACCAAAAGATTTAAACAACAAATTCTTCTTCACAAACCATATGAAAAGTACAATTTTTTAAATCTCTTTTGCTAATAAAAATTGCCTAAAATCGTTTACCAAATTTCACTTTACAAATGCTACCTAATATATAATTTTAACATTTAGAAATTGAACTACATTGTTCTTCACAGCAGATTTTAGATTCGAATCGAAAACACGATTTTGAATCAAATTTTCGAACGATTTATTAGGCGAACTAATCGTTGTTTCAAAAATGTATTTGCTATAATGTAAAAATACGTTATAACGCATGAAAATACACTACCTAATTAAATGTAGCCAATAACTCGATAAATGTAAATTAATATTAGGCATTCCTCAAATTTTTTTCACAATCTTTTACACGCATGTCGTATTTAATTCAGTGTTCCTGTTCTAATTTTATAACGATTGTCGGTGTGGCCGTGTTTAAGAAAAAACAAGCAAGATCGAATTTGAAATGTATTGGAAGTTGTTACAACACAGCTAATTTCGGATTTTCTTCTAATCCTCCTTTCAGACAGGGTAAGAAAGATCATACAACATGACTGACTACGGATAGCTCTTTTCATTTTAGGTCAGGTATCTGAATTGAGTTCAGTTCTCGAACGCATGGTTCAGGGTAATGATCGAGTTAACTCGATTCTAATTTTCGAAAAGCCCTCTTGTCTAAGCGCAGGGTTGTATTGCCAAATTTTATGGCAAGTAAGAAAACGTCAAAACTAAAAAAAATCGTAAAGGTTCTTTTAAATCAAAATTTCTTGTGTTATAAAATTAGGAATGGCAACGAAAACTGTCGCAACTGCGACTGTAAGGGCAGTAAAACGTAAATTAATTCCAATACGGCAAGCATTAATTCTGGCAAGTTCCAAACAAAAATATTACATAAATAAATAAATAACCTCAATGTCGGTGTTGATTTTTTAAAATTTATTTTAATTTTTAGACACCAGCCGCAGTTAACAGAGTTAAAGAACTATTGAAGGATAAACATGATTGTGTAAGTAGCATTTCATATTTTAAAAGGGAAATCTTGGAACAACCTGTGCCTTCTTACAAATAATTTAAATTTCTTATATATGAAAAACCATCGCATAGTTCTAGTCATAAGCAGTGAATAAGCAAAACTAAATATTCTAGATTGGATTAAAAATTGGTGTTAGACAAAGGGGTTGTAATGGACTCTCTTATACCCTAGATTATGCTGCAAAAAAAGGTACGTATAAAATACTCAGTTTTTTAAAGTTTGATACAACTTCTCCAGTGATAGATCATTAGTTAATTATTTGAATAACACAAAGTTGATACAGTCAATTTTTTTTTGTGGAAGTTATTTTTCTTAATAACTAACTACTAATTTGTATTATTTTTTCAAAATGATACAAATTAGAATTTATTGTCGTCAAACTACTGCATTATTAACACATTTTATTTGAAATTCCATTACATTTTACATATGTGATAGTTCCTGTACATTAAAAATATGTGTATTTTAAAAGATTTCTTTAGTTCTAGTATATATTTGTGAAATAAGAATTGTCTTTTTTTAATTACAAAGAATTATAATACTATTATTATTATTACCTAATAATATGACATTTTGTTGTGTATCTAAATTGAATGTCATTTAGTCAGCCAGTATGCACAGTGAATTTTATTATTTTCTTTGATGCCTATAGGCATTAGAGGTACTTTTTTTTCATATAGATGGGTTGGTATAAGTCGGAGTGGAAAACAATTACGTGGATTGGTACCAGTTTAGGTGCTGGAGCGCGATAGCATAGAGGTACTATAATTAAAGCTAAAATATTTAAGGTCAGTTTCACATTAGGTTGGCAATCAGTTTTGCACCCATTTTGTGAAAAGGGAAATTGAGCATTAGTTTCATTATATTTTCATTAGTAATTTTAATGTTCTTTGACATTGGACCTACAGCGAGACATATTAATATATGGAAAAAAATTGATTTTGCTAGGTAGATCCATAGTAACAGCTTAGGTTGGCATCAGTTTTCTTAATAAAGCTATCGTAAAAGAAAATATTTTATCCATCCCCTTATTCTACCAATTACAACACAGGTTGTTCAGTGTGCTTCCTATTGGTTCATCTTTTATTTACCCACAGTATAAACAAGTTTTATTGAATGTTCAGAGTGGGCTTCCTGGCTCAGTGGTAGGATTCATTTCATGCTAATGCTCATCAAAGGGAAAGTTGGGCTATCATTAACGATCAACCCAACATACCTAGCCACAAAGAGTGTGAAATTGACATAGACCCTAACTTATTTAATAGTTATTATTGCAGTATTGGTGGCAAACTTATCCAGAAGTTAAATTCTTCTGTGGATCCACTGTCTTACTTTAATGGTTTCTCTGTGCCTGGATCATTCTATTTCTTTGAAACCGACTTTGTTGAGGACAAAAGTTGCTTGCACGATATTAAAAACAAGAGGTCATGTGGTGAGGATGAAATATCTGCTGGAGTGCTTTTGGAGTTGCCTGACTGTGCATTGGAGGCTCTGGCAACAGCTTTTCTTGGGCAAAAGGAGAATTCCCAACTTTTTTGAAGTCAGCTGTGGTTATTTCATTACACAAGGGGGGTGAATTGACTGAACCGTCAACTTTCACCCCATTTCCTGCCTCTCAACTTTTTCCAAGATCTTCGAAAAAGTTGTTAAAAGGAGAGTATGGAACTATTTGAAATCTTTCAACTTAATTACTCCAAAGCAGTATGGGTTTCAGAGCTCTAAGGGAACTCACGATGCCATTTTTGGCTTTCTAGAAACTGTTTATCTTTGTCTGAATCGGGGTGAGTTGGTGGCAGCGGTATTTTATGATCTGTCAAAAGCCTTTGACTTCATTGATCACAGAGTGTGGTTGCTAAAACTTCAACGTTACGGCTTTAGAGGTAATGCTCTGGCCTGGTTCGAGTCCTACCTCTCTGGTCGCAGTCAGTCAATTGTTGTTTCTGGTGTGCAATCAACATGCTGCCACATCGACTGTGGTGTTCCACAGGGATCGGTGCTTGGACCTGTCCTTTTTTTGTGGTATATAAATGATCTTGTACGTGTTCAAATTTCTGGCGATTTTACTACTCTTGCGGACGATACCTCCATTGTATGGCAACACAAAGATTCTATGCAATTGAATGCATCTGACATTAACAGTATAAAACTATGGTGTGAGGCGAACCGACTTTCCTATAATGTAGCAAAGACAAATGTGGTTGGATTTAGCTGTGACAAGCAGGGTATAAGTGTGGATGACGAACCCCTTATGGAGGAGGGTGTTACAAAATCTTTGGGGGTTTTCATAGATGGTGATCTTTGCTTTGAAGATCATATTTTAAAGTTGAGTGCGAGACTTTCCTCTGTTTGTTTTGCAATTAAGATTGCTAGGAGTGAACTTGGCCCAGCGTTGGCACGATCAGCCTATTTTGCATTATTTGAATCACATCTTAGGTATGGTATTCCATTCTAGAGTACCAGTAGTCAGAATCTTTTAAACATTGTTTTTTTATTGCAGAAGGAGGCTGTTCGTTTTATCGCTAAGGTCACCCAAAAAGAGTCCTGCAGACCTCATTTTAAGTCACTGAGAATTCTCATGCTCACCTCTCTATTTATCCTTGAGACTGCTTCTCTGCTTTACAAATATAGCAATAACATTCGAATTTCATCACCCAGACACAATACTAGACAAACATCTCATCTACTTCTACCTATCCCCACACCTATCCCCACTAAGTACTAAACAATCTTTTATCTATGAGGGCAGAAAAATATTTAACCATCTGCCAATTCACATTAGGAATTCTGATTCACTTAAGATTTTTAAGTGGACCCTAAAGTGCGCACTTAAAACAAAGCATACTACAGTCTGGGTGAGTTTTACGCAGACAACTTACTCTAATTGTCCATTGTTTTTTCTTTTGTCTGGTGTTGTATGTATTATTTTGCCTTTGATTTTTTATTGTATTTAATTATATAACTCAAGTATTGTTACTACCTTTTGTTACAAATGTTAGTTTTATTATGTACTTTAACAGGTCTTTTGCTTAGATTTTTTTTGCTTTTTGAGTGTTTTTTCTTTCTTTTCTTTATTATATTTTTATTACTAGACAGATTTATGAATTGTACACTTTAACATAGATATTTACCTATATATGGTTTTACTTCTTTGTTAGTTTTTTTTACTTTCTATTAAACAAAGGAAAAGGAAAGAAAAAAACATTAGCTTTAACATGCTTTGTCGACAGAAATTCTTTGTATTCTTGACAATAAAGTACATTTTGATTGATTGATTGAATGCGGTGCGTATGAGTTCGAATCCACCTTCCAGCAGATGACTTTTTTACTTTTTTGTAGTAAAACTTATAATTAATAAAAATGCAAATTAAGTTAAGTTAGGTTTGCCGTAAAGAAAGCCCAGGTTGAAATACTTGTGCATTCTGAAATGATGTGATTGGTAGAATATGGGCTGGATTTAAAGTCCTGTACCTTTAAACTCATAATATGAAAGACCATTTTATACAAATTTAGGAATACCACTCACTGTATATTTGAAAAAAATCCTATAAGTTTGGTAACCTTGTATGTAATTTTGTTTCTGCATTTTGTCAAAACTTCATAGTTGACAGTTTTAGCATTAAAAATATTGGAAAGTTGTGAAATTTCTGAGGTTTGTTCCTTATTTATGGAACATTTTGGGATTTTTAAATAAAAAATTGCTTCGTCCATGCTTTTTTTAATACCTCAAAAATACCATTAAAAATCTAAATAATAAGACTGAGAAAGGTGAGTCAGATCTTATTAGTAAATATGTTGGAGGACTACCAAAAACTATTAAACAAAAACAGAAAACACAAAAAACTAACTTCTTCAATTACTGCAGAAATAGTCCTTTATACAAATATATCTCTTCTATAATAAATTGATAAGTTAATAATAATAGTGGATCAGAAAACAACAGATTTAATTTTTCTTATATAAATTTCTCTAAATCACCTAATTCCTGACACTTGTTAATATTCCAAATTAGATATTTTTTAGAAATGATCGTGTAGATATGTTTTTATGTAAAATATCTAATTTGTGCAGTCTGTGCCACAGCAGTTCAACGTGCATCTCTTTTGCACACTGATTGAATTTGAATCAGTCTGGGGTGACTTCAGACTAGGAAAACCAAACTTTATCTTAAGTATTATTTACAGACCATCCAACTGTTCAACATGGTCTCTGATCTTTCAGAAATCACAAAAGGGACACTGATGATCTTTAGAGATTTTAACTACCATCATATCATCTGGAAAATTGAATTTTCACAAGCTCTCATGTGCATGATTTCTCCATGCCTTTGGTGATTCTCATCTTTTCCAGAAAGTTAAGGAACCAACAAGATATAGAGATAATGCCATACCTTCTATGTTTGATCTGCTTTTGGTGTCTGATGAACATCTAATAACACAAGTACCAGTGGATCAAACAGCTGCGGAGAATCTTCATATGGGAATCCTAACAACTGCACAGTTGGTAGTGCAAAAAGTAGCATGAAACTCGCAAACTTCAAATATTATGCAGCAGATTATAATGAAATATGCCTAGCTATAGAGAACTATGAAACAAATGACAGCAAGACAGTCTATCAGAACATGAGTGAAATCTTTAGATGAATCAGATCAAACTTCATACTGAAGAAAAGCCCTTCTAAGACCTACCATAAACCATGGATCAAGAAGCACACATCAGAAAAATCCTGGAGACTATGAGATATATAAAAGATTGAACAATCAGATTGTAGAAAAACTCAGACAAGCCAGAAGGGTATATGAGAGTAATCGGTTGAATAATGGACCAAGGAACTTTTACAAATATATTAACAGTAAACTTTGATTTAAATTAGTTAGCTTCTCTTTAAGCTAAGGAAATGGAGAAGTGACCTCAAATCCTGAAGAAGTCACCGAGTTATTCTCTGAACAATTTACTAGAACTTTTATTAAAGAAGAAGAAAGTGTGGTTAAATTGGGCACAATTCACTTTACAAAAGAGAAGGTTGAGAAAGTTATTAAAAATGCTCTGGGTCCAGATGAAGTTTCTCCTGTTTTGTTTAAGAAGTGCTGCTCTGAATTGAGGGAAAGAATCGATGCATGAGTCAAAAGTACTTGACATCTGAAAGCATGCAATAGTTATGCCAATACACAAGAAAGGAAGTAAGAAAGATGCTAGTAGCTATTGATCTCTAAGTTTAATTTCCATACCAAGCAAAATTATGAAAAAAAACATGGAAGAAGAGATCACTTCCTTTCAACTAACCAACAACAGAATAAGGTTGGAAACCAACATGGCTTCTTGCCCGGCAGGTCAATTAGTACTATTCTACAACAAAACTTGGATGCTTGGACAAAGACGAGGGTCTTCTCATGGATATTATATAGTTGGATTTTGAGAAAGCGAGCATGCATCCAATAGCTAGTATCAGGATCAGTCCTGGGACCATTCATTGTTCATATTATCAGATCTTAGTGATGTGTTTTACAATCCAATCTTGCAACACGGGCAGCTTGTGGAGGATCTTGTTATATTAGGAGATTGATACAAATAAATTCAATATTGTGGACTATATTGGAAAATCTAATCCACATCACCGATACTATCTTGGGGTCATAATGTGTTCCAAACTTAAAGTGAAATGACCAGGTTAAAGCAGTGGTCAAAAAACACATTGATATATATGTACTAAGAAAAGCTTTCAAGACAAAGACAGAAAATATGTTCGTACCTATCTACAAAATGTACATAATGCCAATCCTGGAGCATATTTTTGTGTTGTGATCTCCATACTTTGTGGGAGATGTTGATGTTCTAGGGAGGGTTCAAAGAAGAGCAACCAAAATACCCATATTAAAAAACACGAGTACAAAGAGCAGCTGCAAGCTATAAACCTTAATACCCTTAACAACAGATGAAGACTGAGATTGGATAAAAAACTTTAAAGTATTACAGGGGCGTTAGATGGATATTTTTAGAAAAAGTGATAACTCCTATTGTAGAGGCACTCCATGAAGCTGGAAACAGAGAGATGCCAGAAGCTCTGTAAGATGCACTTTCTTACTAATGGAATTGTGTTGATTGGAATAGATTACCAGAGGACATTATTAATGCCCAAACATAAAACAGCTTCAAAAACAAACTCGACAAGCCTAAATAGTAAATAATAGGTTGCCTAATATACTTATGTGACATTTTAATGATGTGATATGAAATATGTTATAATTAAAAAGCTTAAACAAAATCTGAAATAAACTAAATAAAATTCTGTAATAAACTACCAGGAGAACAGTAGCAGCTCATTGGTCCAGTTGCCTGCTGTCTAAGACTATAATAATAATTAACATTTGAGATGCATTAAATCATACCAGACCCCTGTACTATAAGATATATTGCCAATGATAATGTGTTATTAGCTGAATAGAAATTCCATGAGCATGGAGTGAGAAAAAATATGCTTATAAAGTTGGTGAAAGTAATCGATTTTCTGTTATTGTCTAAACTTGGATTAGCCCCTAAGGATCAGGTGTTGGTGCATTTATTATCCTGGCCTTCAAAAGTCTCAACTTAAACTTCATTGATAATGTTTGAGGGGAAATGACAATACTATAGTTCAACAAATGCTAAAACATGCACATTTCATATGAATGTGGAAGTTTGGTGTCACAAGTCAAAGGCGAGTGCTGCAAACACATGAATTTGAAATCTGCATTTCACTTGTTTCACACTATACATTTTCTAAGACGGCCTAGACACACCATATCAAAAAAAGTGCAAAAAATTGTTTCACTGTGACTTAAGCAAATTTATTTCTGATAAATATATTTAATTCCTGTTATTGTTCAATGAAATGTAGACATATTATTATTTTTTAAAATGTTCCATTTGTATTTAATTCATATCATATTTTGTGTTATTATCAGGTACATATAAAAACAAAGATATGCATTTATTATTTAACAATATGGGTTTCAATACTCAACCTGTTTCTAAATGTAAATCTTACATTGAAGCACCACACAATACCTATCATGCAAGTGGGATAAATTGTACTCTGCGTTTTCTCATAACGCGAATCGCGTCGCTTTCTAAATACGAACAAATCAGAAAAAGCACAACCGTTGAAAATTGGCAAAATTGTTAAATAATTCTCATTCATCTTAGTTTAAGAGCTATAAAACTATTGTCCCAGTTTTTTTTTGAACGCGATTGTCCAATATCAAAACACACTGGTTATTAATAAATCACACACAAAACAAAAAGACTGAACTTGGGCTAACCAAAAGGGCAGTATGATAATTATTATAAAAGACGATTACATACAAAATATGTGGGTGGAAATTCATGAAAGGATGTTTCTCCAGAGATATAGATGCTTGTCACTAGTAATGCACTTTTCTAGTTACATTTGTTAGACATAGATTTCAGAGATATTTTAAAACCTTTAGGCTAACGCGCCTACCCTGGTACGGTCCACCTAGTGCCTTCATACACCAGTGTCTAATCTCATCCTAAACACATATCAAATCACCTTATTACTAAAATACATACATAAACTGTTTGAAAAATTGCTTTTAGCACTAAGAACATGGCAACATTGTCCTTATGGTTTACTTTGATGTATGTGATTTTAGACTTGTTAACAATTGCTTGTCATTTTTAAAATATGGCTGAAGTCATAGCGATGGTCCATATTCCACACGAGTGAAAAGTTTGTAGACTGATCCAAAGGTGAGGTCTATGGTTCACAAGTGAGGAATATGGGGCATCCCAAATATGTTGTAGACTATACTTTCTTTATTAATACTTAAGAAATTATGCAAAATAATGTTATTAAGAAACAAATAATAAAGAATACAAAATAGCATTTTCTGGAAACAAGAATGACATAACGAATTACAGACCAATAAATATTCTCTCAGCTATACCAAAACTATTTGAAAACTGTATTAAAAAGGTCTTGACCAATGTCTTTCATGAAATAATTGTCAGTCAACAGCATGGGTTTACATTCGGTTGATCTGTTAATACTAACCTGTTCTGTTTGTTAATTTTATAAATAATTACTTGGAAGAGGGCTGTGAGACTCATACAACATACACGAATTTTAGTAAGGTATTTGACAAGGTTAACCATCCCATACCACTCTCAAAACTTGCCAATTATGGAATCTCAGGAAAACTATTCTCTTGGATTACTTCATATTTGTCAAATAGAAAGCAGCAAGTTAAAATTGATGGACATTTGTCTGCAAAGTTTAATGTAATTAAATAGGTAACTTACTCTCATCTGACTTCTTGCTGATGATATGAAGCTGTTTTGTCGAGTATCATCTGTTCAAGACATCAATATAATTCTTGCTGATTATTTTATTAAGAGTGTATTTCTTTTACTGAAATGTCTCTGGTTAAACATTTAGGTGTTTACTTGGATACCAGGCTAACATTTATGGATCATACAGGGAATATTATCGGCAGAGCCAATACAATTTTGGGGTTTATTAAGAGAATAACTAGAGAGTTTAAGAATGTATGTGCATTAAAACTATTATGTACAGTTCTTGTAAGATCCATTTTAAAGTTCTCAAACCTAATTTGGTCACCATATTACCAGATACATTCAAATAGATTAAAAATTGTGCAACATAAATTTATTAAATATGCAAAATATAAGTTTTTTGTAATTAAACAAACAATCTTGATGTGCACCAAAGTTTACTAAAAATATAAGTTGCCGCACTGGGCCGGAGGCACTTTGAAAATCGCAGATCAAAGGCGAGCCGCCTAGTTTCAAACCCGATCGACACTGGCTCATGTTACCGAGCTGTTTAAAAGTAGTTTGGCTTCGCGCTACGAAGTTTTATCTACCAGGGAATTTCAAAAGTATAAATAATAACTTTAGACAAAAATTATTGAGTTGAATTTTGTTTAATTTTTCTGCAAAATTTAAAGTCAATGGAAACAAATTTTTTTACGATGATTTTTAAAAAAATTATTTGGCCGCCATTTCGTTTCGCCATCTTAAATTGAAATCCATATTATTAGTCTTTACGTACTCCGTTGGTCCGCAGATATTTCCTACCCCAAATAATACACCACTTTAACATAACAACAAGAAGACCGTTAACGAAAACCATTTCGATACTTAATATCTGGCAAATATCTGCGAACCAAAGGAGTACGTAAAGACTGGTAATATGGGTTTCATGCAGGATTTAAGATATATATATATAAATATATATATATATATATATATATATATATATATATATATATATGTGTCCTGAGGATGCAACAATAAAGTTGCGAAACGTCGACAATTTTAAAAATAGTCTGTTTTGTTTTTACTGGATCCTAACTTCAAATAATACACGACTCTAACATAAAAACAAGAGGATCGTTAACGAAAACCATTTAGAAGCTTAATATCTGAGAAATAACTACGGACCAACGTAGTAGTAAAAGACTGATAATATGAGTTTCATGCAGAATTTATGTATTCTGACGATGCAACAATAAAATAGCGAAACGTCGACAGTTTAAAAAAGCATTGTTTTTTACTGGATCCCAACTCCAAATAATAGACCCCTCTAACATAACAGGATCGTTAACGAAAATCATTTAGAAACTTAATATCTGGGAAATATCTGCGGACTAGCGTAGTAGGCAAATTAAACCCACATTATCAGTTAATGTGGGTTTCATGCAGGATATAGAATTGATATATGTGCCCTGAGGATTCAACAATAAAATAGCGAAATGTCGACAGTTTAAAAAAGTCTGTTGTTTTTTTACTGGATCCCAACCCCAAATAATACACCACTCTAACATAACATAACATAATTTGGAGTCAATCTGGTAAGTAGAATTTAAGCAATGTCGCGAACTAATAGACATATAGACCGACGGAATTGATAAAACATGTTTTTTACAACCATCTACGGAGTAATATCTAATAGGCATATTGGCTCATCTTTGTCAAAGAAATAAAAAAAATTTTGTCTCACTATATAGCACAATAACAAACTGGCGCGATCAGGGAGCCTTACCAACTTTATGTGCCGGAGACCCGACCGGTACCCAGAATGTACCAGCCGGGGCGAGACGCGAAGGATAGGTAAATCGAGTCACGTGTTTAAGTGCTGCAACTTATATTTTATTCAGTAAACTTTGACCAAACTATGTCCTACTTCGATTTAGCCTTACTTGTCTATATAAGGGAGTACTATCATGTATGTTTTCCCTTTAAAATTCATAACAATATTATTCCAGTCCAGAGTGCCTTGAAGCATTTCAGATTCATATACCCACCTATCATACTCGTAATCAATCACTTTTACATATACCAAACTGTTGAGCAAGGTATTTATTTAGTCTTGTAAATAGAGTATCAGCTAATGTAAATAATTTTTACATGCAGTTGAATTTTTTAATACAGAAAATAAATTTAAGCAGATGGCCAAAACTATTATTTTTAGTCTAAAATAATTTTAATAAGTTGTAATGTTTTTACGTTGAGAATAAATTAAAAAAATATTAACCTCACAATTTTCAATACTTTTCATTAAAGATGTCTATGGTAGATGGGTCTTATAAAATATAGACTTGCCCATTTTTTACTTTTTCTTGGTTTTGTTTTCAAACGTATTTAAATTAAACACATGAAAGCAATAAAGTTGTCAGATGAAACATTCTTCTATAAAAAAAACCAAGAAATTCCAATAAATGATATACTCTACAAAAATTTTAATGCAAAACTTGATAAGCAATATATTAAAAATAGGAAGTTGTTTACATGTTCTTTATTTTCTTTTTTGATGTTATTACAAATGCTTACATATGTCAATAGTTAATGTAAAAAGTAATAAACATTTATATATAAAAAATATATACTAGCATCTCTAATGCTTGTGAAATTAAGAATTCTAACTCTTTCCTCCATATAAATATTTCAAAATCTACTTTACATACACCAGAATAGAAATAAATATAGAGTAATGGTGATTGATATCCACGGTGTTATAAAAAGGGGCAGGACGTCCTTTTGGTGCCATATCACAGGATTAATAGGTGTGAAAATGGACCAGACTTCTATGCTGCAAAATTTTTCAATAAAATACTTTGGGAAATAAGAGCTCTCAATTTTAAAGTATTTAAAACAAAAATTTTCTAGTCAGTCATGCTTTCTATACTTTCGAAGAGTTTTTACAGGATATATTTTAAAGTTATTTTAATTTGTTGTGCCATACTTAGTCTTATATTGTATAAAGAAACCAGAACCACTTTTGTGTTTTTGACTTTAACAAAAAATTTGAATGCAAAACTGGGCTCACTTTCTGAAAATTGTTTTGTTGTAAGTAAACAGAACCTTAGAATGCACATATTAGGATAGAACTGTCATATACCAAAATCAAAATCTCAACAAACATTTGTTTCCACAGATTTCCATGGATCCCCTGGATTTCCATGGATATCCTTGTCATAAACAACAAATAATACATTTTTATTTTTAACTTTTAATTATTGAATCAATACAATAGCAGGACAAAGAAGCATTTTGGTGAAAGGATTGTAGTTGTAGAATATGATACCAGATACATTAAAGGCACTGAATGTATATGCATTAAAAAGGAAAATCAAAGGTCATCAGAATTACACCTGCAGCCTTTCCTATTGATTTTTTATTTATTTTATACCATATTGATATTATGTTCTATAAGTTAGTTAATTTTACATAACAATTTATTAGATTTAATTACCCATTTACCCCCCCAATTTACCCACATAGCCCCATATCTATTAACACCATGATTATATTTCTACATTGTTTTATTTCTTAATGAATAAATGGAAAAACTATCTAGTTGGCATACTTCACCTTTAAACTGATAATCTCAGCTTAACATCAAAGCACTGATTTCTAAAAAGAGAGGCAGAAAGGTTAGGTTAGTGTGGATATCATTTCCGCTATTAAAGCGTTGACTCCTAAGACTTACATTGTTATCGACGTATGACTTGCACACTTTCTTGGAATTTTCTGGTCACCACACAACCTTTGGACTTATTAGATAAGGCTGTCCAGAAGAAGAATTCGCAATCCCCACGTGTCCTAAGAATCTCCGTCTCACTGCGAATGGCCCATTATGTAGGTCGTTGGACTGCCCTTCGAAACACCATGAAAAAAACTACACTTCTTTCCCGCCGTCAGGGAGCCTTATCAGGCATGTGTGTTTAACTCAACAGCGAAAGTTTTTTTACATAATATAAGTTTATGACCTAGTTCTAAGAATGGCCGATTTATTTTCCATCTTGTGGCCTGATTCCACTTAAACTCAATATCGGAATTTATTTGGATTGACCGATTTCGAACTTATGCCTAAAAAGTAGGAATTCTAGATGGCTTCACCGATATAATCAATTTAACTAATCGTTTCAATACATCCATCATCAATTTGAACACTGTACAGGTTTCTATGAAACTGTAGACAAAATGTTAGTTAAAAGTATCTTGTACATTAAAAAGTTTAAAAAATTAGTTTACTTATATTTTTAATTTATGATCAATCGCTTATTGAATATAACTGAAGTCAAATGATTAATTAAATTGTTCATATCGGTGGCGTCATCTGGAATTCCTAATTTTTAACCAAAAGTTAGAAATCGGTCAACCCGGAAAATATTGATACCATCGTCTTAACTTATATTATGTAAAAATTAACTGATATCCAATATGTATAAATGTGCTAACTAAACGTTATAAATGTGTTCAATTTCAGCTTAATATCTCAACGGGAAGTGGCCTAAAATTAAATTATAAAATTTGATCCAGTCAACAATAGTTCAAAAGGTGAACCGCTTATTTCATGACTAGTGCAGCTAGCATTACAACGAAAAAACTGTTTCAGCCTAAAAGTTCTGTTTGCCTAATATTCATTACCAGAATGAATTATTTATGTCACACTTGCAGACTTGTGAAGTTGTATTTTGTATTAAATTGCTGCTCATTTTGCTGTGCCCCACCCTGTATATTATTTTTGTAATATTATCGGCCACTTCTGGCCCGAAATTTACTTATAAAACGGCTGAACTAGTAATAACTTTGCACTGACAGGTTACAATTTTCGATTAACTCCTGCATTCGGAAAACGACTAAATCGGGGAAATTAAATATCTTATATGCATGAAACAAAAATTCCAAAAAAAAATCTCAGATCCTCATCATTGCTCTTTCTCAAAAATCAGGGTTTCTCACATAACACTCAGAAACTGAAAAATATGGTTTGAAGAAAAAAACTAAAAGAATTGCGTCTTCACATGCTAAAAAAATATTTCGAAATCTTTTTGCCTTTCGAAATCATGTAGCTTTAAATTTTACTAAAAACCAAAAATATTGTCTGGTGCATTTGTTTTGTCCGGAGGTTTAGTTAGGAAAACTGAGTTGAAGGAACCACGCACCACATTTGGAATCCAGGTTTTTAATGTTATTCTGAAGTACAATAACTTATATTGTATGTATACATAGACAGGGTGACTTAAAAAAGCTAGACTAAATTTATCGCTTCATGAATTTTGTCTATTAAACTTGATAGGTAATAAACCCAAATAGAGGATCAATGTTTAATTTTTAGTTGATAAATTTTCAACTTTGCTACAAATCTATTATACAGGGATGCTCAAAACTAAGTCACAGTAGGCCATTTTTTAATTTTTTTTTACTTCTAAAAGTTGTATTTCTGAGTTTTGGGTAAAAAAATTACAAAAAGCAGATATGTTTGTGTTTGTTAGTTTCGTTAATTATTTTAAAATTTGTTTTAATACATTTATAACTGCCACTATGTTAAAAAAAAATTCCACCCCTTCTATATATGTTTGAATACTAGTGTTCTTTGAACAAATTGAAATGATTACTTATTATGTAGGAGAGTTAGAAACAACGTATTTAATTGCATTTTTACAATTTCTATATAGAAAAACATATTGGGTATTAGTTAGCTATCTGAAGTTTTTTTTTCAGTCTAAGAATGAAACAAACCTACTTATATTTTTCCATTTACATATTATTATCAGTTTATATATCTCAGGACTTGTGAAAGATTATAAGAAAGTATTGAGCCACTACCCACAAAACTTTATTAAAAGAAATGAATATTTTCAACTTGGAAACCATGTCTATTTTCTATAGATTTTTTATTATATTTTAAATCATTTAATATATCATTTAAATATAATAAGAAAGCATCAGACACTGAACATAGGTTATTGTTTTTTAGAAAAACTTGATGAAGAAGTTGTTCAAGATGGAGTCCGTATCTACATAGACAAAAAAGCACAACTCACCCTACTAGGAACAGAAATGGACTATGTACAGAATAAGTTAAGTTCTGAATTTGTGTTCAATAATCCAAACATAAAAGGGACTTGTGGCTGTGGAGAATCATTTAGTGTGTGATACAAATTTGATACTCGAAGCAATAGTAGTGTAGTAGGAAATATTAAATTATTATTGAAATTGTTCATAGTCTCTGAGATAACCAAAGATCCAAAGTAGAAATATAGTTACTTCTCTTATTCACATCTTCATTATTATTATCAAAAAAGTAATACCTAGAACAGAATTGTTAAATGTAAAAGCAATTTCCTGCAAATAGTGTATACAAGTATATATAATTATTGTTAAAAAATATCATTTAATTCTTTAACTAAATACATTTTAGATACATTTCAAACAACTTTTAGTAGTTGTATAAGATTTGCTTATGCAGGAGAGTATCGAGTCTATCTAAAAGCAATGTCAAAATGTGATTAAAATAAAATCCTTCTGTTTTTGGATTTAATAATTAGTAACAATTCTGTTTTATCAAGAATACTTGTTTACATTCAAATACTCAAACTGGTGTCATGATAATTTACAATATAATATAAATACATGATAGTGAAAGCACCGCCATATTTAATAATTTTCACTATAATTAATTTTATTTACCTATCTCAGTGCTCTTAACACTGCAAGTCTTGGCAGTGTTGATTCTGAAGCTGTCTAGAGTTGCTAGTTTAAATATTTACAAATATTTAAAGGGGCATGACAGAAAAAATCATTGCACTTATATAAACTAGTTTGGTAAAAATTAATGAACGATAATAATTACTTAAATGAATATAACATAGACTAATAACAGGGAGATGGAATTGTTTTGATTTAAAAGCAATCATACATTGTCAAAATGATTATTTGTTTGGTCTATTGAATCATCTTGATTTGGTGGATTAGAAAGGGTGTTGTTGGGGTACATGAACAAAATTTATACTTGCTGCTAATAATATTAAAATTAATTTTTAAGGTGGCTATATTACTATAACTTTGTAATATTTCACTATCACCGCCGCATTTTTGTCAATCGTAGAGCACACGAATTTACAAAAGTTGGTAAACCAAGATAAATTTTGGGTTATTTTTAATAAATCATGTTCTAGTTTTTGGGCGTTATGGTATGTAAATGTGAAGTCTGCAAAAATTTGGACTATTTAACTCCTAACATTTCTTTTAATAGGCAAGTCAAAATGTTATTATTTTTCGGTATTAATTGTCGTACATGGTACAAGATTCTTTCATTTATTTATTTATAAGTACAGTTAATTACTTTAAGGGTTAAGACTTGTAATTGCTGTTTTCATTCTTTAGGCAGCAGAATTACATACCTGCACTTTTTTCCCTAAGCTTATATTTATAAATTCCGAGGCAAAACCAATGTATGTACATTCAAAGACAGGTATATTCTATATATACACCTATATCTCTTTATATATATTTGACATAGAAAGTATACAGTTCTTGCAATAAGTTATTTTAAAATACCGACTGTAGGTAGGTACGTTATTTTGCAGTCAGAAAAATCGTAAACCAACTATGCTATTAAATATGACCATTGTGATAACATATTTTAATTTTGATGATTGGCAGTTAAAAGATTGTTATATAAATGGATTAAGAAATATTACGCTTATGGCCATAAACATATTATATGTAAATAGTAAGAAGGAAACAAGTCTGTCATCATAACTTTACAGGGTTGCCTTTTGTGGGGTCCGACAAGAAGGATAGATATTTTTTGTTACATTTATTTGCAGTACAGTTTATTTACTGAAACATATAAGATTTTATAAATGAAACAGCACAAAAGTTGGGTCTCCCTGTTATTATGTCTATGGAATATACCTATTATCCATACTATGGCTTTTTGTTTTAATTAATACATTTTATTTACCTTATCTGTTGTTATTGGCTACACATATAGAGATAAGTCTGCTCTATAAATAGAAATTTAAACAGCTGAAAAAGCGTGTTTTGAAGAAACTATATACGTTTACATTAATTTTTCAGGCAAATTTGTCTGTTTACTAGATTTATTTAATTTCGCCGTTTAAAAATCAGTAATTTTGAAATTGAAGAATTATTTCAATTTTTAAAATGTTTTTATTTTACAAATATAAGTATTAAAAGACACTTAAACCATTTTTAACATAAATTAGATAAAATATGTAGAAAGAAGTGTGGAAATTGTACATATAACTAGCTTATAGGAGAAACTATATTTATTAAAAATATAAAACTATACAAATAAATAAACGTCTACAAATAATCTAAGGAATTTCATTATTATATATAATACATAGTCAAATTTCTGCTTTACATCTCCAGTAACTTGGGTTGCTGTTTCAATTTGGTTATATCTAAAATTTTAGGGGACTGTGAAGGGTTTTGCCTCTGAGGATGAATAAAATCTAAAATGGAAAATTAAAATAATGTTAATATACAGTAGTATTTTACGGTAGTTTTTACTTGCTTTTTTACAATATAACCAGGCTAATAAACTTGACTAAAGTTCTATATTTTTTTCGCATTTCAAAGTAAACAATCATCAGTGCGTGAAGGTCCCGTGCCCTTTTACACTATCTTGTCTATCGACCGACAATAAAATTTTCGGTTTGCCGGACGCTAAATTTTACAAGTGTAAATAGTCAAAGGCACAATTTTTTGTGTTCGCGTGCATTTTGTTACTTGTATAATTACAAATCTTTATTATTGTGTATAATTTTTTTCAATTTATTTGACGTTTGCGAAAACGTGTTTTTTGATCTTCGGAACGTCAACATTTTAAGACGGCTGTAGGTAGACGGACGAATTTTGATGCGTGTTTAGAAAACTCCCGGGGTTACATAACGATGCTAAGCGATTGACGGTGAGGGTTTCGAGTACAACGCTGAACACGAAAAAGTCAAAACTACGTGAAAAAAGTTTATTTTCGAAAACTGCAAAACGGATTAAGTTACGTCTACGAAACATTTCGGAGGGCTGTGTCGTTGTCGCATGTAGGTCCCTATTGTTTTTGAGCATGATTTGCGGATCACATTAAAACAATTTAAAGGAGAAGCAAATCAAACGGCTTAACGTTACGCCCTAAGACCTGAAAAAACCTTTCTACAGAGAAATTAAAGGGGACTGAAGTCCTAAATGGGTTTCTGTTTCAAAAATTTCAAATTGTAATTAATGTAAATATTTTTTGTCAAAAATTTAAATACTAATTTTATTTTTCTCAAAGAACGAAGAAACGTTTCGTGAGAACGTGACCCTTTTACCTTAATCTACGTCCAAAATCTTAAAGAGCCACATCTCGCC
Source organism: Kuschelorhynchus macadamiae (assembly GCA_030620095.1). Lineage (NCBI taxonomy): Eukaryota > Metazoa > Arthropoda > Insecta > Coleoptera > Curculionidae > Kuschelorhynchus > Kuschelorhynchus macadamiae. The sequence goes on from JAUTXW010003428.1 coordinate 55,146, forward strand.
TATCGAGTTTCTTTTTATACGGAGAGCGAAATCTTGAACTGACCTTATTTTTTGTTTTTAGTTTTCACGTATTTCCTGCATTTATCGATTAATAACTCCGGACCTGTAACTGCTAGACCGACAGGAGGCGTAAACGGTTTCAGAGATACCATTTTTTTTTTAATCGAAAGACAAGTTGCGACTTTTGTCGAAAATTGTGGGCTTAGTGATTTAAAAAAAAACTCTGGTCGACAAATAGCTCATTTACTTTGAGCTTGACTGCCGTATTTAAAGTTTTAAAAGTTTAGTGTTTGAAGAAAAAGTTAACGAAAATTCTGAAAGAATATGTTGCCTGAAAATTGCATGCATAGTTTATAATATTAAAACAGCCCGACTCTTTCGAAACCAGTAGCGGTTTGCTAATAAGTGCTAAAGAACTGGTCACAAATTTCAAAAAATATTTTTTTTCTGATGGATATTTTGTCGAAATATAACATTTTTGAATTAGTATAGATGGAAAACCTACACCTGAGTTAAAAGTCGAATGCTCTTCAAAAAGTCGTATATGCGCAAATTTAATGTAAACATTTATTCAAATACCCTTGGGTTTGTGGGTGTGAAATAAGAGTAATAAGTGTTTATTCTGTTGTCCTAGCCTACTTTTTGGAGGTGATACAAACTGGCCAAACACAAACATCCAAAATATCAAGATTGGCAAAAATGTGCCATGTATACTTTCTTCCTTTTAAAATATTCATTTTATGTATTTATGATTCATGAAACAAATATTTAAATGCAAAAGCCCTCGAAAATGTGAAAAAGTCAGAGAATTCGGTAATAAAAAATCGCTGGAAATCCTGTTTAAAGGTAGCTAGTAGATTAAAAGCCTAAACAGAATTTGGCTTTTGGCCAGAAGTCTGCAAAGACCCAAAGGCCCTTTACTTTCGTAAATTTGCTTTGACTATGTAATAAATAACAGTTCGTTATCTGGAAAGTAATAAATTTATTTTATTATTATTATTATTAATAATTATTAAATTACATAAGTAGGTACTATATTTTTAAGTTTTATGTTGTTATTAATAGTTGACCATAATTTCACACCAAATGTCTAATTAAATTGCTCTATCCCTAAAATTTACTAATAAACGAATATTTTTTCAAACTGGAAATATAAGTAAATATAACCCTATTATAATAACTTACCTTTCCGATTGGCAATCAAATTGTACTTTTTCATATACTGCAATGTAGCAAAAGAAAAGTCTGGCCTGTTTTTTATAGCACCAATTTGTTCTTTAGGTGTCAAAACCACTTTATCTTCATGTTGATTTGCATTGGTCGCCAGTTTCGCCAGATGATCAGCTGGTAAATATTTCATCAAGAGTTGTTTGACCGCAAAGCTAATGTCATCCTGGTCATAGGATCTTCCATTGAGTTCATCAGACAAACTAAATTCAATAATAGTTTAATGAACGCACTGGCTAGTCGGCCACGGGCGTTGCTGATTAATATAAAAAAGACCGCCCTCCGATTCATCATTGTAATTATTTGCTCGCCGCCAAAATTCTATTTAACTTTTCAAGTGACCGGGGCATGCATTGAGTGTATCAGTAAATGCCGCTGATCGAATATACCATCAGAAAAATGTTTAGCTAACCTTACTTCTTTACTGAGTGATCGATTTAAGATAAAAAAAATGGCAAGAGAAACAAATTCTTAAGACAAATATTAGCTGATCAAATTTATGATCAAAGTGTATTACCTGTTCTGTTATTTGTACCTGACAAGTTGTCTATTAAAAACATAAACAATAAGTTAATGTGATTAAATAGAAGCGGTATTTATGGTTTTCAAAAGTATACTGTCAAAGGGCGGCCGTATCTATGTCATTGAGCAGAAACCGCCAGTCTTGAAGAAGTTACTTAATTTTTTGGCGGTAGCAAATGTAGAAAATTGTCTAAAAGTAGTTTTTTATTTTGCTACTAGGCCGGTGATATAGCGCCAGTGCTTTAAAATGACGGTTTTTTGAAGATGAAACAGAGTGCTTACTTTTTTATTTATTGCTATCCATCTTATGAAAAAATCTTAACCAGACGGTACATAAATTTATCTGAAGAATAGCTCTGATATTAAATTACCTGGAATGGTCAGAATTATCAGCTGAGTTGGGCAAATCAATTCCGATTCTTTTTAAATGTTTCAAAGTTGCTTCTTTTACTTTATGCATTGTCTTGTTATTTAAATTAGGATGTCCTATATTACTGCCTATTTCTTCTGCTGTTTGTATTTGTGCTTTTTGCAGGATTTTATTGACTTGCGTCTAACAAAGAAATGATATCAAATAACAAATGAAATGCATCATTAAGTTAACAAGAGTTGGAGATTTTCAAAAATTAGACTTAAACACTTTTCCCCCCGATTTTGTTTTTCATTTGGCACCATCATCACCTTATCTACAGTTTCGACTATAGGTGATACAAAAAAACTATAAAAGTGGTTTGGTTGTCTAATTTTTGGAACAAATAATAGTGTATCTACTAATAATAGTAGACATGTCCAGAAACCAAGTTCTAATTGAATTTAAGTTTTGCATAAGAATAGGCCGCGAACAGTTCTGTATAAAAAAAGTGATTATAATCATAACAAAAAAGCCATGAAAAAACAAACAGTTGATTACCTATTACCTTTCCATGCTAAAATATTTCTATTCAAAAATGTTTAACATGTTACTTCATGAGATGTATGGGAAAAGTGTTATGGTTCAGTAAGTTAGTGTAAGATAGTTTAGTGGAGATGAGACAAATATGATAGATTTCTAGAAATAGACTTGGCAATGAAAAAGCCTCTAAATTAGTATTTCTCTTTAAAAAATTAAATACTTAATTGTTTTGTTTGAAAGCATACTTATTTTTGTATTTAATACACTGTAATGTTGTAAAGGTGTACTGTGGTATATTACGGTCGGACAATTTATCAAATAATAAAACTATATTTTTTTAAGTAAAAATATTTAGTATTTAATAATTTAAATATAAAAAAAATTGAAGGAATGTCATAAGATAAAAGAACATATAGAGAATAAAACGTTTAGGCATTTAATCAACACAAACAGAAGTACATTAAAAACCACAAAGTAAACAATATATATTTAAAAAAAGAGTTATTAACATTTTAATAACCTTTTTCAGCAAGCAAGTTCTCAACTGAATTAAGAGTTTTGATGCAGAAAGAATGCTTAATGGAAACACGAAGGTGGTTGTTAACCTTCCTACTCTCATAGGAAAAGAACTTTGAGTCAATGTGGAAGTGGAAATTGACAAATTTCGACATCAACATTGGCTTCAGCATGTCGAGTGTTGTGACTATGTTGGTAAACTAAAAATCTGTCCCTGTGATGTGAACCACGCATATCGTCTCAAGTAATACAAAAAGAGGGTTTAAAAGGTAACTGTTAGTGTTATCCCAAAAGTACCAATGCCATAACTAAGTGAAATTTAATAAAAAGTAATAAACCATTTTAGCAGCACTTCAAAATATATCTTACGCACACACAAAAAGAATATGGTTTTCAAATTGTCGACTGCTATCAATATTGATACCTAGAAATGTACTTACACTCTGGTTCTTTAACGGCAAGGTGCACACAACAAAATCATTAATAGCACATCTGAATCTGACATTATTCTATCTATAGTCACAGCACCTTTTAATAGTTAATTATATATATACCAAGAAAAGAAGGAGACCCAAAACTGACCCCTGTGGAACTCCCCACAGCATGTCACGAGTACAGGACAGAGCCAATCCAATAGCGACCAGTCAGAAACGAGTCAAACCACTGCAGTAGTGTCTTCCTAAAACCACATACACTAAGATTTTTCAGCAGAAAATCAGGACTAATCCAATTAAATGCTTTTGACAAGGCACAAAAAATTGCAGCGATAGCCTCGTTTGCATTGATACCCTGATAAAGCCCTTTCAGAAACCTGAAAATGGCATCACAAGTGCCCTTGATAGATTGAAAGCCAAATTGACCGATAAAAGATTTTTGTATATTCTAAAAATGACACGATATGATATGGGTCTGAAATTGCAGAATTATTTAGCTTACCTCCCTTATGCAGTGGAATTAATAGAAATCGAGGTCAGAATATAATCAATAAGTAGGCATTATTCCCAAATTCCCATTAGTAGCTCTCTTAAGACTAGCCGGGAATATCCGTTGCTCTAAGAATGGTTTATGGCCTCAGATAGAGCTTCAATGACTGACGGAGGAAGAAAACAAAGAAAAAAAAATTCGGACATTTCATTCTTGCCAGATGTGCTTTTGTTTTTGATGGAAACAAACATATGGGAAAGCTCTTCAGGATTAGTGGGGTGAAGGAAGAAGCATTGCCTAATGGAATCATTGCTCAAGAAGGACATATAAACAACTACCTAATTAATTTTGCTTGTTCAATTTGCAGCAACAGAACAGGAAAATTTTAGTTTAGTTTAGACACAAATTGGTAACCACTCTAAGCTCACTAATAATGGCTCAGCTCTCCCTCTGCCTCCTACTAAGATGATTGATGTAGAGGATTTCTTTAGCAGGTTTAATTAATTTGGGTTATTATATAGCTCGATACTGCTGAATATAAGTTAAAGAGTCAAGAGTATGAAGGCAACTCATATTTCTATAGCACACCCTTAGATCTGTAGTCAGTCAGAATTTTTCAGTTTTCATGAGGAAATAAAACTTATTGAGAGGCGCATCACAGCGCAAGATATTCCAATTTACATTTGCACATTCCCTGGAAAACGTCTCAAAATTAGATTTGCTAAAGATTCTACTCCTCTTAAATTTAAGACACCCCTTAAAGAACATAAGAAATGTCGTTAACCCCTTGAACTACCTTCAAATGATTAAGAGACCTATTTTTAATAAGAGACTATGACATTATTTAAAACAGATTAAGTCAAAAAAACCCTACAAAATTATTTATACTGAAAAGTAAATTAAACTATGTTAATTACTGAAAACAAAGGATTGTATTGTGTATGTTCAATAAAAACTTAGTTTCTGGTTATTGGATTCATCATATCTGAACTTATATCAATGGTTATATGTGTGTTTATTTAAGGTATTATTAATTTATATTAAATATATAGTTTGTAACTTAATTGTCCTTACCATGAGATTTCTGTAAAAACTCGCTTCACTATGTGTAGAATCGTCATCATCCCTAAAAAATTAGACATAAAAATAACTGCATAAACTTCTCTTTCCATGGTCTACGCATATTGTATAGCAGAACTTCTACACTTTTTTATATAACTTTTTATGATTATTGTAGCGCATGTTCTTAACTTGTCACATTTCAATCTTCTATAACTTTATTAGTTTTCAGGATATGATAACAAAATATTATACAAAAAACAAATTGTATGGCTTCTTATCTAGTTTTTTGTAACATTAGAAATATTTAACAAAATGTCAATTATTTTCAAACATTTCAACTGATAATTTTACTTTCAATAGTTAGGTCTCTTAAAAGAGAAAATAAGAAAAACTGAGCTACAAAAGCAATGAGTGTGATAAAGATTCTATCTCTCTTCGCCACATATCTCTAATGTCGAAGTTCTACATTTTTAAAGGCAAAGGTATCAAATCCAGTATGTATGTACCTATAAAAAGTAAAATGTAGTGAGTGTGTCATTTTAAAAAAGGCAAGTTATATTTATATCTTTGACAACACAGAACCAGATAAATTAAAAGGTTCAGAAAACTTACATATAAATTTTAGAGTAGAAAATATAAGAAAAATTATTTAATATGTTCCATAATATAGAAAGCTAGTTCAATATAAAAATGCATTTGTCTTGAATAAAATTGATTTTTACTTCTTGTATTCATTATTAATTGGATGTGCTCTAAAATTCCAGGGTCACCCATTTTATTTTTTAAGATTTTGAGCAGAAATACAAGGCAAAATTAAATTCTCTGATAATCAAGATACAACCCACCAAAAAAACCCAGCAATTGTTATTGATTATGTAAAAGATATATTTACTTTAATAATGTATGATCTACTCTTTCTAATAATTTGACTGAAGCTTCACATTAATGAGACCAAATTATATTGCTATATTGTTTGGGAAAAACAAGGCAATTAAATGACTTTAAATAAACATCTACATGATTGGCTGATCTGACTATGAAACCCGTTATTTTGTAAGCTTGTAAATTCAAATTTAAGAAAGTATCAAAGATAACTCCCAAGTTTATGTGTCAACAATTTGTAAAAAGCTGTAATTTATAGTAATGTTGAATTCTTTCAGAGTGAAAGTCTTTCTAACACATATATTTATATTTAATTTAAAACAACTCATTTGGCACCATCCATACACCCTATTAAGGTCGTCCAGTATTTACAATCTGCCCTCGTCATTACTTCTATGTACAATTTAATTTTACCTAGAAATAATAATGCTTTTGAGTTTTTAAACAACTTGACCAATACCATTTATTGATATCAGAAATAAGAGTGGTTTGAAATTTAAACCTTGAGGTAGATCTTAAGTAATTTCATATGTTGCAGATTTCGTACCTTTTAACTCTACATACTGCTATCCATTACACAGATAGGACAATATTTAGATCAAAAATAATTAGAGTTAGATTGATCAGTTTTAAAAAGTTAATTACCACACTATTTTATAGTCATGCCAAAACATTTTTAAATGAAACACCCTATACATTACATTTCTATGAAATAGGTATTGGCTGGTGTCCCATTTTAAAATACACATCAAGTTTTGTTGTGACTGAGGTTGTGACATTATGATCAACCTTTATAATTAATTTTTCTTTAATGTAACATATTTTTTAAAACCCTAAAGCTCTTCTATTTAACGTTTTTCCATAACCAACTATCCTGTATTGACCACTACAAAAACGTCATATACTGACAAAAAAATTAAGATGAAGAACTAAAATTCTGGTATACTTTAGGGACCCAAAAAGGGTAATTTGGTAAAACCGATCTGTAAAGTACTTGAACCTTGTCTTTAATCTAAACCAAGGAATGTGAAAAATAAAAATAAACAAAAGCTAATTAGCTATGTGTACAATTGAACCAGGTCATACTTGACTTTTTCTGATAAATGAAGGATTCATAACGAGAGAAGTTCTGGGTGAAGCCAATTCACTAATTTTTTAAGTATGAATTTTATCTGAAAACATGTTATTTAAAATAAAAAAAAAAAAAAGATTTTTTTTTAAAATATGCTATATAAAAATTAGAGTAATAAAAATGCAATGTCTTCTTCTAGTATATTAGGATATTTTGAATTGATACATCTAATAAACTAGATTTAATAAACTCTGGCAACGTCAAAAAAATGTAAAACATTAAGCTAAAAAAAATAGAAAATAAAAATACCACAAAAAAATATACAAAATTGGTAAATTTCCTTTACCTGGAACTTCCCTCAATATGAACTTTTCAATTTATTAACAATATTAAAGTGTGACCCAATTTAGTTCCGTACTTAGTCATTTAGTAACCCATATACATGTATTTTGAAACATTTTTATTGGGCGTCATTTTGTTCTACCATACTGCATTTGTACCAATATTTTACCAGTTTCTACCTATACCATACTTGATTTTTGGGCATAATTTAAAATAAATTGAATATGTAGTTTTTATACCGGTTTTTTAGATCGCCAAGTTGAATTTGTACCAGTTTATTCCTACATCACACTTACTTTTTTTGGTAAAATTTTAAGTCAATGGAATAAGAAAAATTATGTAAGTTGATTTTTTTAAAATTTTATTTGGCCGCCTTTCTGATCCACCATTTCAAATTTGTACCAAAATTTTACTAATTTATCTCTTTATCACATTTAATGCTTGCAGAACACAATCTAATAAGAAGTTTTTCAGGATAATTTTTTAAATATTTTATTAGGTCGCCATCTTGGATTCATACTTAAATGTTACCAGTTTATTTTTATGTAACATTTGTGCAAAATTTGGGGTAAATTGGTTTTTTTAGTAATATTTTTAACATTTTACCAGGCTGTCATTTTGTTTCTCCCTATTGGATATTTCCAGGTCATCCCTATAAGATCCTACATTTTTGAGCAAACTTTGAAGTGAGTTTTTTAGCTATGCCTCGAACAAACAGACAGACTGACGAAATTGAGAAAACATGTTTTCTATCATCTAGTGACTTTAAAAGTTGTGAAGATCTGTAAAAACTTGGGAGGGTGATTTTTTCACAATTACAATACTTCCATTTTATAAGGGAAGTAAAAACAAAAACACTAAAAAATATACTAAAGTGGGTATTACTCTTAGCAATTTCTTCGTCAAGATATATTGTATAAATTGATAAATTTGTTACTCAATTTCGACAGTGGCAATCAATGAGCTTCTCGCATAAAAATGTCTTTTGCTTTATAAGATAAGGAGAAATTAATTATAATACTATATGAGCAAGTGGTATAACAATCACCTATGAATTTTGCTAAACTATTACTATAAGACAAAGCACAATTACCTTTAAAAGTTTCCTCTTTTTCTGCCTTTGCAGGAGACCTATTGAATTATTTATTTTTATAAGTTAAATTAATTTATTTAGAAAAGCAGAAAAAATGCTGATGGTATGAAAATAAGTTAGTAAAACTACAAAAATACTAAGAATACTACAATTTAGACAAAATTACTCAATAAATTAAGACCAGTCCCAATGGACAATATTTTGACCTTCAATAAGTTATACTTGGTTTCTGTATTACACTAACAGGTTACCTGGTTCAATTTGTTGGCCTATAAATCTCTCAGTGTAAAAAAAAAATTAGAAATAAAAATACTTTTTTATCCATTATTTGACTTTTTTTTAAATTCATTTTTACAGTCATCTTTTATTAGTCAATTGGATAAGTAGCTTTACACTTTAGAATAGTTTTATTGTCAAATGTTCTGACAAATAACAAAACAGAGGGAACAAACTAACATACATATATATATATAACATTTGTCTTTTGGTTTACATCAATGCAGTTGCTTAATAACTCGAAGTAATGCTTGTCTGGACAGTATATTCTTTGACTTAAGCTATAATGACATCCCAGATCACTTGATTAATATCTGATCATGATGTAATTCTACTGGAATATACAACTTCGACTATGGGTAGTCATAGGACTCTGGTTAGTTATAGACAAGTCACTGACAATGGTCTTTTTCAGTTTTACAGAGGTTTTGATGTGGAAACATTGGGCCACTCTTTGTTTTAGATGAAAATCTTTCCATAGATAGATAGAAAATTTATAATTTTTTCTGAAAATATACAGGCTTGTTTCTTGCTTAAATTTAGGTTGGTCAGTGGGTAAGTTGCGGGTAAACTGGTTCAACAATCAACTTTGGGACATGTGACAAAGATTAACATTTTTAGTATCTTTAAATAAAATAAACCCTACCCTCGTACCAAGGCAAATGTCGGTTGACTATAAAAAGGATTTTAAATGAGAAATTTATAAGGCAATAAAAGCTGCCCATGACAATTATATAGAAAATTCACCACACTCCCAAGCTGCTATTTGGAATATCATAAATAAGCAGTGGGCCAAATCCGTACCTTCACCTCCCTCAGTCAAAAACATTATAGTCTACCCCTTAACCAAACTTATAAATCAGGCTATATCAGTAAATACTTCTGGATCAGCTCAAGGTTGCAAAAGTGATACCAATTTTTAAGAATAAACGCGAAATTGAATATCTTAACAATTATAGACCCATATCGGTGCTTTCAATTATTTCCAAATGTTCTTGGCAAATGGGCTCTCCTTAAATGTCACCAAGAACCAAAAGATCAACTTTACACGAAGACATGCCATAGCTGCAATGCTTGACCTATATAAAAGATAACCTACATCAATTTTATTCTCATGCTGTACCCAACTAGGTATAACAGCAATTTGGTTCCTAACTACTTCAGACTTTCAAGACCAGGGTTGGGACGGGATATCACTGCATAAGGTTCCTCAATGTTCGGCCTGCCACTGCTAGAAACCTTGAAATTGACGAGTTGAAGGTAAGAGTAAAGAGATACTTAATTACCAGGGAATTCTTGTCTTTTGAAGAATATTTACACAGCCCTTCTGCTGATTTAACCTAATTTACTATCTTGAATTAAGGTCTGGGATTTTCTTTCTCATCTCTGATTTTAATATGTCGTGTATGCTTTGCCTATAGGGATTTTAAATGTGATGTAATCATATCTTAGCTGTAAACATTATAAGTATATGTTTACCATAATATTTACCTGCAAAATTTTGTACTATTATGTACTAAACATTTTTTTTCTGACAGGTAACAGTACTTTTTTTGTATGTTCTTATGAAGAAAAAATTAAAATAACAATGAATAAACATATAGTAAAATAAACTGACATAGAGCAAAAAAAATCAGGTCATGTGAAAACAATCTCTCGTACAATGCTCATGCTTAAACTTTACTCATTTATGATGTAGATACATAGGAATCGAGAAATATATATATATATATATATATATATATATATATATATATATATATATATATATATATAAAGTTATATCTTTACTGATTTATAAGATATTAGTATCTTCACATTCACCAAATATGTTTTACTTCCCTCGAAATTTGTTATTTGAAACAATAAATGAATATACACTTACGATTCTGAGTCATCAAAATCATTCATACTAATCTTAATACTTGGTTCAGGACTTGGGCATGTCTCCATTACTCTTATCGGTTCTTTAAAAACCATTGAGCCATCAACAAGTGTTTCTTTAATATCATCTTCATTGTCAAATTTGCTTGGATAAACTGGACACTCTTTTTGTTTATCTCTAAAGCTTTGGTTCATTAATTCAGTTTCTGTAATTTCTTGAATTCTTGGAGGTTCAGAATCCAGCACATTAGTATCTTTCTGGGGATATTCCTTTTCCTTCTGAGAAAGAAAAAAAGGTATTTATTTACAAGCAATCTTTCTCAAAGATTAATTAGCTTTCACTTTATAATTTTAAAAATATTAATTGGAAATATTTTTTTTCAAAAGTCACTATAGCTATATATTTTTATTTGAGTGTACCACAAGGTGTGTTAGTTAATAATGTCATGGTTTTCTTTATGGTTTGGATAGTGACCTAAAAATTCTCCCTGTGACCAAATTTTGTTTATCCACTCATCCCAGGGGGTTAGCTTATAAGGATCCACAAACATTATGAGATTATGATTAACAAAGCTTACAAAATACTCAGTTTTATGCTAAGACTTAAAAAAATAATTATATTATTATGATTTGTACATCCACATTGGAACATCGTTCTATAATTTGAAACCCTATAGCTGATGTTAATAACAATATTACAGAAAAGGTTCCAAAAACAATCTTAAAATATAATGATAATTCTTAAAAAGTATAATTAATGTTATTAATTATAATTTATATTTTAATATTTAATGAATATTAAATCTAATATTATTTTAGTATGTTATAATCTTAAAATTTCTACAAACATTTAGACAAAAGATTCCACTTGAGAATTACTCAAGCTGTTTAGTATGGAATATGCTATTTCATGTCAAAACAATATAGTGAGAGTTTTTATGATTAGTTTTTAAATTTATGTATTTAGAATATAAGGGTATTCTAGAGTACAGATAGATGGAAAAACCCGGAAAGGGAGAAGTTAATCGAATGTAAAGTTTTGTATTGTACTGTTTTTGAACTTTGTAGCAGTGGTGTGTAGCGATATTATTCCTGCGTTGTTCTTGATGATAAAAAATGTACAATAACATTGTTAGAAATTGACAACTGGGATAGATAGATAGATAGATATATTTTATTTGATCTATAAGGCGATACATGAAATGGTTTGTCTTACCCTAAGGTGTAGATCTTGTCAAAATCTTAAAATAAGTAAAATTTTTACACTTTTATCATATAAAATAAACATAATTACACTTTTATCATATTATAAAATTAAATATTAAAAACGGTATAAGAAAGAACGAAAATTATATTTAACATACTACACAGTTTTTTAATATATAAACGAACAGACCTAAATAAGTACATGAATAGTTTTACATTAGTACATGAATAATTTTACACCACGAAAATCATCAACTGCGTGATCTATTTACTTCCCCATCATTTAAGAATTCGTTGAGGCCATAATAATCCTTCATTATAAGAAAACGCTTTAATTTTGCTTTAAGTATTGAGTGTGGTTCATTCCTGAATCTAACTGGCAATTTGTTCCAAATCTTTAAAATGTTGTACTTTATGTTTTTTTGTATGAAGCTAAAGTTAGCTTTTTTACATTTTAGATTTTTCTTGTAACTGGTCTCATGGTCATGCTGAGCTCTTAATTCTGCAAATATGTTTGTTTGCCAGTATAAAATTGACACGGCTCCTTGAGCTCAGTTGGATAAACTCCAGTTTCGAAAGCCAAGTTAATAATGTGTGTCAAAGGGACTGCTAGATGATGGGCAGATTCTTTTAATAGTATGATGGGCACACATCATAGCCAACAGACTTTTTATTTTTTAAATTGAGGATACAATTTACAACTTCTATGGGTGTTACTGACTCCAGGAATATTATATCAGCAGAATAGGGAATATTACATATCTCACTGGTGGTATTCCGCTGTGTGTCTTTGCAAGCATTCAGGAAGAAACAGTTTATTTCATCCAAGAGCCGAGTTTTGTTGTCATATGAAAAACTCCTAAATAGAGATGGCCTTCTGTCTGAATCGTCATTGGTGATACTCCTAATAAGGGACCAAGTAGCTCTCATTTTGTTGTCAAAATTTATTATGTATTTTTGACTGGAGAGAATTTTTGAGATTTTGATAACATTTTTTAGTATGTTACAGTAGGTTTTATAAAACGTTTTGCTTATGTACCCAGAAAGAGTTTGTTGGTAAAGTTTTCTTTTAGTTTGACAGGACATTTCAATTCTGCTTGTTATTCAATTATGTTGCACGCCTCTGCGTTTGAGAGCTTTTTTGGGACAAATTAAGTTCATATTCAATCTTATGATATTTAGAAAACAAGAGTAGGCTCAGATGTTCAGGACATCACATCAGTTCCAGTCTCTGAGAGCATCACAAAATTGATTCAAGCAGGCCTCCGAAAAGATTCTATGGATTGCCAAACTCTCTCCTTTACTTGGACCTCCAGAATTACCAATAATAGTTATACTTTGGGCATTGTGGTCAGATAGTGCCGATATTATAACTTTGTTATTATTGAAGTTAGAATTTGTGAATATATTATCAGAGTAGAACTCTTTTTGCCAATCCTAGTTGGGTCAAAAATAGTTTGGTTAAAGTTAAAGAAAGCAAATACATCCAGCAGTCCAGCACTTTCATTGTTCATAAAATCACCGCACAAAACAATTTTATAGTTTTTATACAATTCTAAAATATTTCTACAGACAGTCTCCAGAACATTAGTAAAGAGGTCAAAATTACCCAAACATGTTCTATATATACAAACCAATTATTAATAATCTAACTTTACTAATTATAGCACAAAGTCCTAACTGCCCTTCAACATTATAGGTGTTTATACAGTCCAGCTTGACAAAGTCATTGAGATCCTCCTTAACCAGTTTGCAGGTACCACCATTCTTAAGCTGTAGTCTCGAAAAAGAGGCAACAAGTCTATATCCCTTGATTTTAAGGAAAGTAATCTCAGCTCTGAAAAACAAAGCACTTCCTGTTCTTGTTTTAAAGTATTTAAAAATAGTTCAATTTAAATAGTTTTATTCCGAATGCACTAGATAATTTGGACAGTCTAGTATGGGTGAAGTAACTTTTATGCCATAAATTATATCTTCTGTATCACCTTTCGATTGATGTTTGATTCTGCTTGTATTTTAAGCAAGTCAGGTAGGACATATAATACAAGAGCTCTTCTTTGGGGCCTGCAAACCGTAGAGTTTTGAAGAAAGAAGGCACTTCTTATTTTTCTACACAAATTGCTCAATGGAGGGATTGACTAAAATATTGCTGGAGTCGAACTCATTTTTGGTTCCTATTAGGAGAACGAGTCAATGTCAACTATTTTTAGAAAGATACCACCGTACAAATTATGGGCTTACGACATTTGTTGACCGTCTAGTATGTAACTACAATCGTCACTTCCCGGAGTATGACATTTTTAAGCTCAGCACTTTGCAGCTAAAAAGGCAGTTAAGCAGATTGGTTTTGTGATGTTTTCTGTTTGTCCTTGTTCACGTCGATTATGTGTAATTTTGTTATATTTTAGGTATTATGTTAACTTTTCGACCTGAAATCGTTTTATCATTGTATATCCTTTTTTTTATTTACCTGTTTTTCCCGGGGTTATTTGACTTGACACTTTTTTGACGTTATTTCGGAATTCGTACCATTTGGAATGTTTAGCATTCTCTACTGTACGTTTCGTGCATCGGCTACGTCCTTACATTATTACAACTATAAATGTACCCTGTGTGTTAAGAAGGTCGGGCAGGATGACTATAAAGGTAGGCTGTATATAAGTTCTTAAAGATGCATAGTATAAACTATGGCTGATACAAGGGAAGCTTGATAATGGACTTGTGTTTAAATAATGTAATATAACTGTATGTATATGTGAATATGTATGTATATGTGAATATGTATGTCTATATGTATAACTGCAGCAAATAAATACAATATGTGTGAAAAAATATTTGCAAAAGTTGGGTTTGCCGCGACTGTTCGCATACGTAGTCGCAACTTAAATAGTGAACAAAATATTTTTCAGTGACTCTTAATTGCAATAAATCATTAAAGTAAATTGAATAACACCAGATCTTGCCATAAGAACATAATCTCATATGTAATACCTCAATTTCCATAAAAAATGCGTTAGTGAAAATCTATAACGTCAAAATGTCTGGCACATGTTCCAATTGCAAAAATAATTGCATTTTTAAAGAAAGCAGATCAGATCTCTTTGGATATCCTTGCGATTTCTGCAGATGCATTTATTGCCGAAATTCTGCAAATGTCTCTAAGACTGAAATTCATATGATTTTGATTACCACCTTTCATGTGTACCGAATTCATGGCTTGTATTAAAGAGTTATCTTCCAACTTATACCAACTACAAAAGTAGGTAGATAAATCAACAGAAAGTTATTAACATGGATGCCATAAGTAAACCAAAGCTAAAAAAGCATATAGAACATTAACAAAAACTATTTTTAGAAAGATACCACCGTACAAATTATGGGCTTAGGACATTTGTTGACCGGCTAGTATGTAACTACAATCGTCACTTCCCGGAGTATGACATTTTTAAGCTCAGCACTTTGCAGCTAAAAAGGCAGTTAAGTGGATTGGTTTTGTAATGTTTTCTGTTTGTCCTTGTTCACGTCGATTCTGTGTAATTTTGTTATATTTATGTATTATGTTAACTTTTCGACCTCAAATCGTTTTATCATTGTATATCCTTTTTTTTTATTTACCTGTTTGTCCCGGGATTATTTGACTTGACACTTTTTTGACGTTATTTCGGAATTCGTACCATTTGGAATCTTTAGCATTTTCTACTGTACGTTTCGTGCATCGGCTACATCCTTACATTATTACAACTATAAATGTACCCTGTGTGTTAAGAAGATCGGGCAGGATGACTATATATCTAAGCAAACATATGCGGATGTAGCCAAGCTGTTTGCCACAAGCAAATCAGCAGCATTTAAACAAAATTACTAGTGCCCAACAAACCATAAATGAAATCCTGGAACGAGAATGATGTGCTTTAAATGTACTATTGTTTGAAATCAGTGAAATTAATGAAAAAAATCCAAATGTTGCTGAAAAACAAGTAGTGCAGGAAATATTAGGCAAAATAAATGTAAAACTTATTGCATAGGTGCAGCTTACTGTAGATAAGCACTTAACTGGAGAAACACTGTTAGAATATGATTGTCATTTTGTTTTGTCATTGTCATTTATATGATTTTTTACTAAAGTTATTTTACAGTCATTTTTATTGTAGTCTGCTTCATTATAGAATATTTGAAAATTTGGAATATTACAATTTTTTATAGATTTAATTTGAACACTTTCACTAAGTACTATGATATCTATGTAATACAATTTATATGTTTCTAGATTTATATCTTCTAATATGTCATCCTGAACATTGCAAATTTTATTCTTCACAATACCTACATGGTACTTCAGGGATAGACTTTCTGAATCATATGCCGAGTGATTTGTGTTATTGTTTAGTTTATTCATTTTATTGGCAGTAATACAGTTAATGCACTTTGTATTTTCACTTACACATTTCAAGGTATTATGATGTCTCACACAATTTCCACATACTTGTTCCTTGGTACATTTATAATGTTTATGATTAAAACCTTGGCACTGATAACAGCATGATACCATTAGATCTTCATATACAAATACTAAGTATACTAAGTATTGTTACTTCCCAAACATTAGCCTAGTATCGTTAAAGCTTTTAGTTTATTTTTGGGTCTCCTAATATATGTTATTTTCAGATGTTTAGTTGTATTAATCCATTTATTTTGTTTGCGGATTTTTTCTCCAAAACATCAGCTTATTCTTCACCAATATATATATTCAGCTATTTTTATTTTCGGTAAAATTTTCTTTGGTTTCTCGATTTCATACTTCTTTAGGTTTACTTTCCGCCTCTTCCTTAAATCGTTTTATATCCTGTATTGTATCACACTTTACAACTATATTCCCTTGTTTTTAGAAATATTTATAATCAACAGCAAAAGTTATGGTAAGAGTGGGGATCGAACCCGCACCTCGGGATCACCAGTCCATCGCTCTAACCAATTGCGCTATCGTAGCACTGATAATCAATCCATTAGAACTTGTACATATTCAAACCCACCAGTATCATAACTATTGTTGATCCTGCCAAATATTCCAACCTTATGGCGCGGCGTTCCTGACTATTCAGAATTTGGCTTATACGAGCATAACGTAAAATTATAAATTTACTAATATGAACGGTACCTAATAGCGATGTCAGATTTGACGTCTAGCGCCGAAAACTTCAGCAACATAGTTTAGATTGAATTGAATTGAAAAAGGTAAATTAAGATTTATATTTTTGAGTTGTTTCATACATTTTTTGTATTGCGACAATGAAAGTTTTTAAATAAAAAAGCAAAGTTATTCAGAGTAGGAATATAAAAGCTGAATATAAAAAATGAAGATGTGTTAAATGAGACACACACTAGTCATATATGAAAAGTGACCAAACGATTGCCCAAAGAACATTCTCAAAGGAAATTATCATAGAAATAAAGATAATTTGGGGATAAAGAAGTATCCAAAATTATCCAAAAAATAACACAGTAAATAACTGAGATCATCAAAAAGACTTGAGCACCTTCAGGATACCGCACAAGATACATAAATTTAAACTTAATATTGCTCAGCTAAACCTAACCTTTGTAACTGAAACCTAGCTACATGAAAACATCGAGGAGAGTGTCTGTAGTTTCATTTTCTTTGCGTCTTATTTTGCACAGACAGATCAAGTTAGTGTTTGTATAATGGTCAAGATAGAGAGCTCAGAACAGCATATATATTCAGCTCAAACAAATATGAAATACAACCCTCCATTGACTCCATTTGTGTTGATTTTTTAATAAATGGTACCAAAACACCTCCATTTCATTTTAGTACTTAATTTTTATTCCAAAATAACAATAGAAGTTACATAGAAAAACACCAAAGAGTGTGGAACCACAACCTTAATATAGTGATACAAAAAAATCACAAATAATAATATTAAACATTAACACAGACTAAACCAATTTAAAAATGGTATTGATATTAGAGTTTTGTCTAGGATACTTCATATTCAGTTGTTTCTATCTCCATCATTAAAAAACTCTTCCAGAGAGTAAAATACCTTACTTAACAAATATTTTTTTACAACTAATTTGACAATGGATTTGGGAACAGTTCGAACACACTCTGGAAAACTATTAAATATCCTAATTATAGTATATTGAATATTTTTTTGAATATATGAGAAATTGCAGATAATTTAGAGATAAGATTATTCTTGTTCCTGGTATCATACTGATGTTGTAAATCAGAGTTTATAAACATATTACTATTAATAAGTATAGACATCACAGAATCTAATATATAAATATATACTGTTAAAATTCACCTTTCAATAAAGTCCCCTGTTCAACTTTCTTGCAGTGCCATTTTAAATATACTTCTAAGTCCTAATACACCTTTTTTGTAACACCATAATTCTGGATAAGTCAGAGGAATTGCTCCAAAAAACCAGACCATACTTTTAGAATTCAACAAAAGCATAATAGGCCATCAATGCACACCCACTCGCTCCACAATAACTTGCAAAACCTAACAGTACTTAGATGTACTACTTTCAACACTCTCCACATGCATCCTCCAATCCCCCAAAATAAGATACTTTGCACCAATTTGAATTCTGTATTGTTAAATGTGATTTCCACGTTCTGTTAAATGTGATATCCAAATGATTACTTATTGCAAAATAAGAGCAAATTGGTTGGAACATTAAGCAGAAGGTTATTTGAAGAAAAGTACCCATTGTTGCACCTAACCTGTCAACCCATGCCTCCTCATTCACTTCACTGAAGATAAGAGTGGTGTCATTAGCATACAATACAGTGAACTCATTCAAACCCTCAGTTCAGTTGTATATAGAATATACAGAGGTCCTAAAATGGAGCCCTGTGGTACATCTTCAGTGACAATAATTTTCATACTTTTTATCAGGGTTTTTAATAACGCTAATACTTTTGACTAAGCCCCAAGTAGCCTTGGTTTTATTTTCAGCATTTTTATGTACAAGGTATTTGAAATAATTTTTGCGTTTTATTACACTTTTTAGAATTTCACTATATGCAAACACAATTACAAAATCTCAACTTGTAGTACACTCCAATCTTGGTGCAGTCTAGCTGTAATAGCTACTCTACTGAACCAGGAGAGGAAATGTTTATGGTAATATAAAACATAAAAAAATGCAAATAGTATTATAGTTTAACTTTTTTGAATAGATCAATATAAAACTTTGAATACAAAGCAAAATGTTAATTTGTCTACACATTTCACATATTCAAAAGATGTTTTTTTATATTTTATTTTAAACATATCCAGGCTTAGATTTAAAAATTCAGATGGCATCGAATTATAATACTGAACAGCATTATAAAAAAAAGACCGCTGAAACATAGCAGTCTGATGATGCGGCATAGTCAATGTATCCTTTTTTCTTTAGTTCAGATCATGTATAATATGACAAAATATAAGACGTTTTAACAATTTTAATTAAAAAGTCACAAAAGTCTAGATTCTTACGAGCATTCATCTTTAACCAGTATATATCATTATATAAGTGGGAAATGTGTTGAAACTTCCTAATACCATATATAAAAACGTAGGCAAGAATTTTTGATCTACTCTCCTTGTCAAGGCAAAAGCAAATAAACTGTATCACAATAATTAAAATGAGAAACACTAGCGATTCACAAATTTTTTCTTAAATTAGTATTTAACACGTGTCTATTATTATGTAACAATTTTAAAGATAGATATGCCTTTTGCAGAAGTTTTTTTAAATACTCTTTGAAGTGAAGATCAGTGTCTAATAATACCCAAATTTTTCTGCAGTCAACTTGGAATTATTTATAGATATATTTAAACTAGGTGTTCCAGTATTGATAAGAGAAGACATTAATTCAGGAGCTTTTTGGCCACAGGGAGCTACTGTAAACCATTTTTTGAATATCCAGAGCCACCCAAAATAAACAAACAAGTCTCAGGAGGGACACAGGGTGGGGACACATTAAACATATTGCAATATAACATAGTATCATTGAGAAACAAAATAAATGAACTGGAGGTTGTACTAAATGAAAACAACGTCAATATTGTGTGTTTGAGCAAGCACAATATGAAAGAAGAGGAAATAAAAACCGTGGAACTGGTCAATTTTAAAATGGCTGCTGCTTTTTGTAGGAAAGTTTATACCAGGGGTGGAGCCGCAATTTTTGTCAACTCCAAAATGGACATAGAAGAAAACCCAGAAGTTTGCGCTCTTTCAATTGAAAAAGACATTGAAATATGTTGTGTTTGTTTAAAAAAACTTAAGGTATATGTTATTTCTCTCTACAGGTAACCATCTGGCGATTTTCAGATATTCTTAAATACTCTGGAGACCTCCTTAAATTTGATTGGCTGTGATAAGAGAATTGTATTAGCGGGAGATTTCAATATTAATTTTGGGTCAAATATAGGGGAAGACTGTGAGTATAGAGATTTTATAATTTCATATGGTTTTAAACAGGTGTTTTTTAATGCAACACGAGAAAATAATTGTCTCGATAACATGTTCATAAATTTTAATAATGTAAATTCGTGTACAGCAGAGATGTTTGTTTGTCAGACCACTTGGCTCAATTTCTGCAGATACAGGGTTTGGACATAAGCACAGGTGGTCCGGATACGTTTCGGGTTTGTAGACCATTCACAGAGGAAGGAAAAGTAAAATTTTATAAATTGATTGAGGCTGTCTCATGGGAGTTTCTTGATGATGGGTTTCTCAACTTAGATGAGAAGATGTCATTATTTATAGATGTTTTTGTGAATGCCTTCACTACCTTTGTTTCCTGAAAAAAAATATAAAACCAACAACAGAAAAAAAGATCAGTGTTCCTGGTTCAATCAGGATCTAAGGCAGTTTAGAGAATGGGTCGGATTTTTTAATGACCTGTATAAATCGAATCCCACAGAGCAGCTTCGCCAAATACGTAATTCCTACAGGAAGGCCCTAAGGGAGGCTAAAATAAAACACAATGATACCCGTATAAATAGAGCAAACAATCCTTCAAAGGAAATGTGGAATATAATTAAAGGGGATTCTAATATCAGGGGGTGGGGCTACAAGAACAAAAAGATAGTACCATTTCACCCCACAGTTTTAATGAATACTTTGTAAATATTGCCCAGGGGGGATTCAGGGAAGGGTTATCAAGATCCTGGTACGGATGAAATAATGGGACCTGGGTTCACTTTTCGACCTGTTTCATACATTAAGATCCGAGATATAATTAAAAATCTAAAAAATAAAACTAGTCAAGATATGTATCAGTTAGGGGTTCCTCTTTTAAAACTTGTTAGGGAAATTATACTATATCCACTAATGAAAATCATAAACCTTTGTATCCAGGTGGGGTATTTTCCAAAAGCACTTAGGGAATTATAGGCCCATATCACTACTGCCAGTCTTGTCAAAGGTTTTCGAGAAGTGCATGGCGGCCCAAATACTCCAATATTTTGAAGGTAACGAATTATTTACTGCTGCACAACATGGCTTTAGAGCAGACCACAGCACTATCACAAGTCTGATTGAATTCATAACTTTTGTACTGGAAGCCTTCGAGAATCTTGAGTATGTAAGCACCATCTTTTGCGACCTTGACTGGTAGGCTGCAAAGTGTAAGGGTGGGGGGGGAGTTGTCAGAGAGCAGAGGATTATCAGTTGGTGTTCCACAAGGCTTTATATTAGGACCTCTTATGTTCTCAATATATATGAATGATCTACCTCAGAGCAACAACACTGCTGATTTTAATCTGTTTGCTCATGATACCACCATAAGCCTTCGCTTCAAAAATAGTCAGGAGATTGCTGAAGGAACGAGTGAGGCACAGTCGGGTGCTAAAACCTGGTTTAGTAACAATCACCTTGCTCTTAATGAGACCAAAACAAGGCATATGGTGTTTTCCCTGAGAGTGTGTGAGAGTGAAATGAGGATGGATGAGTCGGTGCGGTTTTTAGGCTTTACCTTGGATCCACAGTTAATGTGGGATTTGCACATTGATCAGCTTGCAAAAAGATTGAGTAAGAATATATTTCTCCTAAGGAATTTAGTTGGGTCCGTTTCTGGGGATGTTCTGAGGACTGCATACTTTTCTCTCTGTCATTCTCTCCTCTGTTATGGAATAATAGCGTGGGGTAGTGCTCCGGAGGCAGGCAGAATTTTTGCACTGCAGAGAAGGGCAATCAGAATTATTTCTGGTATGGGTTATAGGGATGATTGTAGATCTAAATTTACTGAGCAAAAAATTCTAACTTTTCCTTGCATTTTTATTTTTGAAAATCTTCTCTATGCTAAAACTAACATACAATAGTTCACCTTGAATGGTGACTTCCACTCTTATGATACACGAAATAAGGATGATATCAGTACTCCACTTTTCCCCCTTCAAAAATGTCAAAACGGGCCAAATTTTCTGGCCATAAAATATTTTAATACCCTCCCCAGGGCTGTCAGGGACCTCCCGCTGAGGCAATTTAAAACCAGAGTGAAGGAGTTTTTACTGGCAAAGGCCTTTTACTCATTTGGTGAGTTTACAGATGGTGACATGTTAGAGTGTTAGTATGTTTTTTATTTATAAATGTTTTTATTTTACTATTTTACTGTTTTTACTATTTTTAACTGATTTTAATAACATTGTAGGTTAGTAACAGATATGATTGTATTGATGTAATTTTAAATGTGTGTAGTTTTAGTTAAATATATTATTAACAAGTTTATAATTTTATAGAGTTATCAAATTCTCAAGTTTTACTAGATTTATTCAATTTGATTTGTTATTGTTGACTTATGTATGTTGTTGTAAATGACATTAACATCAATAAACTAAACTGAACTAAAATTAAATATTAAGATTTTTTTTTAGAAATTTAGCTTTAACTTTGCTCTCAAATAAGAAATAATAAGGGACTTAATATAGAACCCTGGGGGACACCAGATAGACCAAATAGTATTTCTGCCCTATTCGAGAACCTGGAATCAGAATAAATGGTCTGAAATCTTTTGGTTAAATATGAGATAAAAAGGAGTGATGCTTCAATTTCAAAACCATAATATTTCAACTTAGCTACAAGAAGGGAGTGATTAATCATGTCAAATGCTTTTGAAAAATCCAAGAGTATTAAAATGGTATGCATTTTTTAATCAGTAGCACGAAAAATATCATCACAGACTTTGTTAAAGCCACAGAGGTTCCGAAACCCTTTCTGAAACCACATTGAGTAGCCCATATGTTTAGACTTCACAGTGAAGACCATAATTATTGGGAATGCTTATTTGTACATAAAGAATTTAAGTATGTTTTTTTTCTCTTCTAACCCTAGCCAATGTAATATTTTTTAAGTATTTATAGTTAAGCCAATCATCATTAAGTTTAGTTTTCTTAAACTTTTGAAGTGCACTATCACTTTGCTTAATAAATATTTTTAGGTTAGCAGTCAACCAGGGTGCTTTAGGCTTCGTGATTCTCACACTGGAGCACTAATGTTAAATAATGCTAAAATATGTTCATTAAAAATTTTAATTTTATTCTAATTTTGAACTTACCACATTGGCTCACAATGTACCAAAAATATCAGATCACTCAATTAATAACTGTAAATATTTGCAATAAAAACAATTACAGTAAAAAATATATTGAAGTGAAATATAGAAATCTTAGTGATACAAATGTGGAAAGAATAAGTTCTAACCTGATTTCTTGCGACTTTCTGCTTAACTGTACTGATGTTAATGTTATTTATGACAACCTTTTCATTAATTGTAACAAAACAGCTGATAGAATAGCTCCAATCAGGTCTTTTAAAAAGAACCAAAGTAGTGTTGAATGATATGATCATGAAACGGTTATTAAAACTCAGGTGAGAGATAATGCACTTCTGTATTTTACAGCAAAAAGAACAAATGCCAATTGGGAGAGATATCGTATTTTAAGAAATGAGTGTGTGAATTTGTTGATAATTAAAGAAAAATAGTATTTTTATAATAAAATTTTATTTTTATTTAAATAGGGTTAACTAAAAAATTAATTAATACAAATGTAAAAGCTAGCTTATCAGTTTAACACATATTGTGTTATGAGTATAAAATCAATAGTTGATAGCAGTGACTGTGAACATGATTGGCAGAGTCCATATGAGGATGAAATTTCATTGTCTGTTTTTAGATTGCTCAATATGAGGGATCCTATGGGGATAATTAATAGGCTAAAACATAAGATGGGGAGTGAATTGAGTAAAAAAGAGCATTCGAGACAACTGATAGGAAAGTTCTGTTGTGTAAACTAAAGGCTATGAGTATTCAGGGTTTTGTGTACGATTGGTTGTGTGACTATTTAACGGACCATAAGCACTAGGGTAGATGTATGTGTCTCAGATCCTGTTGCAAATGATTGTGGAGTACCACAAGGGGGCATCCTTGGACCTCTCTTGTTTTTGTGTTATATTAATGATATTTTTTATGCAAGTAATTGCATAAAAAATATGATTAATATAACACATGCAGACAATACATTATTATCGGACTTAAGCATGGATCTGGGTGCTGCTGCTCAAAGGTAAATGTATGTCTTGGAGAGATTTTGTCTCACATGAATATTAATAACATGGTATTGAATGTGTCAAAAACTAAAGATATGGTAATTTCACCAGCATACAAATTAAATCAAATATATTTAAACGATTATGTCTTGCATATTGGTGGTGAAAGAATTGAATTTGTGGATTCTTTCAAATATTTAGGATTCATGCTGGATAACATATTGTCATTTGAGGGACATTTTAAGTACATAACAAAAAATATTAGCAAGAAAATTTATTCTTTTCTCAAGAATTTCCAAATCCCTCTCAATGTATTCTAGACTAACAGTATATAAAACTATCATTCAGCTACATTTTGACTACTGTAGTAGTTTAATTTATTCCTTTAATAATAATCAACTTTCTGTTCTTCAAAAACACCCAAATCATGGAATGCATGTAATACAATATGCTATACAATATAGCATATTTTGATCAGTTTATTGTTTTTAATCATGATGTTCACAGCGATCTAACTAGGGCTCTTACTAACTCTAATTTCCCCATGCCTCAATGTAATAATTCAGAAACAATGAAACTTCAGTTTTTTAAGGGTTTAAGTAAGTACAATGAAGTTCCTTTGTTTGTAAAAATGGCCCATAATCTTTCTAGTTTTAAGAGTGAGCTGCATACGTTTATGATTGCTAAATGAGTGGGTACCTTCTATGTATAAAGTTAAATATTACTGATATTGTTAAATTAGTTTATATGAAACGTAATTAGTATTATTAAATATACTTAGCTTATTCAAGTAAGCTAAATAGGATTTTTTTTCTATTTGAAAATAAATGAAAAATATTATGATTATTATTACAATGACGTCAAGAGATTATTATAATTTAAAAGATTAATATTAAATAAAATGTCCCAAACAAAAAATTATTAAACTTTAAAACAGGTGATTTATAAATGACTTAAAAGGCATAGTGCCTATGTATTGTTTTTTTATTTTAGTTGTAAAAATTAAATATTCTAACTGTTCATTTGTACCAAAATCCAGTGCAATTATTTTAACATTATAAGAGATTTTTACATTTTCTGTAGCTAAGGCTAGAGTCACAGTTAATAATAAGCTTAATAACAATTCACTTAGTTTTTGAAAAAATGAATCTTCTTTTCTTTTTTTTGGCATCCGAAATTGTTTTTGCGAGAATATTTAAAATAGTGAGGAAAAGTAAACCACCTTAAACAGATGATTTCACATAAATCCAGATTAGCCAAACATACAAAAATCTGTATTACAGAATGTGTAATGTATTTAAACAATGGTCCTAACCACCATGAAAACCAATGCATTGGGGATCCAAATTATCAAGGCTGTACTGTAAATGAAATTCTTATGAAAACTATATTTTAGAAAAACAGCACCCCCAAAAGGGAGAATATAATATTATAATTGACATCTTCAATTCAATCAAAAGAAATATCTTTCTGTGTAATGGCAAGCCAAAAAAGAGAAATATCCCAGTTTATACAATGCATCATTACTCTATCTTTCAGCACTGGCAGAAATGTGTCAAGTAAACAACTCTTTAGTGAATTAGGTAATATTTATGAATCTAAAGAAAATAGACTAAATATTAACAGAACCAAAATGTTAGTATATTTGCATCATAATATTAAGAAATTTAATATTACATGCTATTAAAAAAATATTTTCTTGTCTGTGTTGGGCCCACTTTTGTCTCTGATTTATATAAATGACTTGAGTAGTCCCAGCATTCAGGGAAGTTTCACAATATTTGCAGACAACACCTCTTTGCTCTGGAGGGGAAGCGACAAGGGCGTTTTAATGGACACAATAGGTCGCGATTTGGTTAATATTTAGGCCCCTCAATATGTTGTTTTTTTGCAGTTTTATGTACAGGTTTTCTGAGGGTAAATGTCAAATGAAAGTACCTCCTTTGATGTTCTTCAAGCTAGATTTATAAAATGGGTTTACTGTTGATACTGTTCTGAAGTTAAACAATATAGACTTTAATGCAAGCATTTATAAATGTTATTGTTTTCACGGTTTGTTGTTACGGTGATGTTGGGACTTGGTTAAGTTTTAAGTTTCGCTGATGCTGTTTGCGTAATGTATGTAGATTACCAAAAAAATGCTTCATACAATTATATGTTAAACATGCATATTAAAATTAAATTTAGTTGACAGAAGAAAACCATTTAATCTACTTTGTTTATGCTTGCTATTGCTTTGATCATTTGTGTTATTTTCTGTTCTGTTTTTGAGATTTTTCTTTCTTTAAAAAAATGTACACACACACAAAAAAACAGGTTTTATATTTTTATATATGAAATTTGACACATGGCAGATGAAAAATCTGAGTGTGTGCATGTTGATCATTAAGATTATGAAGGCTTGCAAAACTAAAACAGCCACAGCACCATAACAACAATGTAAAACCAATGTCAAGTTTACAAATCCAGTTTCAGTATTTATAAAAAAAAATAAAGAATGAAAAAATTATGAATAAAAGATGGACCTAACTTGCTTTGAACCAGTTCCTGAAGCAAATTTGATATACTTACTAAGGGGGGCCTTCTAAATGATACTTCAAAGCTCGTTGTTAACCCAATGGAGAAGTTTGGTAAATTATTTGTATTTTTTCTTGGTGTACCAGCACATCTTTCCTTATACTCATTCACAACTTCATGTTGAGTACTTGTAATACACCGTTCTTGAATATTTCTACCTCCCATTTGGCCTATAGTGGGTTGTCCACAGGAGTATTGGTTTAAAATGTTACTCTCAGAAATGGAACAGTCATTATTTAATCTACCTTTTTCATGTTGACAACACTGAACTTTCTGTCTACAGTCAATACTTTTCTGCTTATATATTTCAATACTCTTTTGCATTAAAACCAATTCAGAGACTTGCTGTTGCAACAACAAAAGTTGGTTGTTTTGTTGGGCAATTTGTTGACTCTGCTGTGCTATAATTTTTAACAAATCTGTAGCAGAAAAACCATCATCTGATCTCAACTTTAAAGCATTATTATCTGATTCTTTTATACAGTTAGAGGGTTTTATACACTCACATGTATTTTGTCTTTCACAAGTTTTTTGTCCAGATTGAAAAATTAATTTATTGTTTTGTTCATACATATCAACTTCATTAGCTCTATGAGGATTTTCATGGTTCTCATTTGGACTAAATTCTTTATGTATTAATTCATTTGGTTTTTCATCTAATTTTTCATGTGATGTTTGATAATACCTTACTTTACCGGCAGTGCTTTGACTAAGAAGTGGACTATTGGTAGTATATAATCCATTTTGAAAAGGTTCTATTTCAATATCTCCATCTTTCTTGTTCTTATCTGAATAATTCTGAGTTTCAAAAAATTTCAGTGAAGGTAATGGATTCTTAATTGTCCTTTGCGAAATTGCTTCACGTACACTTTGAAAATGATCTTCCCGTTTTAATATATTATTTGTCTGTTCTTCTAATATTGGTATACAAGATTCCCTATTACTCGCTGACATATCTAATTTTTGTTTCTCTAGCCCCTTAATTACATCTTCATTTTTTCCCATCTGCTTTAAATTCGAATTTGTCTGTGTTTTAGAGTTTAAATTTCCTCCTATATTTGTAGTATATCCTTTATAATTAAAAATATCAGTAACTGAATCATCAAATACTATATTTTCCTGCTTGCGAGCTCCTAAGAACTCCTTATAGGTCTTAGGGGGTTCTTTTTCTGTAGTCTTTGGCTGACATAAATTACCACTGTTACTTGACTGACTTTTGGTAAAATTTTGAAAATCCCTTTTTGGTAGATCTATTACACTCAGATCCAATTGTCTATTTGGTATATTAGCCATATACATTTGTCCAAAATTAGTTATGCCTTTGTTGCCTAAATGAAGATTACCATAATTAATGTCAGGAGATTTATTAATATTGTCCAAACTTGGCTTCATAGTTTCTGGTAAAGCCTGCTGAAGTATAGGACTTTCAAATCTTACTTGTTTCTTCAAAATCGAATTATTTTGAGTATTATACATATAACTATTAATGTTCTCTTTATTAGGTCCAAAACATTTAGAAAATTTATTTTGTGGTGCATTTTGATGAAGTTTCCACTGATTATAAGGAGTAAATACATTTTCTGGAACATTCGATGAACACAATACTGATATTTCTGGGACAACAGGAACGGCTGCTAACTAAAATAATATGATATTTGAATAAAATTTTTTAAAAAGTATGTAGGAGTATGTTTTACCGTTTCTCTGGTAAAAGGTGCTGGAGGTCCTCTGGGTGCGTCATAAAATGAATCCATTGGGCTGTAATTTGTAACTCTGCAACTTGTTCTTTAAAAAATTTGTTCACTATTTTTTGTTGTTATTTTATTTGAGGTTAAAATATATCAGTATCAGACATAAAAATAAGGAATGAGGATCGATTAATTCACAAAAATCATTTCGAGACTGTGGCGCAACTTGCGGCGATTTGCTTAAATAGTAATTTGACGGTGTTACGGTTTCATAAAGCGTAGAACACATTTGAAATTACGCCGTTCGTTTCCGTCCATTTACGTCAAACTTTATTTTTCTTTGTGTATTTTTCGGTGTTTTGTTATCTCGCAATCTTCGCCGGACTTAATTCTCTATTACCACGGTGCAGTATATAGAAACCTGTGGCGAAACTCAGAACCCAAGAGTAATTAGACCGAAAGTAGGAAAATATTTAAGCAGCAAGAACTAGTATATAGTAGAAGAATTTTTGTGGAATGAAGGCTAAATCAATGAAATTTGGCGAATTATAGACACGTGTTTAGGTCTTCATCAGTACAGTCAACTAGCTGAAAGACGAGTATAATTAGCGCCAAAATTAATACACAAAACCAGACCAGAGTCCGAAATTTGAGAACATTCAAAATATTCGCCGGACTTGATACTCTATTACCAGGGAGCAGCATATTTAGCGATCTTCCCAAAAAAAAAACCTTTTTCTACTATATATTAGTTCTTGCCACGTACATTTTTTCCCTCTTTCGATTTAATTACTCTTGAGTTATTAGTTACGCCACAGGTGACTATATGCTGCTGGGCTATATGCTGATGGGCTACTTATACATACCAGGTGCATCAGATGCGCCCGCTCTATCAGAGCCCTTTTTTATGTATCTATAAACAAGATCAGAGCGCCAGCCAACACAGGGTTACGTTCCAGTGGCTCTGGAGCCGGAACTGATTGTACCGGCTACTTGCTCGTTGGGTTCGGAGAAGATAAACGATATGTCCTCTGGAGTGCAAAGCAGGTTTCGTCCCAGATCTGCAGGTTCATCCCAAATCAGGACGTAAACGTAAGGGTAAGATTCTGGGTATTAACGTGAAATTTGGCGTTGGAATGTCTCAAATTTGAAAAATATCTGGTGCGCATCTTTTCTTCCACTCTTGAAAAAGATTTATATGAGGGTGTACCTTCAGGAAATCGTTGTCGATAAACTTTTTCTGCTTCACGAGAAATTTCCGATATTCTAAATAAGGAGCATAACAACGTAGTCATTTGGAGTAAACCATTGAATCGGCATTGCGCGAACATCACTATATAAATAGATATTAGTGACTAAATTTACATGATTTATTTTAAAAGCAATAAAATTGAATATCTAACCCAATAGCAGCAAAAAAATTGTAGTGAACAAAATATTTACAAACTGAAGAATGCACGTTGTTTTAAAAAAAGTTTGTTTACATTCAAAATATTTAAAAACATCGCGTATTCTTATGATCAATGTTTTAAAATGTTTAAAATATTTTTATGCCAAGTTGGTGTTCAAAAAGTATACCTTTTTATATGCCATTTAAGAAAAAAAAAGTTGGTCGTGGTTTTTAAGGGATGTTTTTTACAGGGTCAAAAATAAAAAAGTTATAGCCTGTGACTTTAATGGTAGGACACCCCGTATATATATATATATATATATATATATATATATATATATATATATATATATATATATATATATATATATATATATATATATATATATATATATATATATATATATATATATATTACGACTACGTTAGTGTCAAAAATCGTTCTCGAATGTTCTGTTAGGCTTAATTCATCTCAATTTGTAGTATTTAGATTACTCTAGAATTTTCTAGATCATTCCATCCTTTTCTAAAAGCTATATAAGCGCGCCGCGCCGCGAGGCCTCATTTTGATTCAGTTGTAATTGAGATTTCGAAGTGTTAAAAACCTGACATTGACAAGTTTAAAGTTACCTTAGTTACGATTGTTAAGTATAACCAGTGTGTACCTTTGATACCTGTAACCTGTGTTTTGAATAAAAGGAGTGCATTCGGAATCTATTAGATTAGGATCCAGTTGAAGCTAAAGGAGTAAGAAATTGGTTTTATTAGTAGCAATAATCATGGCAGCATATTTGGATTCTTTGATGAACCTGATTATTGCAATGCATAATGATATTCAGAAAAACCAAGAAGATGTAAAACAAGAAATAAAGAAGACCCAAGAAGAAATGAAGAATGCACTTAAAGAAGATATGAAGCAGGAACTTAAAGAAGACATAAAGAAAACCCAAGAAGACATGAAGAGGGGCCAAAAAGACATGAAGAGGGGTCAAGAAGACATGAAGAAGGGTCAAGAAGACATGAAGCAAGAAATTAAGGAAGATATGAAGAGGAACCAAGAAGAACTAAAGCAAGAACTTACAGATGACATGAGGAAGAACCAAGAAGACATAAAAAATGAACTTGAAGGTACGAGGAGACACCAAGAAGACGTAAAACAAAAAATGCAAGAAATGGAAAAGAATCAAGAAGAAATCACTAGAAAATTGTTGCTTGAACTGACGCTAACCAAAGAAGATGTAAAAGAGGAAATAGGGCAAATGGAGAAGAAAGTGCAAACGCAAGTTCAGGAGGTTCATAACCAAATGCAGCAAGAAGTCTTTCCCGGATGCAGAAATTTGGAAAAAGTGAGTTCAAATCCGACGTTGTCTCTTTATCACATCACCGAAAAGGCACGACCGCTGGTTTGTTCCTTGCGTGTCGAAGCAATGGAGGTGCTAAGGAACATGCCCCAAGATAAACAACATGACTTTGGGACATTAGTAAGCCATCTAGAAAAGCGTTATGGGGAAGCACATCTACAGGAGGTTTATAAAGCACAACTTCAATGTCGAAGACAAAAATATAACGGAAGTCTTCAAGAGTATGAAACCGATATTGTGCGACTAATTAACTTGACTTATCCATCCTACCCTGAAGAGATCAAGCAAGAGTTGGCAGTAAGCAGTTTTATCGAAGAGAAGATTTCGTGATCCTGATACCAACCAAGCTTTAAGAATGGCTAGAATTAAGAAGATTTCAGAAGCTCTAGCATGAGCCCTTCAGTTCGAAACCGCTAAACAAACATCCAGGGGTCAAGGAAAACTACGTAGACTACAGTACACTCCAGAATACCAGAATACCAGAATAAATCTTTAACTTTCCGACAAAGAAAAGGCATCCATTGTTGGAAATGTGGTAAAGAGGGACATGCCAAAGCCGATGTGCCAGCAATGGGATTCCTGAAGATATTCAGGAAAACTTCCATTAGCCAGTTTTAAGGTGCGAAAGCTGGCTAGGTGCTACCAAGCCCCATCGACATCAACAAAAATCAAAGAATCCTGGCTGCAGAATAATGGCTCTAGCTTGATAGTACCGGGGAAGATATGCGGTCGGGACTGTGAAATAGTACTGGATACCGGCTCAACACACACCATCGTGAGGCCAGACATTATAGCTCCTTGCAGGACAGAAAATCCATACAAAAAATATGTCTTGGAAACCGCCAACGGTGAAATTATACCTGTGAAAGGCATTCATGAGGCTGAAGTAACCCCTGGGAACACTAGCTTCATACACGCTATTTTCGTCGCAGATATAATGGGTGATGTCATACTTGGTCTTGATGTTATGAACCAAAATAAGTTTATCCTTGACATACCTCAACGAGTCATCCGTACGAAAAATGTAGAAATAGTTATGAACCTGCCACAAAGAAATAATTCCACTATCCGAGAAGTGGTTTTGCTAGAAGATACTATCTTACCTGCTTGTTCGGAATGTGTAGTAAAAGCGGCGCTTGATGATTTTGAGAAAGAAGTAATTTTATTCGAACCAGTTCAAGACAGTCCACTCCATGCGAAGGGAATTTTACCAGAAAGAACCTTAACTCATTGCAGAGAAAACATCATGTTTGTCTGTGAAATATCTAGGCCATGTAATTACCGAACATGGAGTAAAAACCGATCCTGAGAAGACTGAAACCATTCAAAATTGGCCAATACCAAAGAACAGACATGAACTAAGGAGTTTTCTGGGACTTTGTACGTACTACAGACGATTCATAAAAGGTTTTGCTAATATCGCTAGACCATTACATCGACTTACTTAAAGCAGTCACAGCTATGTATGGACACAAGAATGTGGAGAAGCATTTAACAACTTGAAGCAAGCCTTGTGTAATCCTCCAGTGTTGTAATATCCTGAGCCATTCCAGATGTTTATTGTAGGCACTGATGCCAGCAATGCCGCTATTGGTGGTATTTTGTCACAAGTACAAAATGGCGAAGAAAAAGTAATAGCCTATTTCAGCAAGGTTCTTTCTAAACCTGAACGCAACTACTGTGTGACAAGGAAAGAACTACTGGCTATTGTTAAAACATTGGAGCACTTTCATAAGTACTTGTATGGGCAAAAATTCCTTTTAAGGACGGATCATGCATCACTCAAATGGTTGCTACAATTTAAGAATCCCGAAGGACAAATAGCCAGGTGGTTGCAGCGCCTACAGGAATATAACTTTAAAGTTGAACATCGCAAAGGGTTAAATCATAAAAATGCTGATGCTTTATCAAGAAGACCATGCCCAGAAAGTTGTAAACATTGCAACAGACACGAGGAAAGAGAAGATCCTGACGATTTTCATTGCCGAAGAGCAGCACTTCAAAACAAACAAACAAAAACACCTGCCAATGTAATGTTTGGATTTACAGCTTCCAGTCGACCTTTTGACTGGTCGTCCAGTCTGGACGACCTCCTGACAATAAGGTAACTACTACGGATTATGCCAGCCAGGTTAGTAAACGCCTCAAAGAAATCCATGAAGAAGTCCGCCATAAATTACAGATAGAAAGCGACAGAATGAAGTCACGTTATGATCTACGAGCCAATCACAATAGATTTACAGTCGGTGAAAAAGTTTGGTTATACAATCCAAAAAGAACTAAGGGATGCTCGCCGAAGTCGCAGAAAGGCCCGTATCGTGTGGTGACCCGACTGAATGACTTGGTATACCGGATTCAGAAAAGCCCTCATGCAAAAATGAAAGTGGTGCATCTCCATCGATTAGCCCGTTACCAAGATACCGAAGATGTTTGATCGGGACGATCAACTCTGGGAAGGGGGCAATGTTACGAATTTAGCTCTAGTTATAGATTTGTTAAGATTTAGATGTATTTATTTATTGCTTGTTATTTTATTGAAGTAGACTTACTTTAATTTTTATCCATGTAACGAATATATTAGTTTCAAAAATCGTTCTCGAATGTTCTGTTAGGCTTAATTCATCTCTCCCTGTAGTATTTAGATTATTCTAGAATTTTCTAGAATCCATCCTTTTCTAAAGGAATAAAAGGAGTGCATTCAGAATCTACGTGTTTCTGTACCGGCCAATCCGGAACAATATAATATATATATATATATATATATATATATATATATATATATATATATATATATATATATATATATATATATATATATATATATATATATATATATATATATATATATATATATATATATATATATATATATATATATATATATAATATATATATATATATATATATATATATATATATATATATATATATATATATATATATATATATATATATATATATATATATATATATATATATATATATATATATATATATATATATATATATATATATATATATACATATATATGAAAAAAAGCTTTGTTTACAATCTTCGATCAATGTCAATTGCAAAAAAATTTATCAAGTATTCAACTTATGTAAGGTAATTGTAGGTGTTATCGACATTGTATCTGCTATCGACGTTTTCCTAACATCCCTAAAATTATTTCCAATAGGGATTAAGATTTAGGCGTGTGTTTGCAGTTATCTCTAAATTTCAGTTGATGGTATACGCTTTTCTCTCCATTGTTAACATTTTAGTTATTTTAAAAGGCACGGTGTGCATTATTGTCAGCACCAGTAATATATGCCATTTTTGAATAAAGAACAAACGTTTGCGCGCGTGGATGATAACGATGTTAACGATAAATGCGAAAGTAATCTTAATTTTGGAAACACAGCCTAAGAAAAAGAAACTGTGTCTTCAAATATTCCAAATCTGACAGTAGCTTCTAATGTATCGATGAAGACTAGTGCCGACAAAATTGATAACAACGACCATAACGATGTTATTGATAACCAAGGCCCATTAATATAGTTAATGGGCCTTGAAGAAGCCCAAGAAAAAGAAACTAAGTTATCAAATGTTTTAGAACCTACAGCTCGTTCTAAGGAGGTACCCATAAAAACTAATGCCGACAAAACTAATAATGATGCTAATGATTGTTAAAGATATATCCAAAAATATTCCTAATATAGAAAACACAGCTCATGAAAACAAACAAACTGTGTCATCAAATATTCCAGATCCCACAATTTCTCCTTTTAAAATTCATTATTTTGACCAGACATTAAAAAACTGCTGTAGTAAAACACCATCGGTGGCATCTTCAAGCCGTTGGCAGGGGTATTATAGACGAAAAGAAAAAAAAATAGAAAAATGAAATCCCTAGGTAAAAACAGTTACGAGAGAAGCGAAAACTTAAAAATGTAGAAAGATTTGCCAGCAAAAAGAGAAAAAAGACAACACAAAAGGAAAGATGGCGTTATGAAAACTTTATCTTTAAAACAAAAAGACTATACCGCAGTTAAGTAAGAAAACTGTATGATTTCAGAATAATAAAACTATTTCTTTCTAGGTGCCAAAATATAACTTTATTATCGAATACAAAAAGTGTTGACAAAGCCATCAATTAAGCCAAAAGTTTGAAAAAAGATAGACTAAAAGAAAAGAGAAAAACACTTAACATTAGAGAAATATTACATTTGTACAAGGTCCTGTTGAAAAATATATTAAAAAACTATATAAACAACTGATACATATATATATATATATATATATATATATATATATATATATATATATACATATATATATGTATGTATATATATATATATATATATATATATATATATATATATATATATATATATACATATATATATGTATGTATATACATATACATATATACATATATATATATATATATATATATATATATATATATATATAGATAGTATGTTTTCATTCCACGTACACCAACGTCATAGCAAGAAAATGATCCTTGTTTGGAACATATTCTGCATCACAGCAGACACAATGATCCAGTTTAGTCAAACGATGATCGCGATTTCGCTCTTATTAGAGCTCATCAGGCCGCCATAGACTAGCAAGCCCCGTGTAGGGCAAAGGCACAAAATGGAATCACAAAAACTACTCCGTTGTATATATATATATATATATATATATATATATATATATATATATATATATACATAGACATACATACAATTACAATTTAAAATTCAAGCAACAAGAATATACAACATATAAAAAACTTACATATTTATAACAATATACTTTATACCTACTCCAATCTCTCAGCATATTATTCGTCAAGGCTGTAATATGCATTCTGAACTAAAAACCTTTTTGTTTTTTTCTTAAATTTAATAAAGCAGGACTCTTTTTTTAAAGTCAACAGGAAGATGGTTTAAAAAAATGTATCACTGTACACAAAAGAATTTCTAAATTGTTCAGTTCTTGGCAGTGGTAATGTTAACATATAAAGTTGGCGAGTGTTATAATCGTGGGTATGTTGCTTCAGTTCGTGTCTGAATTTTTGATGGATTAAACGCATGTCATTTTAAAAATGTAAATACAACACAAGGTTAACAATGAATGCCTGACAAATAATGGACGACATATCTCACGCAACCCCGCTTGACATATATATCTAAGAGCTCTTTTTTGTAGCATAAAAAGTGACTTGAACATATAATTTAGGCACCCTCGCCAGAAACAAATGCCATATCTCAAGTGTGATTCAATCAAGGCAAAATAAGCATGTATAGAAATATAGATGCCTAGGTTATTAGAGATAACTTGCAAAGTACACCATTAAATACATAAAATCTCAGCATGTTAGTTTAGTCTCGCAACATCTCTATGTCCTAAATGATGGTAGTGTCGTCCGCAAAGACCCTGAATTGGAAGATGGGGAAGGTCATTTATATAAAGTAAAAAGAGCAGGGGACCAGGCACAGAACCCTGTGTAACCCCCGCACTGATGGTCAGTTCATTTGAAAGAGACAGACTGAACACGGCCCATCAGATAGGAATGTAGCCACTCCAGAGGGGCCTCTGACTCCATACATCCCCAGCAAAACGGTGTCTGGTGATCCACACAATCAAATGCTTTTGGTAGATTACAAAATACTGCCGTTGCTGGATCACCAGAGTTCAGGTGGACATATAGATGCTCTAGGAAACCGAAAACCGCATGGTCCGTACTTTTCCCCGAGAGGGTACCCACTGGAATTTATTTGGGACGAAAGATTGCCTCTCTAGAAAATCTCGTGCAAATCTCCGCGGATCTCCTCCAAATCTCCTCGGATCTCCTCGAACTCTCCTCGGATCTCCCCGAATTTCTTTGGATCTGACCGAAATCTCCTCGGATCTCCCCGAATTTCCTCGGATCTCCCCGAAATCTCCTCAAATCCTGCCGAATTTCCTTGGATCTCCCCGAAATCTCCTCGAATTTCCTTGAATATTCCCGAATATCCTTGGATTGGCCAGGATTACCTCGGATCTCCCTGGGTCTTTTGGGAGCGCCCTGGCTCTCCTTTGACAGCCTCACATCATACTTGTATCAACCGTGTTTACAAGGTTAGGAAATAAATTATATTAAACTTAAGGTACTTATTACTTTTTGTTATTATTTAACTTCACTTGTATGTTAGAATGTATGTATGTTTGATTCAAATCATGCAAGCAACTTTTGGAGCAGTTCCTGCTTTATCGGAATTGAGTGAGATTTGGTATACATACATAAACCCGATGACTTTACAATATTATGGTGTCCAATCCTGATTGGCTTATACAGAGTGCTTAAAAAATAATGCTAAAAGGTTCAAAATAAAATAAACCTAAAAAAAACATTTTTTTTTTGGTATTCATACATAAACCCGATGAAAGTACAATATTATGGTGTTCAGTCGTGAATGTCTTCTAGAGGGTGCATAAAAAACTATGCTAAAAATACAAAATAAACGTAAAAAAAATATTTTTTCATATGTACATGAACTCGGTGTGAATACAATATTATGGTGTCATAAATGTCTAATAAAGGATGAGTAAAAAATAATTCTAAAAAGTACAACATAAAATAAACGTAAAACAAAATTAAAAAACAAGCTTTTATTTATAAACTATTGACCTGAAAAGTAAAAATAATAATTAAACTTACATAAACACTGAAATTTTAAAAATTTGAATATTTTCTTAAAGTGTGAGACATCATCAAAATTGAAATAGGCTTTAGTGCTGTAGTAATTTTTAATTAGCCCTGTGTGTGTTCCATAATATTAGTTTGCTCCTCGTATAATAGATTTCCGAGTAGATTTCAAATTGACCGCCATTATATTTACGGACGGCTATCGGCGGATGATTTATGAACTAGGAAACGAATGAAAAACGGCGAAGCGGAGGATTTTGCCGATTTTGGACTGGAGTGCGGCATTAAGTTTTATGTTTCATTTAATTTTTGAGTTGAATAAAACCAATATAAAAAATTATGTTTAATATAAAAAGAAACGCCCGACGGTTAACCTCTAAGCTATTCAAATTACTAAATTTAAATAAAAGCAAATGATAACTAATCAACTTTTGCCACAAAAAAAAGTGAAAAAATGAACTTGGTAAAAGCCGTGTGTAATCTTCCGTTTAAGCAATAAGAAGTAAAAGAATGAATAAATATTTAGTTTCACAAACTAACCACTAGTGGAGCATTAACTGCAATTGCAAATGGGATTGATGAAAGCCCTAGTTACAACTGTAAAGTCTAAATACTTCTGTATTTTGTAGCCAAGAAAACATGAAAATAGATAGAAATACACTTAGTGTCCTCATTTAGAGTTAAAAAAAAAGAAACTGTCACCTAAACTGGTGAAAAAAATAAACTGCCACACTGAAATAAGGCCAAGTGGTAAAGTGGCTTTTAATAAACGTTAAAAAAAATAATTACAACTGGCGAAAATTGACGTCCTATAAGAAAATATTCTATACAAAAGTTGTAGATAATGCAAGCCTCTTCAACTTTTGTAGAGATCATTTTTTAACATAACCTCAAGATTTTCGAGAAAAATGCAAAAGTTTGTTCAATTTTTTTTTCTTTTTAATTTTTCATTTCCGCAAAAATAGTTTAAATTTTATTGGAACTTGGTGAATATGTACCTTTTTATGCCTTAAATAGCCACAATTTTTTTTAAATACAAAAATCCAGAAGTTTCTGACATATTCGCTTTTCCCGGTCTTATTCCACGGTGAAAAACCATTGCTTATAATTTGTACAAATAAAAAAAAATCTTCGATCAGTATTCAGTTATATGGAAAAAAAATACAAAAGAAACTATGTTGCATTGTTTGACCAGAAGTTTTAATTTTGTACAGTATTCCTATAATTAAATGTTTATATAATAATTTTGTGTACCAAAGGATCTGAGGAAAGTACACAGAAAAGGTGATTGTGCGGCTACTTGTGCAAAGCTTTCCAAGAAGTTTTTGTCAATTTAAACAAATTATCAATAATTGCGGAAAAATTCATTGTTGCAAGATTCATTTTTTGTTTTTTGCCATTTTTCAACATGTTTTTGAATTGTGATTATTTTTGTGTTATTTCTACTAAAAGTATATGTCTAAATCAAAAAAAAAATCACTCGCGGAACTCTTAACAATGATCTTTTACCGTAGGATTTTATTTTGAAGAAAAATATTTTGGACCGCAAAATATGAATCTTGGAAACATCTTGATTTTTTTTATGTAAAAAAGTTTGAGGTTATTTAAGATATAAAAAGGTATACTTGTACACCTTGCTTCACCTAGTTCAATTAAAATTAAATTATTTTTGTAGAAATGAGAAATAAAAAACCGAGTAAAAAACGAAAAAAAAAATCGAACTTTTGCATTTTTCTTGGAAATTTGAACAAGAAGGTTAAAAAGCGATTTCTGCAAAAGTTGGAATTTTTTGCATGATTTAAAACTCTTCTATAGGATATTTTTTATAGGATATCAATTTTTGCTGGAAATTGCAAAAATACAATTTTTCATCCTTTTTCAATGTCAAACCTCCTCCATCCCTGAGGTTGCAGTTATTTTTTATTAAAAGCCCTTTAACCACTCGTACTTATAAAAATCCAGATAACCATTTTTTTGCTGTAAGTATAATTTAGTTGGTTTAATAATTAAAAATGCTGTAATATTAATATTTAAAAAGGTCTTTATTTTAAATAGTACAGATATTTTGAGTATATAGTAACAAAATTATTTTGTTGACTTTTAAATTGTATTCTTGGTAAGTTGATGTATAAAAAATTAATTTAGCAGTAGCAAATGTTAAATTAATTATACAGGGTCAGTTAAGAATAGAAAAATTACGTTTTTCTATTCTTAAAAATAAAACTTCAACTTTTTTAACATGGAATATCTGAAACGTTAGAATTATAGGCCACAACTTGAAAATTATTTTTTAGATACCTGTTAGACCAAAAGCTTAAGCCACCCTGTAATTATTATTATGCGGGATCTCCTCGGATTTCCTTTGCATCTCCTTGGATATCCCCGAAATCTCCCTAGATATCCCTTCAAATCTGCCTGTATCTCATCGGATATCCTCCGAATATCCCCGTATCTCCTCGGATATCCTCTGAATATCCCCGTATCTCCTCGGATACCCTCCGAATCTCCTCAGATATCCCCGAATCTCCTCGGATATCCCCCGTATCTCTTCGGATCTACTTACCTTGGGACATAAAACATCCCCAATGAGTACCCCCCGCTTTTCCCCGCTTGAAACACGTATTGCTGTGAACTCAGGAGGTTGTACCTTTGTAAAAAGGAGACAATCCTTACCTTCAATTTCGCTAGTGTAGGTAATAGGGCAACAGGTCGAAAGTTGGAAGGACTGTCATGACCACCACCCTTAAGAAAAGAAACAATCGCTGCCCTTTTGAGGCATGGAGGAAAAATCCCGCTACAAAAGGAATCGTTTATGGTCGCTGCCGGGACATTCAATACATTAACTGGAACCACTTGAAATATTTTTAAAGACAGCTTGTTAAGTTTTGAGACAAACTGTCATTGTTGATTACAACTACTGCCAGAAAAAATTTTAGCCACAGGGAGGACAGGTATAAATGATACATATGAAGTGAACAGTGATGTTATATCTAGAGAATTGTCCCTAGTTCTAGGGAGAATTTACCACAATTACTGCGCCTAGGGTAATAAGAAAATTCTAGCGATTTTTTACCATCCATGCTAAATTCTTACCTATTCGGAAAAAATATATTGGTTGGTGAAGCGCGCCCCAATCGAAAACGACGTAAATATCATATTGAACCTCTAGCATGTAAAACGTTCTATATTTAGGTAATTGGCTGAAATATTTGACTCCGTATATCAGGGTTGGGATTTAAAAACATGTTATGTATAACTAACATCTGTTTCGTTTTGTTTTCTACTATATGAATTTTGTTATGATGCACCCAGAACTCGGAATTATCCTGGAATCGCAGATAATAGTTATATTAAACTCCGCATCTCGTAAAAGTAAGGAAAGCAATCACAATATTAATAGTACTAAGTTGTTGAAATTAAATTTGATTTAAATAAAAAAATATTTAACAAATAAATTCGCAACTAAGTTTTGTCGTCGAGGAGAACTTTAAATTAAAGCAATTTTGGAACTTTTTTAGTCATCTGATGAGGATTGTAGTTCCTTCCTAGTTGGCGCGAATTGGAATAAACCAGCGCCACTGCTGAGTGATATCACTGACATTATTTAAAAAAAAGCATTTCATTTGTTTTTTCAAATTAAATTTTGTAGTTCATTAGCTATTTTGTGCATTTACTTATTCGAAAATATATCTGTAAAATACTAGGAACTTTTCAGTTAAAATGTTTGGGGAATTCTAGGGATTTTAGCTACAACACTTAGGTATTTTCAACGGTGTCCATCTAACATGTTACATCACCAGTGTTGCCAGAGCTAGTACAATTGTACTAATCTAGTACACTTTAGCATGTTTTATACAAAAATACAATTTGATCATTTTTAGTACATTTTCATCTACCCATCGGAGTCAATGATCGGAGTTGATAATTATTATTATTATTACAAAGAAAACGAAAAGCATATACCTTTTAACTAAATCAGTATAATACATTTGAAAAAGTAATATTACCGATCATTCCGATCAGCTCAAATAATTATAATTATTTATGACCCAAGTATCAAGTATTTATTTGGTCGGCTATGTTGTTTGGCTGCTTGTTTTCTCACGGCTCGAATTCGGGGAATCCCATAGTCGGTGCTTTTTTTCAGTGTGCTGTAAACAAGCAACGCAACCGAGCCAAGATTATTAGAATCTAACTTTTGCCTGCCTTTAGGAATATAGGATATAGGGTGAATTATAACTGTTTTATTGTGGTTTTGTTCGTTTGATATAACGTGATTTACAAATATGGATAGGTAAGTACTTACAAAATTAAATTTAATATGTCGAGTTATTAAGAAAAAAATGCAAGCACAAATTTGACTATTGACTTTAATATTTATCACGGCTTCTAAATTAAGTTTAGAAAAGGTTAAAGTTAAAATCATTTACGCATTAAATTAAATTAATATGTTAATACGTATATCGTATATTATATGATTAAAACAGGACCAAATTTAAAAGTCTTAGGTTAGGTTGGCTCACTGTTCTTTTTTTTTTGGGCAAGCTCGACATGGTACAATCAAGCTGCAAGATAATGTATGTACCTAACTTATTAATTTTATTTCTACTGCATACTCACATTTAATTTAATTTATTTGATGTAGAAGATTAACAGCGTTTTTTGTGTTTATACAGATTTGTCATAAGGAAAAGGAAGGCAGAAAAAGGGACAGAACCGGAACCTCAGCCATCCACGTCTTCGGCTAGTTCTTCCGGTTCTTTTCTGGCACAGACTCAAGTTAATGCTTCTTCAGAATCTGATTCTGAATCGTTTAATGTCGAAATTCAGGTAGGTAATAATTAATTACTATATTAAGCCAGCTTTTTATCGTATTTTAAAAAACTTTAAGGCTAAGAAACAAAAAATATATACGCAAAAATTTAGAGATGTATGGTTGACGCAGTTTTCTTGGCTTAAGCTTTTGGAGACTGGCCAAAAAATTTGCACATTGTGTAAAAAAAGTATTGAAGGTGGTAAGAGCCATTTAGAGCGACATGAAAGGAATACTCGCCATAAACAACTACAAAAACAAGTAGCCAATACCGATAATGTAGCAAAACTATTACAGCAAAGCTCAGAGAAAGGCAGCCTTTTAACATCTGTAAAACAGGCGGAGTACAAACTAGTTATGGGTACTATTGTCGAGCATAACAGCCCTATGCTCCTTATGGATCATCTTCCAAAGCTTTTAACTTCATGTGCTCCAGACTCCAAAATTCTAAAACATATTAACTGTGCCAGAACTAAAACTACACAGATGATTCACATGTTAAAAGCAGAAGCAGAGACTGAACTTGTTCGACAATTAAAAGTAACACCTTTTTCTATCATTATAGATGAAACGACAGACATATCTGCTAAGAAATGTTTGGCTGTATTAGTTAGATTTGTTGATAAAAAAAAACTTAATGTAAAAGAAAATTTACTTGCTTTGGTAGAAGTCGAGAAGTGTAATGCCGAAGGTCTCACAACAGTGATAGTAGATCTACTTGATAAGTTTGGCATTGATCATCAAAATGTCATAGGTTTTGCTGCGGACAACGCATCGGTAATGATGGGTGAATTCGGAGGAGTGCAGGCAAAATTAAAGGAATTAGTCAATCCACATATATTTGTTATATCCTGCACCTGTTATTCTCTTTTTTTATGTGCATCAGAAGCCTGTAAAAAAAATCCTTCGGAAATTGAAGAGTTTGTTCAGGATGTTTATAATTATATATCTCGAAGTCCAAAGCGATTGAAAGTATATGAACAGTTTCAACAATTTCTAGAGCTAAAACCTCACAATCTGCTGAAAATAAGCCAAACTAGATGGTTATCATTAGAAGTAAGTTTTATTTGATATAAATCATATTTATAAAAAATAATAATAAAATGTGTTTTAGGCGGTCGTGAAGCGAGTTTTGGAGCAGTGGGATGCCCTTAAATTATTTCTCACATCAGAGGCGTTTGAGGAAAAGGATTTTGCCCGACCTAGTAATATTTTAGAAAAATTTAATAACCACGAATTTGATCTGTACCTTAATTTTTTATCACATATACTTCCAATAGTAAACAAACTAAATATTGAATTCCAGTCAGGAAAACCTAAAATTCATTTATTATTTGAAAGACTTATTTCGTTATATAAAACAGTTTTAAAATTTTATTTAAAAAATGAATATGTTGATAATGAAAATAACATTTTAAAACTTAATCCTTTAAATGTTTATCAATACTTACCAAATAGTGACATTTATTTGGGAGCAAAGGTCGAAATAATAATTGGAAAATATCAATTAAAGAAGGAAATATGACTCTTTTCTATAACAATTGTCTCAGTTTCTATGTTGAATTATGTATACAAATTCGAAAAAGATTTAGTAATTTATCAAAATATGAAAACTTAAAAGTGCTTAATCCAGTTGAACTTTTGGAAAAGCCAATCTCACTTACGCCATTATTTCAACAATTTCCTCATTTTCTTTTTGACAATATAGAAGAAACGTCTGCTGAAGCAAGAGAGATATCCAGTTTGCCTACTAATATTAAGAAAAAATTAAATGAGCTCGAATTTACAGAGTTTTGGTTTGAATTATTCACATTTAAAAATTCTGCAGAGGAACCTGTTTTTAAAAATATATGTAATTTAGTTTTTAATATTATTTCTTTGCCGCACAGTAGTGCGTCGGCGGAGAGAATATTT
This sequence comes from Kuschelorhynchus macadamiae, assembly GCA_030620095.1. NCBI lineage: Eukaryota > Metazoa > Arthropoda > Insecta > Coleoptera > Curculionidae > Kuschelorhynchus > Kuschelorhynchus macadamiae. The sequence goes on from JAUTXW010003428.1 coordinate 100,039, forward strand.
TCGCAATTAAATTTAATGAAAAGCAAAACCCGTAATCGCTTATTACCAGAAACATGTAATTCATTGCTTATGGCAAAAACTTTGCTGGGTAACAATACATGCTTCCAATGGAAGCCACAAAAGTCTTTATTAGACAAAGCGATTACTTATCAGTAATTTTTATTTGTTCCAGTCTATAGGATGTAGTTATTTTTTTTTACAAGTGCGGAAAGAAACATTTCTGGTACAAGGGAGCGTCGTTTTGGACATTTTGGACATTTTTCTTTCCGCAAGTTTTAGAAACTATATTGGAAAAAGCCACTATCCCAGATATTTACCTTTTGAATCATATTTTTTTAGTTCGTTTATGTTATTTTTAAAATATTGTTTATTTTACACATTTTTATTGGAAGTTAAATGTTATGATTTTATAAACTTGGGTAAAAATAAAATATATTTCAATGTTTTTTAGTCTTTTAGTACAAAAAGGTAGAATCTAGTACAATTTCAGCCATTTTCTAGTACAATTTAACAAAGTGCTACTGGCAACACTGTACATCACTGGAAGTGAGTGAGCCACATGAAAAAAAAGGACTAAACTGGACATGGCTGGCTGGAAAAACCAGATGTACTATCATATGAAAAAACTGAAGTTGTGAAAAAATTAGTGTTCAAGAACTATCCGATTTTATACTTTAATTCTAATAATAAATAAATATATAAGCTACTTCTAACTATTAAAAAAAGTGATATAAACTATTATATTCTTATTTCTGTCTGCTTCGCAAAATAAAACTTTTCTGTTAGTATGTGCCTCCTTCTCAAAATTAGGAAGAGCTCTGTTATTTAATCAGACTAGTAACTGTCGATCTGGTCAAATATTATGTCGAAGACCAGGACGTATATATCGGTATAGCGTACATTTGGACATTTCTGGATAAATGTTTGAATAAAATAAAGTGTGTAAAGGTACTACAAAACTGCTTATATTTATAATTATAGTTAATCGGATACAAATGAATTTCCATGAATAAGCACCGTAAGACAATCATTAAAAATTGAATCATATTTTAAACCCAGCAAATCTCTTAAGGTGTTGGTATAACTTACATTTCCCTTAATACATAAATTTCATAAATGTAATTTGTTGCTCCACTTGCGCACTTTGCCGAATTCCGTTTGTGACATAGGTATGTGAACCATGAACCCATGAATATTTGGGTGACATGCGCATTTATGCAATTGTACAATCAGCGCAACAGGCTGAATTTTAGCTTGATGTCTTGACGTAAATATAAGTTTTTCTTCTATTCTAGTGTTTTCGTGATAAAAAAATTTGAGAATATTTGGGAGCAAGCTGCACAGAGCAGCTTAACACAAGAAATCTCATTAAATTAGTGAAGCCTTCATCTCATTCTGCATTTTTTATATTTCTATCATATCTTGAGAATTTAACAATGTTTATTTTCAAGTCTCACCAATTAATTTGATGTATAGTGCATCTAGCTTTTTTTGCTTAAAATTTTTTGCAATAAATGATGTGCCCCTAGATATAAAGGTTAGTAGGTAATTTTATTTTGGCTTGAGTAAATTTAGAATGTTTTTACTATATAGCTTTAATTATGAATAATAATAGTAACTATTTTTGCAAGTTGATTTAAAAAGGTGTATTGGATTTCTTTTTCTTCAAATTCAACTCGTAATGAAGGTTATGGGGAAAAACAAGATATGTCACATTTTTCCAACATTTTAAGCTGTTAGTGCTTGATAGAAAATATAGGTCTTAATCAATGGGTAAAATTTAGGATGAAACAAGTAGGTAAGTCTCAAGTTATTGCAAAAAATTATAAAATCACGATGGAAAAAAAAGGTTTGCCTGTGCTAAGGGAAAAGAACAAGGAATGTCCATATTATTGGGTATTTAAAATTTTTGCTTTCAGGGATTCCTCAATTTCCAAATGTGCAAAGTGAAGGTGTCAAAATAACAAGCTTTCCATCTAGATAGTCATGAGTTTTAATGTTATATCCACTAATACAGGGTATAGTCAGTGTTGTCAATCTGTGAGGAATTCCTCAAAATGTGAGGAATTTAATTCAAATTCAAATAAAATTTATTGAGAAGTGTCATATACAAATGTTCTTAAAAGGAAATGTTACAGCGGAGCTGGTACTCCCTTCTTCTAAAGTCTAATTCTAAATACTACTAAGTTAATAAACGTCATTATTTCTAGGCACAAATAAACATTTTTATATGAATTGCGCAAATACTTTAAGATGTGCTTTTTCATGTAGTGCCTTTTCATACCGCTTCGTCTCATTGTTCGAGACCCAAGATTAGTTTTAAGGAAATGCATTTCATTTTTTCTACAAAATAAGAGTAGACAATTTTTTTAAAATTCATTGGTTTTCACTTTATTTTACGCATAATGCAATGTTGCTCTATGTGCCAATGTAACATTCACAAGTTACCCCTTAATACAATTTCATGATTCTTAATATTCAATTTTGACACCATTTCTGCCATCAGGGCCTACCATGGAGCCTTAGTGAAGATTTTTGTCGATTCGAGTGGGGCAATCGATAACATACTGTTAGCAACACTGGGTATAATTTATATTTTGACAGTAGTCTGAAATTTTAATTACTTACCAAGAGAAATGTAATCCACTATTTTTTTAGTTGAAAAAGAAAATGACAAAGGGGATTTTTCCCCCATGTATTAAGGTCGCCACAGTTATGCTGGATTTTAAAGGGAGCAATCGTAAAACACCCTCCAACTTCACACCAATATTACTTCTTCCAGCACTTGCCAAAATAATTGAAAAACTTATTAAAACATGGATCACTAGTTTCTTGAGTATGGATAATATATTTATAAATACTCAATTTGTTTCAAGTTCAAAAAGTACTAATGATGCTATTTTTTCACTATTGCAAGACTTGTATCTTCAATTAACAAAGCTTTTGATTGTGTGGACTATAGGATACTGCTTAGCAAGCTTGAAATGTATTATTTTAGAAATTGTGTGGTCAATAAAACGAGCACATTAAAACAGAAACTGAATATGTATTATTTAATGTTTAATTTGCTAATATTAAATAGGAACTTTTTGTTATTATTTATTTATTTACAGGCAATTAATTGCCTAAAATAATAATACAATATTACAAAAAATAAAGATTACATATGTACATAACACATAACAAGTGGCAATGAGTTGTGCACAATATTGAGTATTAAATTAAAATACAAGGTAATAAAACAAAACAATAATACAACAGAAAAAAAAAGAAAAACAATGGAATAATATAATAAAATTGATTATTTCCTACCTACACATTACATCTAGTATGCAGAAACTAGTGAATAGTTAAATTTAATTGGCACAAAAATGCTTCTGGGTTTCCAAAAAAATCAATTTAATCGCTATACTCATTGGCCTGTCTTGATGCAGGAGGAATAAAACTGAAAAAGCCATAATTTGTCCTATGATTTGGTAGATGAAGCATCTGAATAAGTCATGTGTGCCTAGGATAAATTTGAAGTGATACTTTGGCCAAAAGGTACGGGCAATTTACTATACCATGAAGTATGTTGTAGAGAAGTTTTAGGTCTTTCTGGATATGACAGGCTTAAAGTGTTTTTAAATGAAGACTGGACTCAATATCTTGATAGTTAAGTTGGGCTGACCTATATGAAACATAGCGAAGAAACTTATGCCGGACTTGCTGAGAAAGCCATCAAACATGATTCCCAGATCGGATACTTTGGATGTGTTTTTAATTCGAGTGTTGTTAATTTGATATGCGATTTCTGTGACATTTCCACTGCAGCTGATGAGCTGATTGAGAAACGCTTATAGATTGAGTTCCATGCCGTTCCCTGTACACCAGTCAAAGCTTATCCAAGTCACCCTGAAGTAAAAGGCAGAATTGAAAATGAAAGTAACAAATATTACGTAACAAAATAAGACATACAAACACAGCCCTAAACAAGCTAGTACTAAAAAACATATAACACTTGACATTAATTATACACACGAAACATTAGCAATGTTGTTAATGTGATATGCAGTATATCTGAGATTGATTTTGAAGGAAACAGGACAATATGAGAATAGACTTCCTTTAATTTTAATTAAATGTGGGTTAATTAATAATGAGCTATCCTCAAAATCAACAATAAATTCTCGAGTTCCACAAGATTCGATACTTGGACTCCTACTATTCTTATTTATATATTAACGATTTAGCATATTTCACAATGTTTGCTGATGATGCCACTATTTTGTAGCATTTTAAATCTCCTGATCTATTGGAAAACTGATGTGATGCTAATTTCTTTACCCCTAACATATCCAAGACAAATATTGTATGTTTTAAGTGTCAGTTGGAAGATGTGGATGAATGGTGAGCAAATGCGCTGTGTACAATATAACTTTATGGGTTTGTTTGTTGGCAAAAACTAAAATTTGAACAACATATTTCACAATTGTCTATAAATATGGAGTCCATCATATCAGTGTCACATCGACAGAATTGAAAAGGTGCAAAATAGGTTTTTAAAATACCTCTTACATAAATTGCATTTCCCATGTCAAGGTCTGTCATCTAATACTAGAGCTCTTCTTTATGGCCTTCAAACCCTTCAATTTAGAAGAAAGAAGGCACTTCTGGTCTTTTTGCATAAATTGGTCAATGGGGGGATTGACTGTGAACTGCTGCTGGGATCAGTCCCAATTAGAAGAACAAGACAATCACAGCTGTTTGTTGAAAGGTACCACCGAACAAATTATGTGTTTAGTGTATTTGTTGACCAACTAGTTCACAATTACAATTGTCACTTTTTAGAATATGATATTTTCAGACTAAACAATTTGCAGCTAAAAAAGCAGTTAACCAGATTGGTTTTGTAATTTATTTATTTATTCACGAATAAGTACTCTACAGAAAAAATTCTAAATGGTACAATAAAGTCTCACAATAAAAACCTAAAATTTAATAATAACAATAACAGAAAAAAAGAGATATATGTGTATATTTTACGAGACAAAGTACTGGTGCTACATTAATGACAAATGAATTGTTAAGGGGAAATTACAATTGTACAAAGTGTGAGGAACAGGAACTAGTTGGCGATACACTGCAGTCTCCTCTTAAGGCCAGACAGACTATAGTTTCGGAGAATTTTATCCATAAAGGTGGCTTGTCCATAGTTTGTACGGTGTGGAACTTTGAAAAACAGACATTCCTGTCTTGTTAGTCGTGCTGGAACATGAAAGAGCATGTGGTTCACCAACTCCACACAGTCAATCAACCCACGGGATAGCTTGAAAAGGAATATTAACATTGCTTCATTTCTTCGCTGTTCTAAATATTTTAAGCCGCAAAGAAGAAGCCTAGTTTCATAATCTGCATTCAGGTAGGGAAAATGATGTTTCTATAGCAGGTATTTACAGAACCTGTTCTGCACTCTCTCCAGTCGTCTTTTATGTATGTCATAATTACTAGCCCCAAATAATTGAACGGTATTCGAGGATGCTCCGTACAAGGCTGTTATATAAACAGGTGAGTGCTTTGGTATCGTTCATGAACTTGGTATTGCGCTTTAAGAATCCTAGCGTCCTGAAGCTCTTGAGAGTTATGTTGTCAATGTGCTTGTTAAAGGTGAGCTTGTTATCAAAAATGACTCCTAAGTCATTAATAAAGTCCATTTCCAAGATGATGTTGTCAATGTGGTATGGAAAAAAGATGAGATTAGAGCACTTGCCAAAACTAACTACTTTGCATTTGTTGATGTTAATCTTTAATAGGTTTGTATTACACCAATGTGTGTAATGTTTTTTGGTCCATACTAATGTTCGTTTTTGTTTATGTAGTTGTGTAGTTTTATTATTATTCATGTATTATGTTACTTCAATTCTTTCTTGTTGGTAATTTTTGTTTGCTGATCTGACATATTTTTTCTTAGAGTTATTGACTTTATTACTTATTTACTTGAAGTTATTTGCGAATTCTTACCATTTGAAATGTTTAGCATTCTGTAGTGTACGTTTCTGAAGGGCCACTTGTCCGATGCGTGCATCGGCTATGTCCTTACAATAAAAAAAAATAATAATAAATAAAGCTTTGCAGAGCATGCTTCGTATTAATGGTGATAGCTCATGAATCTCACGCATTAACAATTAGAAGTGTGTATTTTGCTGTAATAGAGTCTCACTTGGTATATGTTTCTGAGGATCTTGTCCAGGTTATTTATTTAATATAAATTTTCTTCTGCAGATAAGAGCTTTGAGATTCAGGTTACAAGTGAAACCAAGAGCCTCTTGTAAACCATTATTTATTTGTAATAATTTATTGCATGTTTATTCTCAAGATAATCTGTCTGATTTAAAAAAAAAAATAAAGAGGAAATTCACACTACATCACCTTACATGACTCATAATACCCACATAACAGCACTTTCTATACCAACTTCCACTTTAGTTAAGAGTTCTATAATATGGGAAGAAAATATTTAATCACCTTTTGAAGGAGGTAAAGGAAATTGATTGTTGTAGAAAGAAGGAAGTCAAAATTTTGTTATTAAATTGGTCTTATTATTCTGTGATGGAATTTTTTAATGATTCATTGTAATAGTACTGTTTGTTTTAATAAGTTGCATTATTTGAAACTCTAATATCTTGATAGTTAAGTTGGGCAAACTGGGCCGTCCTATATGAAATAAATATTTCAAGATGGCGGTCGATGAACGTCCTTCAAATTCGCAGAGTCAAAAAAATTGATTTAAATTTTGTAAAACAAAGTTTTCAAGTGTAATTTGTTGTGTAAATTGTGGTGCAATATTCCATAATTCGTGTAACATTTATGGCTTTAATGTTGATCTAATTAAAAGCATAAAAAATCTTATTAATAGTCTAACTATGGCCTTAAATTTTTGTTTTACAGAATCGATCTTTCCGTCAGGACTTAAGGAGACCATAGTAGTACTGATTTTAAAAATGATGATCTGAATAATATCTAACTATAAGCCTGTATCCCTACGTTTAGTTTTTTTGAAAATATTTGAAAAATGCATGGCAATCAGAGTGACAGTTGAATTAAATGATACCGTTACTGCCTCTCAATTTGGTTTTCGAAAAGATTGCAATACATCTGGAGTATTGGATGTGGTATCTCACATTCAGGATATCTTTGAGATTAGATATTACATGTCATCAACTTTCTGTGACCTGAGTAAGGCATTTGATTGCGTCTCATACAACCTGCTCATTGAAAAGCTTAATTGTTGATAACTTCCTGATGCACCTATAGATCTTATGGAGAGTTACCTTTGGGAGGGATTCCAGGTTGTCAGGATGAGTGATGTATACTCCGCAAGGCTGAATTACCAATTTTTGACCCATCTGCACACTATACCCTTTTTGCAGATGACACTATCATTTCTTGTATTTGCGAGCATCAGGAGGAGGTGGCTGCAGATTATGGTGAATCACAGTCTAGAGCTGATGAATGATTTGCAGCCAATATGTTCTTTCTCAATGTTGAAAAAATCAAGATATGATCCTCTCTTTAAAACATAACAGATGATGCTGTGAGTGAGGTTCTTGGTGTGTGTTCAAATGCACCCCATTTGAATGCCAAGCTTCACTGGAATATTCATGTCGATGCTATCTGTAGAAATTAACTGCAAATCTTTTTGTTTTGAAGAATCTGCCAGATTGTGTATCATTGCCTGTCACTTGGGGTCATAGTAGTAGTACTTCTAGGGTGTTCCCCTTTAAGAAAAGAATTGTAATAGTGGGCTTATCTTATACAGAAAACTGCAGACCCCTTGTTTCAAATAAGATTTTAACTTTACAATCTCTGTTTATTCTAGAAAATCTCCTTTATGTAATGAACAAAGGAACAGGCACAAGTTAGTACCTAATTGCTGGCATCTGAAGAGGGGTCAGAGTGGCTTGGGTTACCAAGCAATACATTTCTTTAATCAGCTTCCAGCTCATGTTAAAGAGCTACCTGCTAATAAATTGAAATTCAATTTTTTTCAAATTCAGAAAATGCTTTATTGTCGAAAGAAAATTATGTTATTGACAAAGCTAAAAATAAAGTTAAATAATTACAAATATAATTCAAAATAAACTTGTTAAGCTACTAAAGTGAATCAACATACAAGCTAAAGCAACAATAAAAAAAAATTAAGTTCATGGTAAACAAGACGTTATACAAAAATAAAAATAAAATTTAAAGTAACAAGCAGCACAAACAGATAAGAAATGTGAACAAAGACGAAGTAAAACTAGATAATATTAATCTTTAAAATGAAAATATACAAAACGTTCCTGAGTCAGTCAAGTCAAAATACACTAGGTTTCTCTAAAAAAAATTGTTCTCACTGACAAGGCCGAGATTATTATTATATTTAATACTAAGTCAATAAATGCACAATTTGGATATGATCTTGCAGGAACTCATTTATTGAATAATAGGCTTTCCTCAGAAATAAAGCCTTAACTGCTTTCTTAAAAGTGGTGATATTTTCTTTGGATCGTATACAACTTGGCAAATGGTTAAAAATCTTCTTAGCATTGTAAATTACCGAATTCCGGATTAATAATGTGTGGGGGAGTGGCAGTGGCAGTGTACCCTCTGGTCAGGTATTATAAGAGTTGACTTGATTCAGCAAGAAATAGTGGTACCTTTTATAAATGAGACAGACAGCTTCCAATATGTATAGTGAATGCACTGTAAGTATTTTGTGTTTAAAAAATAGAGGTTTACATGACTCCCTCACATTCACACCACACACACACCTCAGAGCTCTCTTTTGAAGCACAAACAGTGCGTTAATTAGGTATTGTGCAGAATTTCCCCAAAACGCAATACCATACCTCAGTTGAGATTCCACTAGGGCAAAATAAGCCGCTCATGCTGTTTCCAGATTTAGCTCTTTTTTTTATTATTCTCAGGGCATAGCAGCCCGAAGCAATCTTTCGAGACAGTTGCAATATATGCTCCTTAAACGACACACTTGTATCTATATATACCCCTAAGAACTTTGTTGCGGTGCAAGCCGGGATAATATTAAAATTTAGCTTTATGTCATCCAAAGTACAATTAAAGTAAAGGATGTTTGTTTTGGACACGTTGAAGAATGCAGATTTAAGTTACACCACTTTTTGATAATTTCAATGTCTTCAGTGATGATTTTGCTTAGCTTAGGTGGGTCTGGGTCGTACCAAAGGATAGTGGTGTCATCCGCAAACAAAGTGATAATAATAAATACAAGAGTGTAGTATATTTTTTCTCATTCAGCTAGTGAAGAGCAAAACTACTCATTTTACTGAGTCGAATCATTTGAATTAACTCAATAAAATGATTATAATCACTGATTCGACTCAGTGAGTCATAAAGTAAAAATGGCTGTATAATCAAAATACAAAAATGTCAATCTATTCAATGGTTTAGTGTATTTGCTTTACATATTTGAAAGCCAGTTATATATATTTATATATTTTTTTATTAATATATTAATATTAAATAATATTATTTTGAAATAATAAAGCGACACATTTTTTTATTTAATATATTGCTTAGAATATTATATAATGAACATTTTATTTATTTATTTATTTATTTATTTACGGATATACCATTTTACATAAGAAATAATAAACAGTAAAGCATTGTGTTAATTAATTACTAAAACTAATAACAATAAGAAATACTACCACAAAAATTCTAATTATTAATGACATTTAAGAATATAATAATCTCTACGTTTATGATGTCAGACGTCTCACGGCACTTTTAAAGGTACTAACTGAGCCATGGATGGCAGATTATACTTATTAAAATTACGTTGCATTCTATTAATTGGGCTATGCAAGCCATAATTTCGGGTGACGTTTTCTGGGTAAAATAAAAAATTGGAACGGGTTCGATGTAGGGCATGTAAAGATATTTTACTTAGTAAATAAGAACAGTCAACATGCCCATTAATTAATTTGAACAAAAACACATATCGGCCTGCAACCTCCTGCCCTGAAGTGAACACATACCCAAAATACTAAGAACACGGTTGTAATTTGAATGATTTTCAATTTGGGGTATTCCCAGCTTAAAACTACATATTCGTAAACATTTTTTTTGAACATTTTCTATTTGATTGATATGAATCTCATAAAAAGGAGGCCACACCGGACTTGCATATTCCAGAATCGATCCTACGTACGAACAATACAATAATTTCATGACATGACGTGAGAAATCAGTACTAAATCTAGAAATATAACCCAAAGACCTAGATGCTCGCTGTATCACACTCATGATATGGCCATTAAAAGTTAATCTACAATCAAACAAAACACCAAGGTCTTTAACCTCATGAACTCTTTCAAGTGTAGTGCCATTTATGATGTAATCAAATTGAATAGAATTACATGATTTTGAGAAGGTAATGCATGAACATTTACTTGTATTTAAACTTAAATCATTTAAATTTGACCAGGGAACAAATATGGTCACCTCTGACTGCAAACATTGGCAATCCAGAGAAGTAGATGTGTATTTAAATATTTTAAGGTCGTCAGCATACATAAGAAAAGAACTATGTGGTAAAAAGAATCTTAAATCGTTAACAAACAAAATAAATAATATGGGTCCACAATGGGAGCCTTGCGGGACGCCTGACGGTACTAAAATTTGATTTGATATAAAATTATTAATTCTAATACTTTGCGTCCGCCCAGTAAAAAACTACGTGCCTTAAGTTTAGCCAGTAATAGACCATGATTCACCCTATCGAACGCCTTCGAGAAATCGGTATAAATAACATCAACTTGATATCCCCTCTCGAAAGCGTTCAGCAAGTGGTTCACATAAGTTAATAGATTAGCTAGGGTAGACCGAGCAGGCTGAAAACCAAATTGTTCATCCATAATTACGCCTTTAATTAATGTAACAAAAAATAAAAATATTACACTCTAAAATCTACTTGAAAGTAAATTATTTTTGGTAAAAACTACATAATAAAATAGACGAAACAGAACAAAAAAACACATACCTATTTTTTTAAATTAAATCAATATTACAATTTAAAAATATGAGGCACTTGCTGATGCGAGCACAGCACAATGCAACGACTCTCGCAAAGGCTTACTCCCTCCAACTTACTTGTCAGTGTGTTTTAAAAATATTCTACTGAGTACTGGTTCTAATCAATGATTCGACTCTCAAGCAAGAGCAACAGACACAAGACCGAGAATGCGGTATAGACTACACTACCTCGTCGATCGGGTTGCGCCTTTCTGTTCCGACAATTATTACACCGAAAGCGGACAGTGGCGGAGTGTGTGCTAATATAATGAGTAGTGAGTCATTGATTCTCAATAATAAAATTTCGAGATTCGAATCAGCGACTCATTTGAATGATTAGACTCACTGATTCGAAACATCGATTCAGTAGCCAAAACTACATTCAGCCATTTTACTCTGTGAATGAGTTCTTGGTGTGTAATTTAGTAATTTATCTTATTTCTTTTTTGATATACAGGGTCGCTTGTATGTGTGAAAACAGTAGATTATTTTCAAAAATCTATAGAAGAGGTACCAAAATATCTTGGAATTATTATCAACCGATTTCTTAAATGGCAGCCTCATATTGATTATCTATCAGATAAAATCTGCAAACTCATCCATAAATTTTACTTGTTAAGAGAATTTTTAAATAAGAAAACACTAATAATAGTTAGTAGCATTTGTAGAGTCAATTATTGATAGAAAACAGAGTTTTTTATCACGGAAGTTTTAATTAAACTTGTTCAAAAACTGACCCGCAACAAAACAACGTGCTACTTGTTGAAATATATTTACTGGACTATTTTTAACAGTCACCGTGTGGTGGCGCGCAGTACAGAGTACAGAGAAACTGTAAATCTTACATTTTATAACCCCCACTCAATAATGATATTTCAACATTTGAAATTCCTAAATCTAAAAAAAACTTTTTATGTTTAATTGAACATAGACTCTTAGTAAATATGTCCGCAGGCATATCATCTGTTCGCAGATACTTAATGGAAATCAGTTTATCAGAAACAATGTCCCGAACAAAATGATATCTAATGTCAATGTGCTTGGCACATTTATGGAGGCCAGGATTTAAACACAATTTTTGTGCACTTTGATTGTCGTTAAACAGGCTTATGCATCCATAGCCTCCAGTCAACTCGCCAAACAAATTGCGAAGATAGACAGCTTCTTTAGAAGCTTCTGAAAGTGCAACATATTCAGCCTCTGTGCTTGACAGTGCGACTGAACACTGCTTTCTACTTTCCCATGACACTATTGAATTAGAAAGCTTGTAGCAAAAACCACTATATGACTTGCGGTCTACAATATCTGCCGCCCAATCAGCATCGACAAAACCTTCTAGTTCAAGAGTGTCTGATTTTCTAAACACTAATCCCTTACTCTTAGTCCTATGTAAATAACGTAACACTCTTTTGGCACATTTCCAATGCGTTTCATCAAAGCAATTATTGAATTGACTCAGATAACTAATACTATAAGACATATCTGGCCTAGTGAGTACAGCTAAGTACATACTACCGTACATTAGACTCGCTATAAGTTGTTGATAGGGAAACTTTTCAGTTTCTTGAGCTTTACCTTTGCTCAGCTTTAAATTATTTTCCATAGGTGTACTCATAGACTTGCAGTTTGTCATGTTGAAACGCAACAACAGCTCATTTATATATTGTTCCTGATCTAAGGTTATCGTTTTGTTGGCTTTGTTAATGCTAACTCTCATACCTAAACACTGTTTCATTTCATCCAAATCTTTAATCTTAAATTCTGAACTCAATTTATCTTTCAAAAAATTCGTTTCATCATGACAGTTTGAAAAAATGAAAAAATCATCAACATATATGGCTATAAAAGTCTTAATATTATTTTTACATTTTAAAAACACAAGGTTCATACTCGGATTTCTTATGTTCTAATGAAAGTAGTACATTTTCCACTTTCTCATACCACACTCTTGACGACTGCTTTAATCCATAAATGGCTCTCTTTAATTTGAACACTTGGTCTTTATTCATACATTTTTTATAGCCTTCAGGCTGCGTCATGTAGACAGTTTCTTTTAAAGAGCCATTTAAGAAAGCCGTTTTCACATCTAAGTGTGTAATATGTAAATCTAAATGAACTGACAATGCTATTAACAAATGAAGTGTAGAATGTTTAACTACTGGTGAAAAAGTTTCATCAAAGTCGATTCCAGGCCTCTGAGTGAAGCCCTTTGCCACTAACCTACATTTGTAACGTATATTACCTTCACTATCATATTTCTTTTTGAAAACCCACTTGCACTGCACCACACTTGCATTCCCTGGCCTCGAAACAACTTCCCAGGCATCATTCTCTTCAAATGAGGCTAGCTCGTCTTCACTTGCTTGCTGCCACAGCTGTCCATCAGGTCGTGAGAGTGCATCAGAGACACTAAGTGGAACATTTTCTAAGTTGACATCTACTTTGCAGGCATATGTGACATAATCATTGAAATGTGTTGGTTTCCGCTCTCTAGTGGATTTTCTGACTGTCAAGGGCTCATTTAAAGAGTCATTTGAAATATCGAGATCAGACTCTGATGATATATCTTCATCTGGGTTATACGAGTCATCCAAAAACTGTTCACTTGATTCGTTTTCACTCATATCCCCCACTGAGTCCCCCACTAACTCTGGTGTCTCTTCTGGTATTTCAAAGTTTGTACTGTTTAAATCGAGAGCTTGGAAACTTTTTGATATATTTTCATTAAAAATGACATCACGGCTAGTGATTATTGATCTCTGCGTTGGATCAAATAGTCTATATCCTTTAATTTGGTCAGAAAAGCCCACAAATATCATTTTCTTAGACTTCTTATCGAACTTTTGTCTTTTGACTTTGGGTGTATGTACCATCGCTTCACTCCCAAATATTCTAATGTGGCTGATATCAGGCTTCTTTTCATGCCAAAGCTCATATGGTGTTTTGTAGTCTAAACCTTTAGCAATACACCTGTTTCTTAAATATATGGCTGTATTAATGGCCTCAGCCCAAAACATTTTTGGCAAATTAGCTTCGAACAGCTAACATCTAGCTTTTTCGATGATGGTTCGATTCATACTTTCGCTTATGCCATTTTGTTGGGGTGTATAGGGATTGGTCTTTTGGTGTACAATTCCCTCTTTCTTGAGATACTGCTCAAAAACAGCCCCACAAAATTCCCCACCATTATCCGATCTTAAACACTTCACTTTAAGCCCAATTTGTGTTTCTACTAGCCGTTTAAACTCTTTAAAGTATCCCAGTGCTTCATCTTTGGTTCTCAAAAAATAGACATATGCATACCTACTAAAATCATCTTCAAGGAGTAGGAAATATCTGGATCCTCCTAAGGAAACTTCCTCCATGGGTCCACATAGGTCAGTATGCACTACTTCCAATGGTATTTTAGCCCGTTGACCTTCATGTCTACAGGGTAACCTTGACTGTTTGCCTTCACAACAAGTTATACAAAATTTATTTGCACAGACACTTCCTGTCATACTCTGCAAACCTTCAACTGAATTATGATTTTTCATGGCTGTTAGGTCTTGAAAATTTAAGTGTGCTAATCTACGATGCCATACCTCTTTTGAAACTGCCAGATTCAAAACTGCATCTGTTGACTTCATCACATGACACACTTCACTACCTTTTGACGAATACCAATCCAACTTATAGACATTATCAGTAAACTGACCTATGGCAACGATGTCTCCATCACTGTTAGTGATCTTGCAATTTTTTTTACAAAATTGAACTTTGTTTCCATTTTTGATCATCTGTCCTATGGATAATAAATTCGTTGTCACTCCTGGTACATATAAAGCATTTCTGATCACTATATCATGCTTTTCCTCATCTACAATGGTTATAAGTTGAATGTCTCCTGTGCCTAACACTGGTAGTTTAGTTTGATCAGCTATGGTAATTTCCCTTGGTTCCACCACATCTTGAAAGTCACTCATCCAGTCCTGTCTGCATGTAACATGATGACTAGTCCCCGAGTCAATATACCAGTCACTGCTGCTAAACTCTCCGCTCATAAAAACTGCACTCAGAGCACTGACACCTTTTCTTTTGTCATTTGACTTCAAACTGTCATCATCGAAGCTTTCACTGCTGCCCTTAGGACACTTATTCATATAATGACCTAAACCCTAGCATCTGTAACACCTAACTTTGCTTTTTTCTGTGGTACTACTGCTCTTTTTGAACTGCCCACCTTTAAATGATCTCTGCTTGGCAGCAAATGCACCTGCTGCATCTGATTTACTATCCTCCATATCGAGCAACTTGCTCTTGATCACATCAGTACTAATAGATACTCCACTTTGTTCTATTGCCATAATCATTGGTGAGTACTTTTCTGGCAAACCTGCCAAAAGTAACGAGCCAACCCATTGTTCACTGATGTCAAATCCAGTCCTTTTCAACTTTTGTGAGGTGTCTATGACTTGATTTACATAACTTTGCATAGACTCACAACCATCTAGCCTCAAAGAAATTAAGTTACGTAACAAACTTATTTTTCGGGTGAAACCCTTGTCTGCATACAGCTGTTGGAGGGTATCCCAAATTTCTTTAGCAGTAACTGCACTTCTCACATGCACATATAAGCTTGCATCCAACGTAAGTATTAATTTTGCTTTGGCTTTTGCCACCAGCGTAGTGTCAGATTCAGTACCTTTAAGACGTTTATCCAAGCCCTCAAGCACAAGGAAATTTTCCACTGCGAAAGCCCATTCCTCATAGTTTTCGCGCCCGAGCAACTTAGGAACGCTTGGCAAATAGTTGGCCATGTTTTGTATTCAATTTACGTTTACAAACGAAAAAACCGACGTTTTTACACACTAAAAACTTCCATACACTTCCCGTAGTGAATTAGGCATTCTGGGCCCATAACCTGATAGAAAACAGAGTTTTTTATCACGGAAGTTTTAATTAAACTTGTTAAAAAACTGACCGGCAACAAAACAACGTGCTACTTGTTGAAATATATTTACTGGACTATTTTTAACAGTCACCGTGTGGTGGCGCGCAGTACAGAGTACAGAGAAACTGTAAATCTTACATTTTATAAACATAGATGGCGATACTAATTCTAAGATATATTTCATTATTGATTTTCAACAATTATTAGGTATGGAATTTTAGTATGGGGTGGGCTCTACAGTAATTGTTGATACAAATTAAATATAATACAAAAATGTATATTAAAAATAATATTTAGAACAGATTATATTCTACTTTATTGCATGAAAAAAACATAGTACATACAAAGGTGGAAAGTACCACCAGGCGTATTTTAAGAACCACCTTTAAATATAGTATTATTACACAATATATATATATATATATATATATATATATATATATATATATATATAAATAGTATCATACTTAACAAAATATAAAGAGAAACAAAGTACGGCCTACAACAATAGTGATCTGTCAGAGACCAGCTTTTTTACCTTACATTACGAGGCAAAGGGTTGTAAACATCTGCACAAGGTATAGAAAGCAGCATTTAAAGAACTCATTTCTGTGGAATGGGATATTTATTGTATCCCTAAAACGAACATTGGCAATATGGGTGCTACGATAAAATCTCCGAAATAATCGGGTTCCCTATTTTTTATTATTTTATGAACTAGGCAGCACATATCTGCTCTGGGCCATGTTACGACCGAAATGATCAGTAACATGTTGACTGATATGATGTCTGTGTGTCAGGTTAACAACATACCTTATACATAAATTTTAAATTTTTTTCACTTGGTGTTTGTTGAGGTTTGTCAAAAATGGGCCATACATAATGTCAAGATATTCTGGTATTGTGAGAATCAAACTTTCAGTAAGAATTCTTTTTATATTTGTTGGAAGGAGATTTTTAAATTCATAGATAGTTTATAATATGCTCTTTGGCAGATATTATTCACATGAGCATTATATGTTAATCTGCAAGTCCATAAGCAAACCAAAATTCTTAACTTTATCAGAGCACCCAATGGTTTCATTATTTAACTTGATGTTGATTCTATATCACAGCGAGAATATAAAGAATTGCTTTGGTTTTTGTGGGATTAATGAGCAGAGAATTTTCAGAGGCCCAAACTGAGATATTTAAATCTATATTAAGTAATTCTATTGCTTTTGACAGGCTGGGAACTGGAATCGGAAATAAATCTGCAAATCAACTGCGTACATATGGTATTTACAATAAGATATATGAGATACTAGGTCAGACGTGAAGACTGTGAAGAGGAAGGGACCAAGACCCCTCTCCACAATCCGTCACGCTGACTTCATGGACTGATCACATCCAGTCAACCTAACAGCCTGTTTTCTATTTGAGAGGTAGCTTTGAAACCACCCATTTGCTCCCAGATTATAGTAATCTAATTTTGCCAAAAGTAAATCAATGTTTACCCTGTTAAATGCCTTAGTCATATCTGTCATGACAGATGGACAGCACTAATCCTTATCAAAAGATGCAGTTATGTCTGGTTATTTTTAGCAATGTTGTGGTGCAACTGCAATTAGATCTAAAACCCAATTGGTATTTAGGTACAATGTTGTTTTTTGCCAGAAAGCTTACAGTTTGATGTTTGACAAGTTTTTCAATTAAGTTCGAAAAACTGCTTACTTTAGGCATTGACGCAATGAAAGTGATTTTCCAGATGTCAGTCACAGACAAGTAAGTAGAGAGCAGTTAATTACATTATTCAATGGATTTAGGCAGTAAGGAAGATATGCTTTCAACATTTTTATAGATATGCCATCAACATCAACAGCATTGCTCTTAATGCTGATTATGCATCTTAAGAGTATCATGTGTTACCAACGTAAATTAAAATGGCTTTCACTGTACACCAGTGTTAAGAAAACTACTTATAGTCCCAGGATCTACATATTGTCTAAGAAGTAATCATTTATAGTGGTTTTTTTAAGACTAAAGAAATATCCGTTGATTCTTTAGTAACAATTTTCCAGCTTGAAACTTTATTCAAAATACTTTTACTTTTATTAGCACCATAACAATTATTAATTTCCAACAAAAAATAGGCTCTTTTCTCTGATTTTACAGCAATACTAACATGGTTTTTAATTTCTATATAATAATTTTTGGCTGCTTGGGTTCTTAAAGTTAAGTATTTTCGAAAAGCTTTATGTTTTAGCTCAATCATTTTTTTAAGATTAAAAGTAAGCCAGGGAGGTTTTGGTTTCCTCAGTTTAAGCTTTTTGACAGGACAGTAACTATCAAATAAAGCATTTAAAGCCTTATTAAAAATATTAACCTTTGTGTTTACATTTTGAGTACTATAAACGTTAAATCACAGTTATGTTACGAGGGTAAAACAAACTAATAAAATCCAACTTCCAATTAGCCATAACAACCTTAATTTACATTGGACCCAAGGCATATAACAAATTACCATTGAATGCATGGCGTGTGAAAGTAGCGTCCCTCAATTTAAATTCAAGATGGTGTTTAGCGGGTTAGGGACATAAATCAAACCTCAGTTTTTTAAAAATTGGCCGACGTTTCGACGATTTATTTGTCGTCTTCTTCAAGGCTGAAAGGGATCATTTTTTTTTAATTACAGTATGGCCGCTCATAGGATACAAACAAAAATTTAATAAAGTATCACAAGGCTAACAACACTAACTGAATATTTTTAAATTAATCTAAAAAAACAATGTTTGTTTTAGTCTTAGGAAATATAATTATTCGATACTAAAGAGTTATTATTTTTTATATTTAAATAGATTTTTTCTTAAATATAAACCATATACATATGGAAAACAAATAAATACGAACAAAAAGGTAACCACAACAACATAAAAAGACAAATTAAATAACAATAATAAAGGGAAACCCAGGGTTCATAAGTATTATTATTTGTGACATTTCACTTACCTAATTCCTTAGAATTAGAGGCTCACGTAAAAAATACAACTACAAGGATTATTCAGAAAAACAAAAAACGCAAATAAACAACTCCGTAACCCACTGCAGCAAAACGACGACTAATGGTTTGGTTTATAAATTAATATTTCTTATCAGTCTGTACAAATAAAAAAAGGGACAATTATTAGGGCAATGGTTTGTTTACTAGGGCATGTCAAGAAGTACTTTCTCTATAACGATTCACAATATGGTTATATTGCACACTTAAGCCTTGAGTATCAGTTCTGTGATTCACCGAATTATTTAATTGTATGTGTATCATTTCACTGATATTTCTTTTAATATAATGTTTTTCTCTGTCTAGTACGGTGGTACCTTGAAAATTAAAATTGTGGCCTGTAGAAAAGTGATGTTCCGATAATGCAGTTTTTTCTTTTTTATTGAGGTTTATCACCCTACAGTCGTACTTGTGCTGGTATAACCTAGTCCTTAAATATTGCCTGGTAATGCCTATGTAACATTTATCACAATTATGACATGGAATTTTATAAACCAAATTTGAGCTCAAATCAAGTGGTATTGGGTCCTTTAGTTTCGAAAACAGCACATTTGTTGTTCTTAAATTATAAAATGCTAATTTACAATTTTGATCCTTTTCCCGAATATTACGTTGAATCCTTTCCGACAATGAATTAATGTATGGAAATTTGAAGTATTTTAGTGTCCCTTTGTCGCTCTTTACTTGGCTAGTGATATTATAGTTGTTAATTACCCTGTTTACTAACGTTGTAGGGTAGTTATTATTTTTTAATATGCTCTTAATTTTCTCAATGTTAGAACTATGATACTGTGGGCTGCTTAGTTTAAAAGATCTATATAACAAATTTTTTATGGTAGCTATTTTATGGGACATGGCATGTGATGAGAGGTAGTTAACCACTCTACCCGAGGAGGTTGGTTTTGTATACCAGTTTGTTAGTAGCGTTCCATCGAGGTTGCGTTGAACAATAACGTCAAGGAATGGTATACATTTGTCACTTTCCATTTCCATTGTAAATTTTAATTTATGGTGAAAGCTATTAAAATACTGTAACAGGTAATTTACTTTATTAGATGGGCAAGAGAGGATTGTATCATCGACATATAATTTTATTAAGGGTAAGTCAAAAGGTAATTTATTTGATATCTCCATAAACAACTCATTCATAACCAAACTGGCTAATACCGGGCTAGCAGGATTACCCATCGCTGATCCGTCCAATTGTAGGTAAAATTGGTTATCAAATGAAAAATAACTGCTATCAAACAAAAATTCAATAATATTTAAAAACATACTTTTCGGGATTTCCGTGTACGGCGCTATGTGACTCCATTTTCTTTTTAAAATATTTATAACTAATTCTTTGGGGATATTTGTAAATAACGACGTAACATCTAAAGACAATAAAACGTGATTAGGTGGTAATTTTACACTTTTTGTGAACTCTACGAAATCAAAAGAATTTTTAATATTAAAATTTATAGGTTGTCGGTATCTGGCTTAAGATGTTATGCACAAACACGGCTAGATTATAAGAAGGAGCGTCAATACAACTCACCACTGGTCTTAATCTCAAATTCGGCTTATGGGTCTTACGCAAACCATACAACTTTGGGGATATGCTATTATTAATGCGCAACTTCTTGTAAGATGACTCATTAATGTAATTGTTGTCAAACAAATTTTTGACAATTTTATTTGCTTGACTTTGAAATTTAGACGTTGGATCTGATTTCAAAAGTTTATAAGTATTACCATCCTTCAACAAATCCCGCATACCTGTCGAATACTCCTCCCTATACATGACAACAGTCGAATTGCCCTTATCTGATCGCATAACCATTAAAGAAGGATTTTGTTTTAAAAAAGTTTTACAAAACCTAAAGTCTTTTTCAATTAAGTTTACTGTGGGGTATTTTTTTTGTTATTATTACTGTTATTTGAATTGATATAATTGGTTAAATTATTTATACATTTAGCCCGTAGATCATCCTGTTCTTGTTCATTTAATTGTAAAGACTGAACACAAAATTCCAAGTCTTTTATAATGGTGGGTATTGGAATTGTATCTTTGTCTAATGGAAGAGCAAATTTTGGGCCAGTGCTTAGAATTTTTTTAGCCTCCAATGGTAAGTTAATGTCAGTATAATTAAAAAGAAAATTATGATGTGTTCCTAATTCAAAAATTGTTTGATTGCTACATAGGGTAGCAATCTTTTTTATATTTATTTTTTTAATGCATGTAAAAATTCTTTTATATTTATTAGTACATATTTCATTAAAATTACTAATAATTTCAATTGGTAAAAAATCGTGCGTTCTGCCTTTTATCTCATTAATTTCCCGTTCCAACAATGCTAGTTTCCAAACAGTTATCTTAATTTCTAAATTTAAAATTCGTTTTTTAAAACTGTATACAATTTTATTAATCTCATTAACGTACGGATGATTATCTAATTTTAGAGAATTTATACAATTCATATTATTAGTTATGTGGCTTGGAAACACTTGTTTTGTCCTACATTGTAATAAAAATACTCGACGGTTTCTAATTGCTGCTAGTTTTTTGTTGGCGTTCATCCAAGTCTTCAGAAGGTTAACAGCGTCTCTTCCATATGTGTTCAGGATGTGTTCAAAGAATCCCTCATTTAAATGCATGGCGTGTGAAAGTAGAGTCCCTCAATTTAAATTCAAGATGGTGTTTAGCGGGTTAGGGACATAAATCAAACCTCAATTTTTTAAAAATTGGCCGACGTTTCGACGATTTATTTGTCGTCTTCTTCAAGGCTGAAAGAGATCATTTTTTTTTATTACAGTATGGCCGCTCATAGGATACAAACAAAAATTTAATAAAGTATCACAAGGCTAACAACACTAACTGAATATTTTTAAATTAATCTAAAAAAACAATGTTTGTTTTAGTCTTAGGAAATATAATTATTCGATACTAAAGAGTTATTATTTTTTATTTTTAAATAGATTTTTTCTTAAATATAAACCATATACATATGGAAAACAAATAAATACGAACAAAAAGGTAACCACAACAACATAAAAAGACAAATTAAATAACAATAATAAAAGGAAACCCAGGGTTCATAAGTATTATTATTTGTGACATTTCACTTACCTAATTCCTTAGAATTAGAGGCTTACGTAAAAAATACAACTAATATAATTATACTTCTCCATAGAACACAAATGATGATTACCACTGCAATACATTAAAACACAAGGTGGCAAACAAGTAAAAGAACAAAGGACATTTAGCAGGTCTCGGAGTTTTAAAAAACATTCAAAAAGGATTATTCAGAAAAACAAAAAACGCAAATAAACAACTTCGGAACCCACTGCAGCAAAACGACGACTAATGGTTTGGTTTATAAATTAATATTTCTTATCAGTCTGTACAAATAAAAAAAGGGACAATTATTAGGGCAATGGTTTGTTTATTAGGGCATGTCAAGAAGTACTTTCTCTATAACGATTCAAAATATGGTTATATTGCACACTTAAGCCTTGAATATCAGTTCTGTGATTCACCGAATTATTTAATTGTATGTGTATCATTTCACTGATATTTCTTTTAATATAATGTTTTTCTCTGTCTAGTACGGTGGTACCTTGAAAATTAAAATTGTGGCCTATAGAAAAGTGATGTTCCGATAATACAGTTTTTTCTTTTTTATTGATGTTTATCACCCTACAGTCGTACTTGTGCTGGTATAACCTAGTCCTTAAATATTGCCTCGTAATGCCTATGTAACATTTATCACAATTATGACATGGAATTTTATAAACCAAATTTAAGCTCAAATCAAGTGGTATTGGGTCCTTTAGTTTCGAAAACAGCACATTTGTTGTTCTTAAATTATAAAATGCTAATTTACAATTTTGATCCTTTTCCCGAATATTACGTTGAATCCTTTCCGGCAATGAATTAATGTATGGAAATTTGAAGTATTTTAGTGTCCCTTTGTCGCTCTTTACTTGGCTAGTGATACTATAGTTGTTTACTAACGTTGTAGGGTAGTTATTATTTTTTAATATGTTCTTAATTTTCTCAATGTTAGAACTATGATACTGTGGGCTGCTTAGTTTAAAAGATCTATATAACAAATTTTTTATGGTAGCTATTTAATGGGACATGGCATGTGATGAGAGGTAGTTAACCACTCTACCCGAGGAGGTTGGTTTTGTATACCAGTTTGTTAGTAGCGTTCCATCGAGGTTGCGTTGAACAATAACGTCAAGGAATGGTATACATTTGTCACTTTCCATTTCCATTGTAAATTTTAATTTATGACTATTAAAATACTGTAACAGGTAATTTACTTTATTAGATGGGCAAGAGAGGATTGTATCATCGACATTTAATTTTATTAAGGGTAAGTCAAAAGGTAATTTATTTGATATCTCCATAAACAACTCATTCATAACCAAACTGGCTAATACCGGGCTAGCAGGATTACCCATCGCTGATCCGTCCAATTGTAGGTAAAATTGGTTATCAAATGAAAAATAACTGCTATCAAACAAAAATGCAATAATATTTAAAAACATACTTTTCGGGATTTCCGTGTACGGCGCTATGTGACTCCATTTTCTTTTTAAAATATTTATAACTAATTCTTTGGGGATATTTGTAAATAACGACGTAACATCTAAAGACAATAAAACGTGATTAGGTGGTAATTTTACACTTTTTGTGAACTCTACGAAATCAAAAGAATTTTTAATATTAAAATTAAAGGTTGTCGTTATCTGGCTTAAGATGTTATGCACAAACACGGCTAGATTATAAGAAGGAGCGTCAATACAACTCACCACTGGTCTTAAGCTCAAATTCGGCTTATGGGTCTTACGCAAACCATACAACTTTGGAGATATGCTATTATTAATGCGCAACTTCTTGTAGGATGACTCATTAATGTAATTGTTGTCAAACAAATTTTTGACAATTTTATTTGCTTGACTTTGAAATTTAGACGTTGGATCTGATTTCAAAAGTTTATAAGTATTACCATCCTTCAACAAATCCCGCATACCTGTCGAATACTCCTCCCTATACATGACAACAGTCATGTATAGGGAGTTATAGTTGAAATCAGATCCAACGTTAAATTTCAAAGTCAAGCAAATAAAATTGTCAAAAATTTGTTTGACAACAATTACATTAATGAGTCATCCTACAAGAAGTTGCGCATTAATAATAGCATATCTCCAAAGTTGTATGGTTTGCGTAAGACCCATAAGCCGAATTTGAGCTTAAGACCAGTGGTGAGTTGTATTGACGCTCCTTCTTATAATCTAGCCGTGTTTGTGCATAACATCTTAAGCCAGATAACGACAACCTTTAATTTTAATATTAAAAATTCTTTTGATTTCGTAGAGTTCACAAAAAGTGTAAAATTATCACCGAATCACGTTTTATTGTCTTTAGATGTTACGTCGTTATTTACAAATATCCCCAAAGAATTAGTTATAAATATTTTAAAAAGAAAATGGAGTCACATAGCGCCGTACACGGAAATCCCGAAAAGTATGTTTTTAAATATTATTGAATTTTTGTTTGATAGCAGTTATTTTTCATTTGATAACCAATTTTACCTACAATTGGACGGATCAGCGATGGGTAATCCTGCTAGCCCGGTATTAGCCAGTTTGGTTATGAATGAGTTGTTTATGGAGATATCAAATAAATTACCTTTTGACTTACCCTTAATAAAATTATATGTCGATGATACAATCCTCTCTTGCCCATCTAATAAAGTAAATTACCTGTTACAGTATTTTAATAGCTTTCACCATAAATTAAAATTTACAATGGAAATGGAAAGTGACAAATGTATACCATTCCTTGACGTTATTGTTCAACGCAACCTCGATGGAACGCTACTAACAAACTGGTATACAAAACCAACCTCCTCGGGTAGAGTGGTTAACTACCTCTCACCACATGCCATGTCCCATAAAATAGCTACCATAAAAAATTTGTTATATAGATCTTTTAAACTAAGCAGCTCACAGTATCATAGTTCTAACATTGAGAAAATTAAGAACATATTAAAAAATAATAACTACCCTACAACGTTAGTAAACAGCTATAGTATCACTAGCCAAGTAAAGAGCGACAAAGGGACACTAAAATCTACTTCAAATTTCCATACATTAATTCATTGTCGGAAAGGATTCAACGTAATATTCGGGAAAAGGATCAAAATTGTAAATTAGCATTTTATAATTTAAGAACAACAAATGTGCTGTTTTCGAAACTAAAGGACCCAATACCACGTGATTTGAGCTCAAATTTGGTTTATAAAATTCCATGTCATAATTGTGATAAATGTTACATAGGCATTACGAGGCAATATTTAAGGACTAGGTTATACCAGCACAAGTACGACTGTAGGGTGATAAACATCAATAAAAAAGAAAAAACTGCATTATCGGAACATCACTTTTCTACAGGCCACAATTTTAATTTTCAAGGTACCACCGTACTAGACAGAGAAAAACATTATATTAAAAGAAATATCAGTGAAATGATACACATACAATTAAATAATTCAGTGAATCACAGAACTGATACTCAAGGCTTAAGTGTGCAATATAACCATATTTTGAATCGTTATAGAGAAAGTACTTCTTGACATGCCCTAGTAAACAAACCATTGCCCTAATAATTGTCCCTTTTTTTATTTGTACAGACTGATAAGAAATATTAATTTATAAACCAAACCATTAGTCGTCGTTTTGCTGCAGTGGGTTACGGAGTTGTTTATTTGCGTTTTTTGTTTTTCTGAATAATCCTTTTTGAATGTTTTTTAAAACTCCGAGACCTGCTAAATGTCCTTTGTTCTTTTACTTGTTTGCCACCTTGTGTTTTAATGTATTGCAGTGGTAATCATCATTTGTGTTCTATGGAGAAGTATAATTATATTAGTTGTATTTTTTACGTGAGCCTCTAATTTTAAGGAATTAGGTAAGTGAAATGTCACAAATAATAATACTTATGAACCCTGGGTTTCCTTTTACTATTGTTATTTAATTTGTCTTTTTATGTTGTTGTGGTTACCTTTTTGTTCGTATTTATTTGTTTTCCATATGTATATGGATTATATTTAAGAAAAAATCTATTTAAAAATAAAAAATAATAACTCTTTAGTATCGAATAAATATATTTCCTAAGACTAAAACAAACATTGTTTTTTTTTAGATTAATTTAAAAATATTCAGTTAGTGTTGTTAGCCTTGTGATACTTTATTAAATTTTTGTTTATGAGCGGCCATACTGTAATAAAAAAAAAAAAGATCTCTTTCAGCCTTGAATATGACGACAAATAAATCGTCGAAACGTCGGCCAATTTTAAAAAAACTGAGGTTTGATTTATGTCCCTAACCCGCTAAACACCATCTTGAATTACCATTGAATGTTAGAGCTCATAATAGAAAACAGTTTAAAACTTGTGTCAAAAACATACTTATGAAAATTATCCGCAATTTAAACGTCTCTTTAATTAATCTGACTGTAAGCCACTTGTGTATAGATGTTTGTAGAATAGATCAACTATTGTTTACAATCACTGTAATTGCAAAGTTTTCATATATATATATTGTATTCTCATGTCTAGGTGCATATCTCTCAATACTGACTTTTATATGTGTAGATATAATATGAATGTTTATTAATAGTGTGACCATAAATCTTGTTTACAATATAAATATTTTTAATTTAATATAAGTAAATATTTTTTAAATATACTTATGGGTGATTCATTTATGTATAAAATGTAATAAAAAAACTCTAGTTTTTTTAAGGTATATATTAGTTTATGTAAACTAAATCTGTAATATATCATTATCAATATCAGAGTACAGAAAGACTAATTATACAGGAGTGGTGATAAAGTAGCAGCAAAACAAAGATGCATTTTTTAAATGGTGCACCTTGTATATTATATATTCATTTAATGGGTCTCTTCTTGCTGATTTTAAATATACTTAGTGTGATAACTTTATCTTTAAAGAAATTTGAGAAAAACCCTACCATAAGAGGCAATGTATTCACATCAACTCCACTATGTAATAGAGCATTCTGTTTCCCTCTTTAACATACTGCCTCTTATGGCATGTTTTTACTTAAATTTCTCTTATATATAAAACTAGGTGTCTTTATAATCAGCAAGAGACCCATTTGATGAACCAATAATATACAAGGTGTTCCACTTAAAAAAATTAACTTTGTTTTGCTGAGTCTATGACTTTGACTCTTTACTCTACTAGATTTTTAAATATCCAAAAACTTTTACATTTGATTTTTCCTGCAGTTCTCTTAGTTTTGGAATAATCGACTATACATATCAGCGAACCTGTATATTATATATACTAATATGTATTTTAATCTTCGTCTAAATACATAATGTGTAAGATAGAGGTATTCGGGATTCAAAGGAAAGCGGTTAAAATACTGGTGGGTTGGGCTTTCAGGGAAGCTTTCTCCAACTCGGTACTCTCACTTTTCCATCAATTTTTATATGGCAGAGTTTCTTATGTCAGAGCTATTATAAATAATTTCAGAGTACAAAAAGGTATGCACGAATATCCAACACTTAGGAGAGATAATCTTCATGCTGCTTATTGCAGACTTGAAACGTGTCAAAGCAGGCCTGATGTCAAATTATTTAACAAAATCGCATTAAGAATCAATGTTCTTCCACCACCGAAATTCAAAAACATTAAAATTCTATTTAAAAAAAGTGTTTTTATAGCTTCCAGGACTTTCTATGCTATGATATTAGGCAAATATTTTAAATGTAATTTATTAGTATTTTTAGTCTAAATTTATAGTAACCTATATGTATATTACATATCCACTATTTTAATTGTGTAATTGTTTTGTTTGGGTTTTATTTTTAAACTCTATAAATAATAAATAAATATCTCAGAGTTTTAAATAAACTACATGTTATTATGTTTTCTAATTATTTAATTGTGTAATTTTATTTTATTTCTATTTACATTGGGAAATGTAAACATTTTCTTTTGTACTCACATGACATATATGTATCTAAAAGTGTTGCAATTCGAAATTGTGCGAGAAAAATTCTCTCATAGTAACTTCTAGGAGGGTAGACCCCAAACCCTTTAAATGAAACATGTTAAAGGGAATGTCTTTGCATGGGTGCTGATGATATGACAATGTGAGTTCCACATGATGGAAACGTACTCAAGCTCGACAACAGTATAAATCCTGTTTAGTACAATACCAGCGAATGTGTAATTGTGAGTAAGAGAGTCATTCTTCCTATTGAAGCTGATGACGTTGCACTTAGCTACATTGAACATTATCTAATTTCTTCTACACCAGTCGCTAATAGGACTACCAACTTTTCTTGTTTTTATTTTTGCAAAAGTGCTATTTAAAGTTTTCTGTTTAAACTATCTATAAAGACTTCATGTTCTATTTAGTCAATAGATAAGTTATTTAATCTTTGCTAATAATTTTTAAATTTGAGAAGGATGTTTTCTCAGATGCAATCAAGTCCAGCAGAGAACATAATATTCTTAATGCTATTGTATTAAAGTTTTAAATCAAATGTTTTGTAAAAAGGTATTGTAAAATGGTATGTGAATTACTAGACTGATTATCAAAAGCCAAACACATTGTCAGATATTTTTAACTATTCTTATTTATATGTATTTTAATGTCTGACCTAGGATTCTAAAAAACCCTACAAGATAAAAATACTAATTGCGGGTAGTTGCTTGCAATTAATTTAGTGACATTCATCATACTGTAGTAATTAATGTGAAATAAGTTTGAAAACAACGAAATCGTTGTATTTGGTGCTTCCTATGAATGTGCGGCGCGCGTCGCTTGCAGTTAATTAAAAAGACTTGTTAAATTTCCATTTAAACAAGTGTTCAAATTTCTTTGTTACAATAATATTCTATCATGTAAGGGCTAACTTAGTACAACTTTCAATATTTTACATATTTTCATTTTTCCTTCCGCCTCATATAAATATAGAAACAATATTTTCAGCTGTTAAAGTGAAAAACAAAAATGAAGTTTTATTGGTTTAACAAACATTGTTGTGTTCCCGAATGTTTCAATTCATCTACAGAGGGAGAAGGATGCTTTAAGGAGTACTTTGATCTTCCAGCCGAACCACAAGCACGAGCTAGATGGCTGAAAGCCATACTTTCAGAAGATGGTGAGAACTTAAAGATCTGTGAGGACCATTTTAAGGTAGGAATTTAAGATCTCAATTGAGATAGTAATCATTATTATATGATTAGATATTTCAACCCTATATCTTGTGTGTTTTTGCTAGGTGAGTACATTAAAAGATTACGATGTTTTTTTAGATAACTATGTTAATTTATTATTTTAGATTCTTGTGATTTTTTATTATGTTCTGATAAAAATTAAAATGGATTATTTACTTTAGTGGAGTTTATTGGAGTTATTCTATTTTAAAAATTTTAGCCTATGTATGATGCCATGAAAAGCCACATTTAAAACCAATGAGTAATAGACAGTTAATAGACATTTGAAGCATTCTTTATGCTTATATTAAAGGGTATTTTATAAAGATAGTCCATTGATGTTAAATAAACAGAATAGGATCTGGCATTTATTATTTAAACTCGATTCTGGGCATATGTCTACCGCAGCAGACTCTTATGAATCTGATCAGGTCGACAAAATTTTGGACAACCCTCTCAAGCATTTGTGGTCATATCGCAATAACACGAGTTATATTGGCTTTTAATGATCAGTGGTTGCTGGTTTGTTAGTATAGATTTTTGACTTGACGTGTCCCCACAGAAAATAATCAAGAGGCGTCAAATCACAGGATTTTCGCGGCCTACTCACGTGCCCATTTCTCGATATAAAATTCCCATTGAAGGTTTCCCTTAACAAATTTATTGTTTCGCGCGCAGTATGGCTTCGCGCGTAGTATGGCACGTAGCGTCGTTCTGTTGGTACCACATTTCTTCAACATCCGGTTGTTCTAATTGGGAAATGAAAAATGACTGTAACGCATTGGCCATCCTCATCTTTGAAGAAATGTGAACCAATGACCCCTCCAAAAAGCGCACCATACAGTACATTTTTCTGGATGCAATAGCTTTTGTTGAACCTCTTGTAGATTCTTTTGTTCTAAATTCGGCAATTTTTTTATTTACCTAGCTATTTATCCAGAAATAAGCGTCATTGCTAAAACATTTTTTTTCAATAAATATAGGGGATTGACTTTCAGTTAGTTTTCAGCCCATTCACAGAAATTGCGACGCATCTGGTGGCCAGCAGTCTTAATTGCAAAATAAACTGACGATATTTAGAAAAGATATGCAGTAAACTCCCTCAAGAAGGCTACCTACAGGATGTATAACTTCTTTCTATATGTTTCTTTATTAAATATATTTAGTCTAACCTGCAGTAGTTTTAGCTTGTATAATTTTTAACTTATCGCTATTTTATTGCGAAAAGCGGAAAAATGAAGAAGTAAAAGCAAAAAAATAAATACATTCTTAATTTCCCAAAATTAACCTAATTAAAAATAGTGGACAAATACATATCAAGTATTATTATTTTTATTTTTGTGTACACCAAATTGCCGTATAATAATTGTTCAGGCCTTAACAGTGCCTAATACCAGGTGATACAGCTCTTTATAAGAAATTAAAGTATGCCCCGTTTAAAAATCCAAAGTTGGTAGAAAAATATCGACTTTAAACAAGATATGGCCATGCTGGAAACCTAAAAAAAATGCGACATGTAATATTTATACTACCAACATTTCATTTCATTATCTTCAATTTGAAAAAAGTTATAAAGGTGAGCAGTTAGTTTGTGGCAGATTGACCGTCTTCACAAAATTACTTTAAAATCAGTTTACCCTTAGTCTATAAATTTTTCTTCTGAAGTATTCTGGCTGGAGCATTTTTTGTGGAGCTTTTTGTTGCAACTATCACTACACATAAGCGTTTGTAGTTCTTCCTCATAATGATTGCAAATAAAACATCATAATGAATTCAAATATTAATTATAATATAAGTCATTTCATTTCATTCAATCATAATATTATAAGTCATTTGTCAATCAATATTCAATTCAGAAAAATAGAAGTTCTGAACGATTTTTTGAGACACCTTGTATTCCTTTTACAAAGGGATTTATATTTGATTTAAACAATAGAATTTCCATGTGGTGAAATATAGAACAAACTATTTCAAAAAACTTGTAGAAAACGGCGACAAACTTAACATTAGAGACACTTTTAGACTTGAAAATTTCATTGTACCAGTTTTTCCAAGTTTTCCTTTTATATGTCTCCCTTAGGCTGCTCATGTTATTTTTTTAATTTATTTCACTGTATATAAGAAAAATATTCCTCATATATGTGTGACGGTAGTTTTATTCAAGTATGGTATGCATAACAATTAGGTGTTCCCGAAGACCAATAATTAAATGATACTTCAAGTTTCGATAGTCTTATCAGGTAAGTATAATATACAAGGTATCGGTAATTACATAAATTCGCCCCATCAATCGCTCGTGTTGCAGTTAGCCCTTTAATAGTAATATTACGCAACATTTCGTTTGGTGATGCCAGGAACATGATTTAAGTTTACTTGTATAAAAATCAAATGCAAAAATGATGATTTAAAGAGACAAATAGGATTGCCAGGTATTAGTAGATTTTATCTGTTGCGTTTTAGTCGTCGACATAGTGGGGAGTTTTGGAGTATATACTTGTATAGGGTTTTTAATTATTTGAACAGTAATAAAATTGTAAATAATGGTAAAGGGAGTGCTAAATTACGGACTTTTGGCAGCGAGGTTATACTCATATAGAGAATGACTGAATCAGGGGTATTAGATTAAGATAGTGTATTACATCTTGACCATACATAGGCTTGTCAGTTAAGTTGGCAAATTAAATAGATAGTAATGAACATTTGACAATTATATTTAATTCTGAAAGTACATTTGCTGGAGCAGTAGTTGGTTTTGTAAAAAAACATTTATTCTGTGAGGAACTTTGTACTTTTACTTGTTTTGGGTGGGTGGCTTTAAGATAGGACAATGATATTATTATTGGACTTTACCGTTCTCCAAATTCTTCAGTTGTGGACTTTCTAGCCAGGATAGAGGAGATTGTAGAAGAAGTAAAAACAAACTGGTTGGAGGAACTTGATATTGATCTGAACTTAGGCAGTGTATACAAGAATCAGTCAATAAATATAATGTACGCATATGGTTCTTCTCAATGAGTGAAAGGTTATACACATATCACAAAGGATTCCAGGACTATTATTGATTTAGTGTTCACAGATAATGTAAATGATACTATAGAAGTAAGAAGAGGCCCAAAAAAAGTGATGATCACGATATTGTGGATCTACAAATGAAAACGTCAACTCGAGTAATACTAGAGAGTAATATAATTAAAATGAATACAAAAAAAAGATAAATGTTCAGGACTTACAGGCAATAATGCAACAGTCTGCAATGTAATAATAATATTGGATGACATCTGTCCAAAATCTGACATACAAAATAAGGTACTAAACAAATAGTTTTATAAAGATCTAAACCGCAAATAAATTATCAAAGGGCCCATTTAAATAACAATGAGAATGAGCTGAGGATATACAGCCTACAGAGAAATAAAGTAGTGAAGTTATTAAGATTAAATAAGCAGAAATATTATGAAAAATTATAGATCAAAATAAATATGATATTAAAGAAATGTGGAAATCAAGGGCAATAATAAAAAACCTATATTGAAAGTATAACAGAAGAAAGAAAAAACCTTAGACCCATAAAATATAGCAAATATATCTACTGACTATTTTATT
Organism: Kuschelorhynchus macadamiae; assembly: GCA_030620095.1. NCBI lineage: Eukaryota > Metazoa > Arthropoda > Insecta > Coleoptera > Curculionidae > Kuschelorhynchus > Kuschelorhynchus macadamiae. Next base: position 132,945 of record JAUTXW010003428.1, read on the forward strand.
GAAGGCATAGAAGAAATTCTTTTAAAAAATTATGGTAAATTACCAACTCAGAGTGACTATATAATGGTACAACTGTGCATAGCTTTTTTATAATTTACAAATGTTAACAGAAAGTGATACAATAACAGAATTAAAAAGCAACCTTTGACTGATAAAGTTGATCAGGTGATTCTTGCAAAGGGAGGTATGAGTATTACAAGGATGAAAACAAGGCTGGTTAATAAATCACTGGAGGATGCTGCTCTGCCTTCTGAATGGAAAACATCTATAGTGTCAAAAGTAATAAATACAAAAGACCAATAAATATGCTACCTCTCATTGAGAAAATACTAAAAATTCATGTCAAAGATCAGTTATTAGAACACCTGAAAAAAAATTAAAAATCAGAGTGAATTTCGGGATTGTCACTTGATGAAACCTCTATAAACTTTGCAGTGTTAAGGTGGGGGACCTGTCCATATTAACCAGATGGTTATAATGGTATTTTTGGAGTTTAAGAGTGCATTAGGCGAAAGATTGAGAAATCCTTACGAAAATCTAAACAAACATGAGATTTCAGGAAAAGTTAGTGTTTAACAACAAACCAGAGATTTCAGCCCACAAGAAATAATTTGTGATGATTTTATGTCAAAATAAAAAAAAAATAAGTCATGGTATACCACAAGGGACTATTTTCAAACAATTGTTGTTTTTGATCTACATAAATTACATTAATGAGTGTTTGTCTAACAATGTTTTGTTGAACTTGTTTGCCCATGATATGTGTATAACTGTAAAATGTTGATGGGGCAATGGAAAAAACGTGAGAATTATAATAAAACTGTTTGGACAAGAACTTTAATATGTGACAGAATGTATACCTTGGACTAATAATAGATTGGAAACTGTACTCTTAACTCCTATCCTCATTTTGAATATGGTCCAACTATTATACTTTATGTTAATGAGAATGAAAAATAAAGGCTTCAAAAATTAGAAATATGATGGTTACGTTAAAAATAACAGGTATACTAGAATTAAGTACATGTTAGAATCATTGAAATTTCTTTCAATAACCCAAAGGCTAGTTTTATATAATATAGTATTTATTTTTAAAATGGAGGGATATTCACTCATAACATAAGGGAATCTTCTAATACTTGCCCGCGGCTAAAAAAGATAGCACACTAAAATCTTTGTTTTATAGAGTTCTGTATAGTTGAGATACATCGAATACTTACTTATATTATGTATGTTAAAGAAAACTGTTAATTTTTACAATGGATGTCTTTTGTTATTTGTTTATTTGTCCAGTATGAAGTCAATTTATTACGAAGTACGCCAGGAATCCCATTCTATTTTTATTATATGTGAATGACCTTTATTATCAGCTACACCCAGATATGTGCATATTATACGCAGATGATACTACCCTAATTGTATCTGAAACCACTCCTCTGTTGCTGAGTGCTAACATGATCAACCTTGAAACAAGGGCAAAAGGATGGTTTGATGAAAATAAATTAGTCATGAATTAGAAAAAACTCAACGTCTAGTAGTTTTAGCTAATCGTAGAATAAATCTAAATGAGAACGTAAAATTGCTTGGTATAATGATTGAAGATGGTGTTACGTGACATCAACATAGAAACCATCTTTGTCCCAAAACTTTCTACAATGAGTACCTACTATGCCCTCTTATATTCCCATGTAAATTATAAAATAACTCTATGGGGAAAGTCTAGTCATGTGATTCGCATTTTCAGATTGTTAGAGAAAGCAATTCGTGTACTTATCGGCGCAAGATTTAGGGAACATAGCAAAATTCTATTCTTTGTAGTGTTATTTATTCAGCTATTAGTCTTTTTTCTTTCAGGGGCGATTATCGACAATTTTTTAATAATGTTGGGTATTAATGCTGACTTAGTTTTAAATTATTACCTTTTGAATAATTATTTTATAAGTAGTTTAAGATTGTCTTTTTCTTTTATGCTTCCTAACGTTGATCGTTTTGGTAAGTATTAATGTATTTATCTATTAAATATACAGATTGCCCAGAAATTTGATATTGATAATTTAGGTTTTCCAAAATAATTAAAACAAAAACTAAAAAATACAGTAGAAAGCAAAAGTCACCCTCTTTTGTTACTTTACTAACTATCTAGTGGTGTATCATAGTAATATTAGAATGGACTAGTTGTTATTCATCTTGTCTTCAATATATTACCGTATGATGTAAAACTAGTTATGTTTAAATCTATATTTATCAACATTAGCTGTTCAGTGAATGCAATATTTAAAAAGAAAACGTACAAATCTCTATTAATAGCTAACCAAATACCACTTATTGAGTAAAATGATCCATCAGTCCAGTAGCAGGAAAGCACTATTTTTTAGTTTGACAAAAGTCGACAACATAAATATGAAGTCTATGAAATCTACAACATAAAGAAATCTAAAACATTTATTTAAGATATTTTACTAAAAGTTGCTGTGATTTTTAAATGTGTTAGTTATTAACGTTTGATGCATGAAATGTTGAAAATGTAGTGGAAATAAAATGTTCACTCACTTTAACACTCAGCATTTTTGACTAGCATATTTTTCAACTTTCTAGTAAGGGTTGATGTGTGGTTTTTGTGAGTAAAAATGAATATTTATCATTTGGTGTTACTAATTAGCACTTATATATAGTTTCTGTATTAATATTTGTTTTGATTAAATTAAATGTTAATGATGATTATTTAATTTAATTTATATTGTTTAGTAGTATTAATTTTTACTCTGATTATTTTTGTATTAATTTGTTAATTTAGGTGCATTGCTTCATCAACAACATTTTTGTTTTGACATTAAAACATACTTTGACTTTGACATTCTATATAAATATTTAGTAACATTTCTTATGATTTCATTATTAAAGGCCCTTTGAATTTATCACTTATTTTTTAATTAAGTTGTGAGACATTTCATCAATAATGACATTTCTCACAATATTTAAGTGCGAGACCATCAACAACTATGACCAACTTTATCAAACTTTATATTTATTAGGTAGTTCAATAATGTGGAGTTTGATTCTTTGTCAGATATAATTCAGTCATAAATGTAAAACCTAAAATTATTCCGAATTAGTAACAAAAGTAGACCAGGGGAAGCCTAATTCAGCTAATCTCTTACCAGTATTATCAAAAAGCGTACTTAATTTCCGAGCATTACAACACAAATCTAACACCGCTTGAGTTTTTTCCTTACCCAAAACTTGCTGTATTTGGTAAGGGAGATGACCTATTCATCGTCTTTGGGAAAATCACCTTTATTACACTAGCTATGAAATGAACTAGACACAACTGTACTCGTAACCCTAAAATGCTATTGCCAGATATAGTGCTGTCACTGCGGCTTATCAAATATCAATTCCAGAGAGCCTTATCAACCATTCTAGAAACGGAGAGAACAACGTGTGGGTATAAATATGGGCGCACTACAAATGGGTATAGAAATAAGGTCGTTTGACACAGACGTCAGTAGTATGTGTACCAAAGAATACATATGTCTGTCTATCACAATGTTATAACTAGTAGTCATATATGAATCCAAACTTTTCTTCACATTTTAAGCATACTTAGGACTGGCAACTTACTGCTGGTATAGCAGAATATTAGTTGTGCTGCCACGCTCTATCCTTCATCAGTCAACTTATATCTGTAATAAACTGTATCAAAAAGGTTAAAACTGTGTAATTGTTTTTAATTATTATTTCCCGATAATCCTTTTACATACCTACTTTATAGACGCAAGTGAGTTATAAGATTTTAAGACTAGGGATGCAAGAAGGATAAAATTCTGACTTCTGGAACCAGGTGACTATTGCCGATTAATACTAAAGACGTCGACGTGCTTATGTCGCCCGACCTTATGCTTAGGCATTCTTGTTTTGTACGTCTTAATTTGCAGGTCTACAGATCCCGCCCCTTCCATTTTTTTAAAAGTAAGCTTTAACACACATAATAGTAACCAACTCATGGCTCGTTGCACAAAATATTTAACGAAGCATTAACTAATCAGAGGGCTCAGAGTGTGACAGACCACATAAGAGCGCCAATGTCAAAATGATTCTAAACGTCGGTTAAATTTATTACCTTATTAAAAGTTTTGTGCAACCGGCTATTAGCCTTACAAAGTCATGACAACACACAAAGTTCACCTCGTCATTGATATTGTTTGTGTTAAGTTTTGAATAAAATCAGTATCAATTATATCACCTCTGGAGCTCATTTGAAGTTCAACTAAGAAATTTCACTTGAATCTCAAGGAAAGCTCTCTCTATATCTCAAGAAATGTAACGAATCCACCCTTCTGTACAAGGAAAGGAATTCTCTCTTCTGTATATGGTCCTTGGCAGGGACTGACATATAGGGGGGATGGGAGGATGCCCCCTCCAATAGTTTGCTCTATAGGCAAAACAGCTCTTTATTTAAATTATTTTCCTTGGCTTAAGCCAAGCGTGAGGGTCTTTTTTTAATCATCAGTTTTTTTTTGAATTTATATTATTGAATAAATATTGTGTTGGCAAAATTAAAAAATTGTTGGCAAAAGTGTGTTACTCACCTCAACCCTCAGTTGGCAAAATTGTATTACTCACCCCCCAATATTTTCTCTGGTCCATCTCTGGTCCTTGGAGCCGGAATTTAATGTAAAAAAATAAACATCGACTTTGTTATTTTAAACGTAATATCCTATATAATATTGCTCCATTGAACGGATGTCTTGATTACTTCTTTCTGAGTATAAATAAATTAGGTTTATACCTTTGTTCATTAGTACCTCTACATATACCAGGAATCCACCCTTCTGTACAAGTAAAAGAATCCTTTTTTTCTTCTGTATATGGTCCTTTGAGCCGGAATTTAATTAAAAAAAAGTGCAAAAACTTTGTTGTTTTAAATGGAACACTATGTGAATTTGTTAACTTACTTCCAATTTATTTTATATTTAAAAGGTACTCTGTTTTTAATAAACTGTTTATGAAATAATACATTTTGTAAACTCAAATTATCTTGTAGCTAAATAAACGATACGACATATTTCTTATTCGACCTTGTAAACTATACGACGAATGGACTTACGAACAAAATATCTTTACGAATAAATACCTTAAGACAAATTACCTACTACCAATTAAAATCCAATCAAATGACAAATTGACGTTTGTAAAGTTTCTGATTCCCATATAGGGTTATTCCGCGACTTGCATGCCAGACTTTAAAAAGTTTAAAATGAATTACCCAGTCTATAGCCAGCTCCCCAACTATACGAAACATAGTAACATGCACCTCCAATTTTTTTTTAATTTATTTTTTCAGTTGAACTTCCGTTGGTAAGTATTGTTTATAGTTAGCTTTTATAATCAAACAATTTTGAATGAACCTTGAATACAGTTTATGAAAGTGCTAGTACGCATTTTTTCTTTGTATAATATTGGAACTCGGCTTGTGACGTTTCATAACCACGTACCATTAAGGTCAACACAACGCCGAACAACTACACGATTTTAATTTTTACATTTACACATTTTTTTTGTAGAGGGTATTTACGTGTATTTTGACACCCACTTACAGAGTTTATTATTCAAGATACAAGAAAATGTTGAATATAAAAGTTATTTGGTTTTATTTGAACCATCGGAATCTGTCTACAAAATAAGCAAAAAACAATTAAAAAGAAAAAATGAACATTGATTTTCTTATTTTACATGGAACACCCTGTATAATATTATATCAATAAATGGGCATCTTCTTGTTGATTATTAAAATACCAGGTTTGATATCTTTATCGTTAAAGACAACCGAAACTTGAGGAAAACTCGGCCATAAGAGGCAATGTGTTAGAAAGAAAAAAACATACACATCGGTAAAATCATTAGAAAGGGACACATTGCCTCTTATGAAAGGGTTTTTGTCAATTTTCTCGGTTGTTTTTATAAAGATATCAAACCTGGTATTTTTATAATCAGCAAGGTGCCCATTTATTGAAATAATATTATACAGGGTGTTCCATTTAAAATATCAAACGTGATGCTCATTTTTTTATTTTCCAAATGTTTTTTGTTTTGTTGACAGATTCTGTAAAACCAAATAACTTTTACATTCAACATTTTTTTCTATCTTAAATAAAAAAAATCTGTAAGTGGGTGTGAAAATATACGTGGACACCCTGTACGAAAAAGTACAGGTTATGTATATTTTTCAACTTTCTTATTAGTTTAAAACATTTTGGATGCTCTTAAAAGGTAATACGAGAAAAATCCTACAACTTTTATATTTAAAGTTTTTTTGTATCTCCTACAGTTAAAGCTCTAACTAGGTGTCAAAATATAAATGAGAGCCCTGTACAGTCAATACTAGCTTAAATATTTTGAAACAGATAAAATTGTATAAAGTTCTCGTTTCATAATCATTAAAAAACGTGATTTAAAATGGAAACATACAGCTTTTGTAAATTATTTTTGGCTTTTGATTTGTAAAAGAAACAGTTTGATGAAGGCGTTTAGTAGTTTTTTCAATCGGTAGGAGTCTAGCAGTAAATTGTTGTTCCATTTCATTCAAAAATACATTTTCTGAAAGTTTCTTTTTTTTAGGATGACGATGTTTTTCGGGATAAAAACAACCGCAAAAAATTAAGGCTGAATTCGGTTCCCTCTGTGAAATTACCAAAGTACATCTGTACGAGTTGCCTTGGTTCAAAAAACAAGTTATCTCACTCATTAGACTTCGAGGTAAGTTAGAGTAGATAGTTATTACCAGGTCTTGCATGAGATTTGTGTCAGCAACGATCCATACTACACGTTTTGTGGCCATGTAGATGAAACTACTGAGCATTGTTAATGTCTTTGCCAGTGACATAATAGGATAATGGACTGGACTTTGCGACGCTTCATTGACCCTAACCCAGTGCAAGAGAGAGGGAGCTAATTACAGCGGAAAACCCATTAGTTTGTGAGAGAGATGGAGTTAATTAACCTAGAAATTTATTATGTTGCGTTGGCGTCAAGGTAAAACATTGCGCATTTGTAACAGGGCCATAACATAACCTATTATGTTAATACTCTTTGCTCAATTATGTGCTACTCGGCTTGGAAGATACCCATGTGGCACACATGAGATGTGCACCGGCCTAAAGGGTTTATTTTTTAATGACTACCTTTGTCGATATAAAGGACATAATTTTTAAAACATTCTACTTACCACATAGACGCGTTTCGAATGTATTTTTTGATTTTTGCTAATTATCCTTTCTCGTATTTGGTTTGTGAGTATGATTATAACCTTAGAGGAAAAAATGCTCTAAGATTATACCTTTATTGATTCTAAAATAGCCTGGAATAAGATTTAATAAAAGATAAAAGGAACTGGTTTCATATTCGCAAGTCGTTCTAGCCTAATTTAGGACACATTTTTTTAATGTATTTTAATGAAATGGCGCTTTCATCCATTTAAAATATACAATATGGGTAAAACTATCACATAATTTGCAGTTTGCTACTGGAGAGTACCCTTAACTCTGTTTGGTTTCACAATATTTTCCATATAATGTACCAAAAACACATTCACGCAAGTAAGTAAAAATTCGCTAGTGAAGTGAAGTTTCGTTACTTTGGGCAGTAGAACCCGTAATTTTGGATTTATTACTTTCGGTACATTCGTTACTTTCGTACCTATTATCATATTCCAAGTCCTTCATTCACTATTAAAATGATTATATTTGGATTGGGAGAAAAGTATGAAAATAGGTAACAATAAGATAACAATTTAAGTAGAATAATATTAAATTATTCTAAGATGTGACAGGCATGCAATGAACAGTACCTACAGTGGATAGTACGAAAATACATTGTTGTAAAAGACAGTGTCAAGGGTCAGATCAAATTTCATCAAGTATATGAAAACGAAATTTATATATATATATATATATATATATATATATATATATATATATATATATATATATATATATATATATATATATATATATATATATATATATATATATATATATATATATATATATATATATATATATATATATATATATATATATATATATATATATATATATATATATATATATATTATATAACATTAACATATTTATTATGATAAAAAATGTATCTAATGTCACAGTATAGATACCGAACCGTCCACCCGGTTCAAATAAATACATAGAAACCAGGGCAGTTTTCATTACAGGTCTCATTAAATTGAAATTTAGTTGCTCTTGGATTGGGACTCGTGATTAGAACGCAAAAGTGAAGTAACAAAAGTCTAAAAGTAATGACTCTTCTACATATTGAGGACTCATTACGTTTAGTTATCACTTAGTAATGCTTTCTTTGTAATGAATAGTTAGTTACTTTACATCACTAAAATTGTGCACATTATATATAATCCTAAATGTTTGCTGAGGTTTCATGGGTTCTTACATTCGTAATATTTTTTCTTAAACCTAATTCAATAAATTTCTTGACATGCAAAAAATGTTTTAATAATTTGTAATTATCGTTCCTTAACTTTGAAAACAATTTTGTATGTTTGCAAACTGGTGGTCCTCATTATCTTCCTGTATTGCATTCTTTGTCATTTTTTTATCAATCACACAGGAGGGCAAAAGCATCAGCTATTGTTTTTGGACACGATATTTTAACCATTAACTAAATATGTAAATTAAAATGAATCCCATGTAAATGTTTTGCAAGTACATGCAAATATACCTTCGAGAGTATACAGCAGTATTAGCAAATTAGTATACCGTGCGCTCTTTATTGCCTCACAACCTTTTATTTTTTGAACCATAAAAATTTAAAATTTGGAACACTTCAATAGTTATGTAAATACCACTTTTTTATGTAAATTTCGTACTTGTAATATTGAAAATGACGGCTGTGCGACATGTCGCAAAAAAAAGAATTAAATGGAAAGGGGAGTCATGCGGTACATCATTTGACAGGTCTTATCGAGTAGATTATGGAGTAAACATTTTAGAACGTTACACGCATTATCAAAGAAATGGCGGCGTGTTGAAATTTAGCCTATAAAAATTCGAAAAAAGTAAAAGCAAGGAAGGCTTACCTCTCTATGCTATTTAAAAGATCTTATCGAGTAGATTATTGTGTGAAATTTTTAGGATGTTACACGCATTAACAAAGAAATGACGGCCTGTTAAAGTTTTAACGTTAAACATGTTGGTATAATAGTTATTTCATTCAAATAAATCAGGATGCTACTTCCTTTATTCCCATTAAATGTTAGCAATGCTGGTAGCGCATGTGCGTTTTGGTTTGCAATGTTATTTCCTGTGCCATTTTTAAATAGTTAAAGTTTAAATAGCGTCAACCACGCAAAATTCTCTAAAGTGCAAACCCAATCCCAGTTCAACACAATAAATCTACATGAAGCAATAAAGATTTAATAAAGAACTATTTATTTCACAAACAGTACTAATTATTTATTTTATTTTAAACCAACACAACTCTTATCTCGAAATCGTTTTTTAAGACGGATTATTTGGTTCGAATTGCTGATAAATAGAACAATGCTGCAATGTGCATGCACTAATTTTTAGAACTAGCCTCTCACATTGGCAATTAAAACGATTTCAGTCACTTGTTCGTTTCATTAAACGAAGTTCGATATTGTACGTAAAATGCCTAATTGCCACAAATCGCCCCTTGCTGAGAAAAATTGAAACAATTTTCGTTTACAGTGGAAATCGTATTTTCTATGATATGGAAATAATTTTTAATTGACGCTTTCCTGACCGTCCAATATGTCGTCTGATGTACCTTTGCGAACTACTCCAGAAATTTGCTGCCACTGGTAATGTTAATAGTGTAACAAACCCTGGGCGACCTCCTGTCACAGAAGATAAACAAATTCCAATTATTAGTGAAGTTATGTTAAACCCTCAACACTCAACTTGTCATATTGCAGACATTGTGATACTTCATCTGCTGCTGTAAAACGGGTAATAAAACGGTATAAATTTCATCCTTATAAAATTCAAATGGTACACCAATTAGCTTAAAATGTTCCTGTCACACGTGTCGATTTTTGCGAAATACTACCCGATAATAGAATAGCCAGATATCCCTCCTATGTACGCAACATTTGTTTTAGCGACGAATGTACCTTTTTTTAAATGGCCATGTATTTCGAGAAACCCATACACAAACAATATCCTGAAGGTAAATGTGTGAGGAGGTAGATTGCGATACCACATTGTAAGGCCCCATTTTTACATGAAAATGACAGGAGATCTGTATTTAAACATGTTGGAGAATACAGTTGAGCCCCTCAACTGAAATACTGGAAGAGAGTCCTGATGAATTTGAATAGAATCAGATTTTTCAACAGGATGGTGCGCATTCGCATTTTAGCAGAAACTTAAGGCAAGAGCTGAACATTGCTGCAAAGTCCAACCGCATGGTCTTTCGACTTTACACCCTTCTACTTTTTTATGGGGTTACCTAAAACAAAAAGTATACCTAACCCAGCAACACTCTATGACTGCATGTCACAATATTGATGCCGGCACATTTCAAAATGTTCGTGAGGAGTTTTCAAATAGATTTTTTACCATTTGGAAGTAAACGGAGAAGATTTTTAATACTTTCTCCAGTAGAGACGTAAGCCATGCTTGCTTTGCTTTTTTAAACATTTTTATAAGCTGAATTTTGACACAAGGCCATTTCTTTAATATTGAATGTAACGTTCTAAAATTTTTATATTTTATACAATAATTTATTCAATAAGTTCTTTCAAATGACATACCGCAAGACCCCCTTTCCGTTTAACTTTGTTTTGCAACAGGCGCGCAGCTGCCGTTTTGAATATTATAAATATAAAATTTACACATAAAAGTAGTATTCACTTACATAGGGATTGAAGTGTGCCAAATTTTAAATTTTTATGTTCACTGGCATGTATGTAAGTAAACCGCGAACAACTCTTATTAATAGCTTTGACAAGTTTCTTGCCCGTGTACCTATACGGGACTCTAAATTACAATATTTTTCGAAAACGTATTTATTGTGCGACATTTCCTTGTTTGTAGTTTCTCGATTATTTACCTTAAAAGATTAAAAAATTCTAAATATTCCTTATTGTATTTCAGCCAAGGTCTTGCAAGTGCAGTCAATCTTCAGTGGCATTACAACCAAATCAAGAAATCTCGCCTATCAGTAAAAGGTAAGCTTGTTATAAAGGAAACCAAACTAATTATACACTTCGTCGATGTAGATCTATATTAATCATGACTACTCAAAAAACTTTATAATGAGATTTTAAGTAAAAATAAGAAATACTGAAAATGTATTTATATCCTGGGTTCAATAAATTAATGTTAATATTGAGTGAAATTTTTTAAAAAAGATGAGTGTTTCAATATATGCTTGCCAGCTGGTAATACGACACTTTAACATTTAATTTAATTTTCTTCTATAATATTATATTTTCCGTTTTTAGAACTCGAATAACGTGGACAGCTGAAGAAAAGAGAACTCTGTTTAGGGCCATAAGAAAATGCGGAGATGTAAAAGTTGCCAATAACAATATAAGAATTAACTGGGCAAATGTTGTGATTCACTGCAGGTAAAAATAACTATATTCCAATAAGAGGATATCGGAGTGAATTTAAATTCATGGTTTCGCTGCTTCCTTTAAATCACATATCTGTAGTGTGACAGGTCAATGTGGGTCACACAGTGGGGATTTGTGAATAAAAACTGCAAAGCTGCAGCACTGCGTTGTTTTGTTCACTCCGGCAAAGCGCAATTTGTGAAGATGCAAAATATATTATTCGAGTTCTTTCGTATATTCGTCATTCGACATCATGGAGTGGTTGCTGACGTTTTCATCGCAGCCCATCCACTAACAGCTCACTGCAAACATGTGATATGCTTCATAGGACCAATAAACATCAAGCCTTATATCAAATGTCGAGCTGCAAAGAAATTTACTGGCAATGTTTAGTGTCAGTCTGCTATGAATTTCTGCGGCAGTGCCATTTATATTTATGTTCAAGTGTTTTTTTTCATCGCCAACTATCTTTAAAGGAACTTCTAAAGAACTTCAAAACGATTTGCTAGACTGCATTTTTGAGGTTTACTGGGAAATTATTTCTACAGAAATCAATAACAGTAATTTTAATATAACAGATGAAACAACTGACGAATCTTCAAGATTTCAAACAGTTATTGTTTTTCGATATATTAAAGATAGCAAGCAACAGAACTCGATCCACTAGTAAGGATAAATCCAAATTAATTGATTGCACAGTCGTACGGCGGCTCAGCAGTAATCAGTGGAAGACAAGGAGAAGCTCAAGCTAAAATAAAGGAAAAATATTCCATAGCCCATTTCGTGCACTGCTAAGCGCCCAAACCGAATTTTATTACGGCTCAGAAAGCTTCACGAAATAGCCACGTTCGACTCTTTTTTTTTTGGTAATTTACTAGAAGTTCCAGCATTTTTTCCAACTCCAATTAACGTGTTGCCTCCCTTGAGAAAAAAAATCCGAGATCTGCTCGTACCGGTGGAATTTTAAAAGTCGAGGAAACCCATGTTATAAGCATCACAACAAAGAATCAGGCGGGCTCAATAAGAAGAAGAAGCAAGAAAAATCATTTGTATTTTGGCCTACACTGTTTCATAAGATAATGCCTCATGTAGTGATCTCTTTTAACGAACCTCAAAAATGAATAATAGATTCTGTGAAAAGGTGTTTAAGAATATTAAAAGAAAGTATAAGCATTATTAGGAATCAGAAAATGCATGATATAATGGAGCAGGTAAAGGCGATGGAGGGTTGTTGAGACGAAAAAAAGAAAACTAAACGAAGAAAATTAGAGAGCGTCAGCACTTGAAATTTCCGATATGATAATTACTGTTGTAAAAGGCCGTTTTCCGTATACTGATCAGTTAAAAGCAGTAAATTTATTTATTTGTAAGAAAATTGAATGGTAGGACAAATTTCTTCATGATTCGTTTAAATAAATAATTAAGTCATATCCAATGATTGAAAAACAAAGATGAAACACAGTGTTTTGTATTCCAGTAACAAATATAGAAATTAATCTTCTTTTAGTTGACAGTCATATTGAGGAAGTTTTTCAGGAAACAAATTGTTAAAAGTACTTGTTAACAAGAGTCGACACGAGTTTTTCGAGTTTTTTGGCGTTCGGCACGCTCCAGCTCGGTAACCGCACGTCTGGGAAAAAGTGAGCCCGAAGACCAATCGTAGAGGTTAAATGGGCGCCTCGTTTGGTAAAAAGAAAAGTGCAATTTTTTTTTGTATGATTCACTAGTGTTTTACGTTTGGCACTGTAGGATCAGAACGGTTGACTCTAGGCGATTCAAGTAATACCACCAAAGAAATGTCTATGTTTCCTCTAGAGACTAGCATAAAATTGAGTCCAATCAGAGGTAAGGATGAATTTTGAGAACTTTTTGAATTGTAGTATGCACGATATTTGTTTGTCTAGCTTAAGCCTTCGTAACGTACCTCCTGGAATAAAAACTACCAGGCAGATCAAAAGCTCGATCTTTTTTCTACAAGCCATATAATAACATGTTTTTTGTTGGGGGTATAGAAACTGGGTAAAATCCAGTTTCACCAAAAAATGCGTTTTTGAACATAATAACCTTTTCTAAGGTAAGCCGTGATGGATAGATTTGATGAATAAACGTCAGAATAAGCACTTTGGCAAGACATCAAGTTTTTAATTCGATGTATATAGGTCCCAATATTTGCAAATATCTTCTCGATTACAAGTATTTTAAACATTTTGTATATCATATTTATTATAGAGCAAAGGCTAAAAGGTACTGAGTTAAAAAGTCAGTTTTCATGTAAGTTTTTACTTATAGTATTATTTGTGTAGACCAATGTGGCGTTTTGAGATAATACTCAAATTTGAACGTCACTATCAGTTATAAAAAGATATATTTACCTTTCAGGTGTGTGACTTCACTCAGTTTAATCGATATTTGTTCTTAAAATACGAAAAACGTATTTTTTACAAAAAAAAAACATATTTGTACACATGTTTATTTGTGTGTGTATATGTGGGTATATCTAAACAAAATTTGCGCCACGATAACGTTTCAGAACGTTTGTTTCAAATTTGCACCAGAAATTCTCTAGGTCAGTATCTCGCGCGGATTAGATTTTGGGTGTCATGACTGTCATTGGCATAGATCATCGATATTTTTTAGAGGTATAAACATATACAAATATATTTCGAGAACACACAAACCGATAAGAATCAAATTGCAGCAAAAGCTAGTGTAAATGTACTGTATTGAAGCAGTGTGGAAGTTATTGGTGTAGAAACTTATTTTATTTTATTATATTTAAAACAAATGTAATATTTCGAAAAAGGGCGAAACACGTCGAATTTACTTTATTTTTATAGTACACAAAATACTGGTTGTCCAAAATACAGGGTAGCCCTAAAAGTCTAGCTTCCTAAAAACGGAAAGAATAAAAAATGGGAAACACCACAAACGTCTTTAATAAAAACATGTTTTTTTTTTCATTATACAGTGTACCGCTAGTAGAATTAAACAGCCCTCTGAAGACGAAAAAAAAAATCAAGAGCGTTTAGATTTTTTAGCAAGCGGAGAAGTACGTCTTCTATTTTTTAATACATTACTGTTATACATGGTAGCCCTAGAAATATGAAGCAGCGCCCAAATCGTTTTTTATTGATTTCAAGCGGTTAGTTAAAAAAAACAAACTATGTCAAATATATATAATTTACATTCTACCCACTCTTGTTTCCATCCTGTCCGATTGGGGCGGGATATCTATATCACTTGTTACTATGCCGATGACGACTGTAGAAGCGAAGAGAAAATTTTCTGCTCTGAAACGGATAAAGACATTTCTAAGGAGTACCATGTATTAAAATACACTTAATCCCTTAGCATGTTTGTCAGTTTATTATTCGGTCTATTCCTGATTTAAATGAGAGAGTGATTAACAAGTTTTTCGCAAAGAAAAATAGGCGCACTGATTTCATTTTTAAAAGAAATTAAAACATTATCCCTTTATCACGAATTTTATTATGTGCAGTGACCACAATCGTGGTCAGTTTTTTTACTTTGTTTAAATACTGCGAGGCATATCAATAACTCCGATAGGTGAGTTATTTAAAATAGTTAAATTATATGTTTTATTTTAGACATAAACTGCAGCTTGTAGCACTGTCACTATCTGAGGTCACGAGCCGCCAGTGATCATCAAAAGAAACCTCATTAGTCTAGTGATTGAACAAAATATGGCCATTGACCTATATTTCGTTTGGTAAAAAAGAGGGTCAAGAAAATATAGGATACTGTTATAAAATCGATTTCAAGGAAACAACTTCCATAATAAACGTGTTTTGATATTCAGCTTCAAGTGGGGCATTCCCCTTCTGCCTGATCAAACTAATATAGCGAAACATATCAAGGTGTTAATACAAGTAAACATACAAATTTACTAAATAGTGGTTTCTGGCCTCAAAAATGAATTTCCAAAACATATTACCTGTTTGTTTAAAAGTATTCGGTTTTATTTGTTGGGTATGGGAGAATAAAGAATTTTTTTGGTTTTTTCTCGGTTAAGGTACATGACATAATTTAACTATTTTTTTGATTAAGAAGTATTGATTTATATTATGTAATAAAAACTATTATTGAGATACGCAGTTTTCTTAAATCATTTTCAGTTATTATGCTTTTTACCATAATCTTCCTTAAGATTTACTTACGTTTATGTTATCTTACGTTGCTGCTAGAAGTAACGTAGGGGAAATTGTTATGATAGCAATTGATGGCAACATTGTTTTTAGTTAAACAAGCATAATATGTTCCCGAGCAGATTATGATGGTTTATGCTTAGGCGGGTTTTATAAAAAAATAGAAATCAATTATTTAAATTTCATAGAAATTTTTCGTGTCCAAAATACGAGTTTTTTGGAATTATCGCATGTTGCAATAGTCAAAGTTGATACAGAGATTAATTATTTCGGTAAAGAAAAATTAAAACCAGTAGTTACGATTGGGTCGTTAACCTAGTTTAAATAGACATATTTGCGGCACAACGGGGTAAAATCGTATACTTTGTTTAAACACTCGACTGTCATTTTACACTTTTGCGGTTATAAATGCATATTTCTTCTTTTATAGGGCTAATGGTTGTTTTGGCAACGAAAAAGAATTAAAGAGCGTGTGGCAGAACATAAGAGCAAATGCTACTAAAGTTTATAAGAATGATATTTTTGGTTCAAAGTTAGAACGGAAGGTGTCCCGTTTTCTGTACGGAAAACCTTCAAAAAAGGCGAGAGTAAGAGCAAGAACTGGTACTGAGTAAGTTTCAGATTACAATATGGATTTACGTTACGTTAATTATCATGAGTATACATTTAATTTCTTTATAAATATCATAAAAATCTTAGATCTGGTTTAAATAGTTCTAGAAACCAAAGTTTATCAACTGACGAGGAAGAACAGTTAAATGAACAAAATAGTTCAGTGACCTACATTGAGGAAGAAAGTAATTGTGCAATAATTGAAAGCAATATTGAAAATGAAGAAGCTGTTGTTACAGAATCTAAAATGGAACATAGCGATGAAGAGGAAGAAAGCGACGAATATTACTCAATATCAGACGTTGAGGAGATATTTCAAATATCAATTAGACCCAAACCTCCAGAGCAGACAGAAGAAGTAAGTTTGATTATTATATTACTACTTATAAAATAGAGTAAAACCTGGTTGTAACGTACCTGTGTGAAACTACGATTAGTACGCTGTAAGGGAAGTACGTCAAACAAATAAAATACTCTTGAATAAACCACTTAGCTAATGTTTGACGTTTTTATTCAATATTAATTAATGTGTGTTGCACAAAAGAATAAAACATTCATAAAATAATAAAAATTTTGCTGTAACTTTTTTATTCTTCAAATTTTTGTAGAACTGTAAACAAATTTTCAAAGCAATTTTTTCCGTAAAATTTTGTGGGACTGTCAGATTCTGATTCCCTAGTTTCGTCAATCATCAATTTTTTTTAATACGGATCTCGATTTTTTATTTTGTTTTTAATGAGCATTTGATCTTCCAAACCTAAAGATGTATCAGACTTAATATTTGGAGAGCAGATTTCAGATTTTCCCGTAGGAGATAATGTGTTGAAATAGAGACGAAAATTAGAGTCTCTCTAAATTCAAAATGGAAAATTTTAAATGGTGTTACATCATTAGTTTGGAAGGTAAAGGAAGGAAAATTAGAAATCCAATTTCGCGTAAAAATTTATAATAATAATTTACGAAACTTCTGACTTGTAATTGAGCATCACTACAAAAATTTGAGCAAACATTTGGAAGTGTTTCTACAGATTTGAAAATTATTGGGAAATAAAAAAGTTATAGCATATTTTCAAAAAATGGAATATTTAATTTTTTTTCTAAATATATCATAGAACAGAACAGGTAATAATCTAACTAATTAAAATTTATAAATTTATATTGACACACCCAATACAAACTTTATCCTTTGCATATGGTTTCGACAATACATTTTTGTTAATTATCATTTCTACCGCCAAATAAAATCTACACATGATCAGCTGATTTTTTTTTGCGGATCGTGCACAAAAAAAAACACAAAAAGAACATGCTTGCCTGTATTATTTTATTTTAATTATGAACAGTGATTGCACTATAACTATCAGTGATATTTCAGCGATTCAAAAAATAAATTTAGTTTTTACTAGCAATTTTCTAATACATTTTTTCTGTTTCAGATAATTTCACTGCTTTCCTCTGATGATGAAGATATGTAATCCTAACTATTATATGTTTAAATATAATAAGTATCACCAAGCATTATTAAGAGTTAAAAGTTTCATTTATTTAAGTGTTGATTTATATGTAGGTTATTTTTTCATGACAAAATAAAAATATATATAGTTATTTTGTGTTTTTTTATATTTTAGCCATAAACAAGCCATTATGGTATTATAAGCAAATAACTTTTTTTTGACCATTTATAGTTTATCTAATGTCCCATTATAGAATATTCGAGTTTAAAATATCTTCTCCATTATCTTTCTCATTATTATTTAGAACAGATATGCAAAATTCGTAACTTAGCAGCTCAGTTGGGTGTATGCATTTTTAACGTTTCAAAATGCCAAGTCTAATTCAAATATTTTTTATGAAAATCTTTGAAAGGAAATAGTCTTAATAAGACAGAATATGGATCAAGGTCAGCTGCGCATTCGAGTGGTAGGCAAATTACCCACTTCACGAAACAGAATCAGATTGTATCTGGTTTATATGGGATAAAATAGAAACCTTTTTTGTTGGCAGCGAAAAATATTTCGTTTGATTACTTTTCAATGAAGCAAATGAACATTAAATATTAAAATTTGAAAAAACAAATGTGCAAGCTACACCACTGATGAAGATTCAAAGAAAAGAATAAACTAGTCTTGGTCTAAGTCAGATACATAATTTTTTTTTACTTTAAAATTTATTTTGTGACACGTGTTTCGACCTTGCGGTCATCATCAGACCTAAAATATCCGAAAAACCCTAATTATATTTACAAAAAGGATAAAAAAGTTAATATTACCTTATAACTAGATGGCCACTACAAATTAAAACATAAAACCACTAGGTATACAGTACACATATTAGACGAGAGACGACACTGAGGTGGAAATATTAAAAAGTATAAGCCTACTACCTACACTTGGAACTAAAAAAACTTCAATAAAAACAACGAATCTAAATGTAAACATTTTAAAATAATCATATACTGTTGTATAATTTATAATAAAAAGTTATTACTTACACTGAGAATCAAACCCGTGCCTCTCAGTTGATAGTCCGATAGAGTGTTGCCAGGTTATTATAATTGTAACAGATCTGTTACCTTTTGGAGAGATTTATTATTTTTTTACCTTCTGATGAAATATATTACCTTTTTACTCAATGTTCGAAATAAAAAAAATTAAAAGAAACTTAATTAGCAAACAAAAATTGTTTATTTAGGAGAAAGGCTGAATGACCGAATCACCGTATACGGAATAAACGCAAGACTTTTTTTTGCCTTCTAAAGCCGCTTGTTTTACTAAAATAATCTTCAAGAAGAATTTGTTACATTTTTTCAAAATCTATTACCTTTTTGAACGTCTATCTATTACCGTTTATCAAAATGTTCTGGCAACACTGGTACGATATCAAGACCACTACACCAACCTGTTGAAATTTATTTGTTTATTACTAGGAGTCTTTAATATTGTTGAATATTAAATGAGGTTCGAAATTAAAAACGTCGTTAACACAGTTAAGGACTAGACTTTTGCTTTAATAATTTCGATTTTTTCCAATAAGTCCAATTTTCTAATTTGTGACATTTATGTAAAATACTGACATTTTTGGAGGTTGAAAAATTGAAGCTAATAAATGATTAGCAAAAGCCGACTTGGTTTCTGTAATGTCAGAATCCCTGTTAGATGATGATGATGACCGTAAGGTCGAAACACGTGTCACAAAATAAATTTTAAAGTAAAAAAAAAGAAAAAATATATATCTGATTGAGACCGAGACTAGTTTATCATTTTCTTTGAATTCTTATAATCAGAAATATGGACGATTTCTTTGAGCTGATAAAGATACTGGACACTAAAAACGGAATGACTAAAAGCGTTACACAAAGAATGAAAACTGATTGTTTTTAGTTTATCTAAAAGCGAAAGTTTAGATGTTTTTATGATTAGGTACAAATATTATTGGTAGGACATTAATTGGTGAGGTTTCTAATGCAATACCTAACTGGAGCAACAAGCTGCAGAGGGGCATGGGTGCGAAATTGTATGTAGGGGCATCTTACCCGAATTTAAGAACTATCGGTTCCAACATTCCACAGCGTTAATAGAATCGACATATTTTTTAAAATCTATTATTTACTAATACCAATTTCATTTGTAATCACTGTGATGAATACGTTCTCTTATAAACAAAAGAGTAAGGGTACTTTTTATTGTTTTAAAACGATGTTTAATTTAAAATGCATAATAAAATATCATCTAATAGTCTCATAAAACTATCAGAACCGATCGTTTTTCATAAATGTCTGTATCGTTTATATTTTTAAAGCAACAGTTTATCTCCATTAAATCGAGACGTCTTGTACATTACTGAAATATTAATTTTTGTTTACTCTCGAGCTTTATTTTCCTCTTCAAAAAGCAAAATAAAAGTTCAGGTTGTGGTTGTGTTAATTTCTATCGTAATAAGAAACTTTCGAAATTAACAATTTTAAAAATTCCATTTTGCACCTACAAATATTGGTATTTTTGCATTAGGTTTTCCACAATAATTTTGACAGGCAGACTGTGCACTATTTTGACCATATACTCCCCGGCATTTGGCAAGTTCTTTTTCAAATTCGATCTGCTTATGATGTCCGGCATTCGCATTTCTGGTTTCGACTATTTTAAACATAAGACGTAGTGAGAACAGGTTTTGGAATTCTGATAAAAATTATTTTGTTTTTTTGGAAGTAGGTATGTACAAAATAAGGTATTTCCTAAAATTGAGCATTTCGGAAGCGACGGGCGTTTAATAACGTTTTTCCTATTTTAAATAACGTGCCGATAGACTGGCGAGAAAAGTGTCAGCCTGACAGTGCTAAGGTTAGTATAAAGAGTTTTGCAATTGCATTTTGGCGAGCTGCAGCCTACTTAATGGCAATTGAAAGTGCCCATGTTAAACAAACAATGGATATTAAAAAAACCTTAAATATCATTTATATTTCACCCAGTTGTTAAATGAAGGTCTTGGATGGGATGTTTGCTTGCCCCCAACTGCATACCACTGATTTTAAAATTTATGATTGAACCATGGCTTATGTGCGTAATTTTAAGGATAAAACTATATTGTAGTAATTTGAAAAAAAAATGCATATTCCACTTTTCTGTGGTTTAAATTAGTATAAGTTTTTTTGGGTGCTTAATTCCAAATCTAATAATTTAATTAAAAAAATACTGATATAGTTATAACTATACAGGGCGTTTGGGATTTAACTACAAATATTTTAACACGATAGTATGGACTGTTTTTATCAGAAAAGTCTTATATAACGTGGGTCTATTCCTTACCAATTTGGAGAAAATGTTTTAGTTTTATAGTTGTATTATATATATTATTTAATTTTGATCACAAGGTTAATATTTTTATTTATTTTATTGTATAAAACTGATATATCATTTTTACATAATTTATGTCTTTTTTAAACATCTGCACGATTTAAATTTAGAGAAATAGAAACTTGTTGAAACTCAATTTTTAAGAAAATATGGTTTTTTGTGATTAGACCGTGTCAAAATGGAACACTGTCTTCCGATCTCGTGAAGTAAAGATCCCTGAAAATGCTCCATGCAATCGAAGGCAAAACGTCGGAAAGTGATTCCATTTTGACGATCTAATCCTAAGAACCAGGATTCATTAATTGAGCACAGCCGTGAAAGCTTTCGTTCTCCATTTGTAACTTAATAAGATCGGCAACACTGTTTATTGTAAAATGGATTAAATACGATTCGATGGACCACACACAGTTGGCTTGTTTTTCTAGGCACCTAAATAGCTTTAGTTTTGCGTTTTGCATTAGTTCAAGTTTAAATAAGTAGAGTGCTTTTCAAAATGTTGATAAGTGAAGAATACGAGGTGTGATGGTAACACATTGTTAAAATATGAAGTTAACACTTGTTAAGTGAGTGAACATTTGTGTTAACTTTTTATAATACTTTTTTTGAATTTTTTTGTTCTATAAATTAGTGTTTTTGATAACTTGATATTTTTTAATAAGTTTTGGGATTAATTTGGAATTAATAAAATAAAATAGCTATGCCTGTAGTCTTGTGAAGTTAAAAATGTGCAAATAATTTAACTCTGTCTGACAAGTAGGTTGTTTCTATTTCGTTATACGCGCCGACGATGTGCTTCCAAAATACCATTTTTACCAAATAATTTACCATAATAATTTAACGCTATTCTAAATCTTTTTTTTTTGTTGACAAAACACAGCTGAGCTGATAAAATGAATGACGTACAATATAGCAACGGTTTCGGGTTGTCGAGAACTTAATTGAAACCTTCCTCAAAATTGAACATTGAACGTTGGTATATAGGAATATTTTGTTAAACTATTTTTTTTTTTAGTCAAACCCCAAACACCTTGTATATGTAGATAGGTAATATCTAATATCGCCCATCCCTAAATTCCTCATAGAAAACAGACCTCTCAAGCAGCGCAGGGTTTTCTGCGTTGGTTCAGTGATCTGCGGGAAACTCGACTGTTCTGACTGGAAACTAGAAACGGTTCAGTCAGTCCGAAGGGACTTTGTTTTGACAGAACTGGTTCTACGCCTAACACCGGAAGTAAACCCCAGGACGAATAGAAGCAAAATATCTTACAAAAAATAACATATTTATAGTTTCATTTATACATATCAATGACTGTTTATAAATATCAGTGACTTATCCGTTCAGTTAACGATGTAAAGTAACGATGTACCAGTGTCGGTGAAAAAAAAATACATATCGGTGCCTATAATTTAAAAAATCACGCATCACGACGACACTGATATGTAGCGACTAAATAGTTTCGCCAAACATTTATCCCAATGCTTGTGAAGCAGTATTGGAAGTAAAAAAATATCACTGTGCTGGACGTGTGTAAACGTTTTCATTTAAATTATAAGGACCGATATTTTTTACACCCGCACTGAAACATTACGGAACTCAACGGGCGCGTCACTGATTTGTATAAATCGACTTTTAACATTTGCCGTCGGGTGCTATTGCTATTAGCAGGAATTCCGCATCCGTCGAATTTAATTTGTAATTTTTAAACAGTTTATGTTCTTTTCCTGTCCAAGCTCAATATTAATAGTTGTTGAAATCTATTCAAACCTCCAAAATATGTTTTACACTCTTTTAAAACTGAAATAACCCTGACTGATTTTGGTAACTTAAAAAAAACTTCAAGAATAACCAGAAAGTTTAATAATCAATATGAATATGTACAACAGTTTCCTTTAATACCTAATTGGACTCCAAAGTCCAGTATGTTCGTCTCTCCTAAAGTAATGTGGCCTGTTGTCTCCGAAGACGGTTATGGCCGGAAATTGGTTATCTTGGATGTATTTTAAAGCGGCTCTTATCTAAAAAAAAAATATTATTTTCGATGATATTTTTGATAAGAAAATTTATATACCAAGTCAGCTATCTGCAGTAGTTTCTTATTTAAAATGGACAAAAAAACAGTTAATAGCAGGAGGTCTTTTTGTTCCCAGTTTCGAAAGGCTGCTAACGCCATTTTAAAAAAACATATATTTTTACTTCCCTTATAAGAGGAAAGTAATATAATCATGAAAAAATCACCCTCCAAGATTTTTTCACGTTTTAGGGTCACTAGATGTCAAAAAAATCATGTTTTTCCAATTCCGTCGGTCTGTCTATCGATAAGTCTGTCTGCTCCCGGCATAATTAAAAAACTACTTAGTCAATTGACTTCAAATTTGGTACAAGAATCAAGGATCATATGTGGATTTT
The DNA here is from genome assembly GCA_030620095.1 of Kuschelorhynchus macadamiae. Taxonomy (NCBI): domain Eukaryota; kingdom Metazoa; phylum Arthropoda; class Insecta; order Coleoptera; family Curculionidae; genus Kuschelorhynchus; species Kuschelorhynchus macadamiae. The sequence goes on from JAUTXW010003428.1 coordinate 156,594, forward strand.
GGTACAAATCCAGTGTGGCGAAACAAAATAGCGGCCCAATAAAAATCATTATAAAAATCTACTCATATTCATTGAGCCAAATTTTCTACAAAAATCAAGTATGACATCAGTGGCGTAGCTACAAATTTTGGGCCACCCCGGGCTTTTCGGTAAAAGGCCCCCTCTCAGAACAGAAAAATAACCGATGACAAAAAAGGGTCCTTTACTTATCAATAAATATAGCCCCCAAAGCACAGTCAGAAAATATATGATGACTAAAAAAAGGTCATCCATACTCTTATAATCGCCTTGAGCTCATTTGCAATTATCGCCGGGCCCCCTAACCTCGTGGGCCACCCGCACCGCGGGGACTGACGGTGGTGTAGCTACGCCACTGTATGACATAGAAGCTAGCTGGTAAATTTTTTATAGGAGTCCAATATAACGTAACAGAATGGCCTATATTGGAAGGGCGTAAAAAATAAAAAACTAATACTTCACTATTCCTAATAAAAAAGGAAAGATTCGTAGTGAGCAAAGCTCCGGGTAAAGTCAATTTTCTGATTTTTAAAATTGTATTACTGAATATGTATATTGTGACAAAAGACGCCGCAGTAGGTTTTCTCTTCGGTGTCTGGTTTATAGCACCGTCTTCTACTATAGATCTTTCTTGCATCTCCTTAGTTGCAAGCTTTAATATTTCTTTACTTCCAGCACCCTCGATACCTTCGTAGTGCTGTGGTTCTTAGCCTTCGTAATTCGTTTATGCACTTATGAAAAACTCTTTGATATTGTGACTTATATTTCTTTCTTTCTTAGTTAATTAACAAGAACCCTCGTGAAATAAAATGATTAAATAGTAACCATCAAATTACTTTATATCTATATTCAACAATTTAAAGAGATGTTTTAAAGATTAAAATAATGTTTTATACCTGCATAACAAAATGAGGTGGCTGAACCTCAGGTGATGTCGATAACTGTTGCAATATGAAGTCATCTGTTTGCTCGAGCCATAGATCTACCCCTCGGAGAGGTTCATAGTTGAAAGGCCCAATCCGTAGAAGTCCCAAACCGCAGTCGTAAATATCCAAAACCTAAAAACAATTTAACAAGAAATATAATGCTATCATTATAGGCGAGGGTTATCAAGCAAATAATCAAAAAGCATTTTATTTAATGGCACTGTTTAAACAAATGACTAAATATTAAAATTCTCCTATCGTACTTAAACTATGTATGTATGGCGTTTGTTACCTGAGGTATCCCAGTCAAGTGGCGTGCCAGTCTCAAGGCCTGATCTGGACCTTTATCGGGAAACGTCGCTGGAAATATTTCTCCAGTTTTGATATTAATTCCGATACCATAGATTATTGGCCATGGTATCCCACCTCGAATGGTAGTATTCAGTTCACCCAAACACGCCAAAGTTAAATCCACCTCCACTGGATGTTTATGAAAGGAACCTAAAAGAGTTCTTTAAATAAAAAGTCCTGTTTTCGTGATGAGATTTCAAAATACCTGCTTCAAGGACATATTTAAATATATTGCTTTGACACAGTATTACTTTATTTAATAAATTTATAACAACAAGAATCATATGGGAGTGAATTGTAAATGTGACTTACTCATAATCGAGAAGAATATGTCTTCTGAATAACTGTGTGCATCGGTGAAACCCCCTACTAACTGAAGCTCAATACGACCATCTGGGTAACCTAAAGCTAACTCCTGTACTCTTTGAATCATGGTGCAAACGGCTTCATCGATTCCAGATCCGTCCAAATGAGCCAAAGCAACCGCTCCAGATCCTAAAAGTTAAAAATGTATTCATCTATCTGCTGGAATTTTTCGGTAGGAGAATATAATTCACGTGTCACGTGACTCAATGTGGTCCTATAAAAATGAATAATTTCCTTAGTAACGTTTTATTACAGCGGCAGTATTTTTGTCACCTTGTGATGGTCCGTTGCTAAGCGACGTAAAGAGCTGTTATCTTTGACAAATATAATTATATTCGTTGTGATTTTATAATGTCTTCATTCTTTATGTTCTCTCGCCGATTGTAACTGGTGATACGATTAATTCAACTCGTCCTTCGGACTCGTTCTGCAGCTCGATTTCAGTAGGATCAGCTGTGCGACGACCGTCAATATAACATTAAAGAAAGATACAGGTACTTATTGAGCATTGAAGGTGTTACGCTAGGAATTAGCTTAGGCTTTGAAGAAGTTAAAAAGAAGAAGATTAAAATTTCCGGAAAAGTGCCTAAAAAAACAGCTTGATATTTAATCATATATAATTTTTAAATATACTTTATAAATGATTTTAATAGAAACCGAGTAAAAAATATGTGCTATGACACTGACAACCGCACCAGTATTTTCTCTGCCTCAGTTCCACCGGTACTATAGACAGTGTTTTCGCAAAATAATATTCTTTACTTCATTTTTATAAATTTGTGTTTAGTTTTAGAGTATTAAAATTTGTATTTCATTTGGGTAATTTATTTATAAGAAAACCAGAGTTGTAGTGTAGTCGTACATATTGACTAAAAACTAATATTTTAAACATCTTTAAAGCACCATTACTTGTTTGTTAACTGTTTTGTTTTTAACCTTTTTTATTTAAATTTAAATGGGAATTTTACACACATAAAGAACTTGTTTAAAATTAAATATTTAATAAAAGAACATTAATCTAATAATGAAAACATAGTTATAGGAACTATAAAAACAGAGTTAAAACAGGTTTTTTTAAGCATCATTTTAGAGTTAAAAACATGTTAAAAGAAACTATTTTAAAAACTTTTTTTCAACCCTAATAGAAACTGATTTTGTCTCATTACGAGGCCTGTATTTTTTATTCTAGGCTTATTCAAATTTATTGTGGAAATATATTAGTATTTATTTTTGCAAGATATGTTTAAAACATATTATACGAATTGATTTAAATTTTTAATTTTTTTCCCTTTTTTTTCGATCTGTTAAATCTCTCATCAGAATGCTAGTAAAAATTATCAAATATAATATGCATAATTTATACTTTATAGTCAGTTGGGTAAATTTTATATAAATGTTTGTTGAAAGGTGGTTTTTCTTATTTTATTTTAAAAAGCGATTTTCTCTGATTGTATGAAACTCCAGTTAATTAATTAATTTATTATTTACTTACCAGAATGCCTTACTACTACAATCAAGCAAGTTGTGACATCGTCTGATCCAAGAATATTAACGTTTTCTGTAATACAAAAAAATATCTTAAGCGCAGAAGTTCTAACTTACAATTATTTTGATTTTACTATTGATAAAAACGTAAAACTGGTGATGCAGCGAGACGAGAATGAAGGGATAGACTCGTCTCGACTTCTAATAAAAAAACCGTCACCTTATAGATATTAATACATAAGTCTTTCCATTTCTGTCAAAGGATATTATTGCATCAATAAAATTCTTCGTATTTGTTTGAATAAAACATTGCATTACAAAAATTTACCAAATTTTTTATATTTTTAGTGATTTTAAATTTAGATTTTGGTTTTGTGCCTTTAAATATATTTTAATACTAAGCATAATATAACCAAATTTTTAACTATATGATGTACAGGCGCACGATAAATAAGTATCAACTAATGTTTGACTCATTAATGTTTGTGTGGAGGGTTTCTCAAAAAAAAAAACATAAATGACAAAAATAAATATCTAAATGGAATTTCTTGAATATTGGTTAATTATTCTTAAATTTAGAGTTGGTCAAACTTAAAAGTCAAATAATAGTCCATCAAATGTTAATTGTTTTTCACAGGGTGTCCGGATTTGGTTGCAAAAGCAGGGTATCTCGCTTATTTTTAAAGATAGAACCTTGCGGTTTTCACGAACCTGAGCTAATTTTTTGTGAAACTCATGAAGCCGTAAACAAAATTTTTATAGCCTTCTTCGTTTATGAGATACAGGGCGAAATAGAAAATTTTGCATTTTGGGACCCCCTTCGTATCTCGGTTATCCTTTAACTTAACGCAAAGGGAAAAATTGCTGCTTATGCAGTTTTTTACGCTGGATCCAGTGGCGTAGTCATATTTTTCATTTGAGTTGTTATTTTTTAGATATGACCCAAAGTTGTGTTTTTTAAATGGGACACCCTGTATATTTATCCAGAAATTGATTTGTCCTTTTAAAAGCTTCTCAAAAATATATAATAGTATGGGTCTATTTTAATAAACAACAACAAAAATCCTAATTTTTATAATTATCATCCCAAATTTTGCAGTAGGCCATGCAAAACAATGCTGCCTTTTATTTAAAGTCGTTAACAATATCTACATCCTAACAATAAATCAAAATAAATATGTAATTAAATCTATTTATCAAAATATGTATTGATAATTTCGCACAAAAAAGGACCACCTACCTAGATTTAGGTAACACAAGAACAAAACAGTAACAAATTATTATGTAACAAGCCTTTCAGCAAAAGTCAACTGTCGTATAAGAACTACAGTAACCAAGGAAATCAAAAGAACTGTTCAAACTGATTTCCATTTTGTTCTATGCATGCTTCACACAATTTTCGTATTCGTTTTAGGGAATTAAGCAAAATAACGGGATGATTTTGTAAATAGCGAAAACTCTTATTGCATTTCCTAAATCTTGGACATTATCATAGTGGTTTTTGTAAATTCTATTTTCCAGATATCCCCATAGAAAGAAATCTAAAATCGACAAATCTGGGGACCTAGGGGGCCATCTTATAGGTCCATTTGTTCCGATCCATTGATTGGTAAAATTATTGTCCAGAAATAATCTCGTCATTCCAGAATTGTGTGCAGGAGCACCGTCCTGTTGAAAATAAATTTCGTTAATTTGCGCTAGAGGAACATCGTCAAGTAATTCAGGTATAGCTGCCTCTAATATTTCTATATAGCGATTGGCTGTTAGATTTCCCTCAAATATATAAAATTTTATGTGTTCCTAATATGAAGCAGGACACATTTAGACCAAACCTGCCCTGCTGTCTTCTGGGAAATATTTGGTGTTGATTTTCCTGGGACCAGAATCTACTATTGTACCTATTGAGTATACCAGAATCACTGAAATGTGCTTCGTCTGACCATATAACCTTCCTTTCAAAATCTCTAACCATATCGCATCTTTCTCGAAACCAATTGCAGAAGACTACCCGACGCTCTGAATCCCCTGGCTGTAAGTGCTGCACGAGCCTAAATTTGTATGGGTGGTATTTGTGCTTTTTTAGAATTTCTTGAACTCTAGTTTTTGGAATCCCTATGCTCTTTTCACTGGCCCTACAAGAGTTTGTAGGGTAAGTTTCTGCATTAGCCAAAACCGTAATTTCCTGAGCCTCCCGATTTTCTTTAGTATATGTTTTCGTACGAGGTTTGATAAATGATCCGTGATTAAGTAAATTCTTTTTTATCCGATAAAAAGTGGATATATTAGGTTGCCTCCTTTCTGGATATCTAAATAAAAATTAAGCAATAGTATTTCAACATACCTAAAAATTAACTATTTACCTGTTAAAATACATCTCAGAAGCCGCTTCAACATTTTCATTACTTAATATAAAACAAGCTAACATATCTACTTTTCATAATGTTCGAAAGTTTGGTTTTCTTCCATAATAATACAAATATATTTTTACACAATAAATAAATACAAAAAACTAGCGCTATATTTTATATACGCGTACAAAATTGGGAAAGGTCATTTGCTTCCAAGAAAGCAAAAGAAAACGGCATCGTTTTGCATGGCCTACCGCAAAATTTGGGATGATAATTATAAAAATTAGGATTTTTGTTGTTGTTTATTAAAATAGACCCATACTATTATATATTTTTGTGAAGCTTTTAAAAGGACAAATCAATTTCTGGATAAATATACAGGGTGTCCCATTTAAAAAAACAACTTTGGGTCATATCTAAAAAATAACAACTCAAATGAAAAATATGACTACGCCATTGGATTCAGCGTAAAAAACTGCATAAGCAGCAATTTTTCCCTTTGCGTTAAGTTAAAGGATAACCGAGATACGAGGGGGGTTCCAAAATGCAAAATTTTCTATTTCGCCCTGTATCTCATAAACGAAGAAGGCCATGAAAATTTTGTTTACGGCTTCATGAGTTTCACAAAAAATTAGCTCAGGTTCGTGAAAACCGCAAGGTTCTATCTTTAAAAATAAGCGAGATACCCTGCTTTTGCAACCAAATCCGGACACCCTGTACATTTAATAATCTAAAAATCCCTTGATAAAATCCTAGAATTGTTTGTTTTTAATTTTCTTCTCTTGAGCCAGCAAGTAGTAGCTCCTTAACATGGAGTTGCGTTTAAACATTACCATAACAAGTTAAATTTTGGACTGCAATCATAGAGTGGAACGAACCCTTGATGCATGAGTTACATGTAATATTTTGTTTAGGATCATGTTATTTTACAAAAAAAAATTAGTAGCTTCCGATAATGTTTATCCAGGATGATACCACCGCCGCTTCCAACGCCCCCAGTGGTTGATTTTATATGGAAACATGGCAATAAATCAAAAGTATAAAAAAATAAGCTAGATGTTTCTTAGTTTTCTAATAGCGTTGTCTTCGAACGCATTTTCAATTTGCAATTTGTCTTTTAAATGTATATTTAATTTAAAATATTTCCGTAAAACCTATTATATATTGACACTGTATGGATGAAAGTGTATTATTTAGGATAATAATAATTTGATACTATCTACTTATATGCCCAGGGTCAGATATTTACAAGATGCAATCTACTGCATAGGGGTTTTTAAAGTTATAAGATTTTAGCTATCTAAAAATTTCCATATAACTAATATTAATTCGCTAAAATAAAACACAAAATCCTCTAGCTAGCCACAATGGCTGAAAATAAGCATATCGAATTTGACGTTTGGATTATTTAACGCACTTGATTAAAAAAATTTACAAATCTAAAGCCTACCTTTCAATAGCGGTAAACCGTAAATAATAACCCGCCACTGAACTAAATAGTATTTTTAGTTCATTGATGATTTAATGATTTTATTTTTCACACTTTTCATGAAAAGGCATTTTACGCATGTAAATTAACGAAATCTTGTATACTTTATATAATGGTTTAAAAAGAAATATATATAATTTTTGCGTTACTGGTCAAATAACCCGAGGGGGATCACTAGATGAATTATTCTTGTGGTATCAGTACATACCTAAACTCTTTGCCTCTCAGCCTATTTTGGTTAAGAATTACCTACACCCCGGGAGAAAAGTTGGGGTCAATTTATAAATGCCATTTTTTAAATATTGAAATATTATTAAGCATAAAAATGCAGCTACTATAGCAAAGACCACACTGTTACAACAGGAATCCCCTGAAAAGATCAAATTTGTAACAAAAATAAAAAAAAAATTATCAATTTATTTAATAACATGTTGAAGTACACACTTAGCAAGCTGTTTAATAGAAACTCTACAGTCAATACTGTTATAATATCATACAAAATTACGATTATTTTATTAAAGCTGAAATTGTATGTAGTGATAAATTACGTATTAGGACTGTTCAAACTTATCAAACGAAGGGTTAGAAGACTTTTCAAATAAAAGGTTAAGAAGGCATTTTTAAGGGACTAGCATCTAGACGTCTCGTCTCGATCAAAATTTCGAAACGAGACGGGATTGGCTAAAGTCGAGATAAGACGAGATGAAGTCTTAATCTCGTCTCGTCTCGTGTCGCGGCATCACTAACTAAAATTTATTATTTTAAAATTTAATATTTAAAATTTTTATAATTTTAAAATTAAAAATAAAAAAAAATTAGTTTAAAAAATTAATATAAAAAATACAACTCAATTTTTGCACTAAAGGACAACGCAAAAACCTTACAGAAAATCGGCTTCTGTGAAATTTATCTAATTTTTTATATGTAGTAGTTTTTGGCCTCCTGAACAAAAGATACCATGGTATCAGAGTTGGTATGAAAGTAACAACTGAGTCCTGTCTCAACCGTAAAAACTATCGATACTTTCATCTTTCATATATTATCTTCAGGCACAGTTAAATTAAGTTGATGTATTATTCATATCATATTTGAAATTTTCATTCAATCAAACCGGTGAAATTAGCTGATTTGTTTATATGTCGCTTTGCCCAAATCACATATAAAATACACAAAATAAGCCGTTCCATCATATTTTAACAACTAAAGGGTTTTCGGATCTATATTCATCTAAAACTTTTTCATTTTGGGAATTAAATGGTTAAATAAATTATAAAAAAGTAACTTGATGCCGTCCTGTTTTTGCCATGTATTTTATTTGGGATTTGAACAAAGGTTAACACCCTGTATATTAAAAACAAGTCATAGGATTAGATTGTGTCTCTGGTATCTTTTGCTAAGGAGATCAAGAACTACAACATATAAAAAAATCAGCCAATTTTTACCAGAGCCGATTTTCCATAAGGTTTGAATGATTGATAATTTTAAATATGATTTATTTTTTGGTAAATACGAAATATCCTTAAAATAATATATCAATCTAATTAAACTGTACCCGAAGATAATATATGAAGGCCGAAAGTTTCGATAGTTTTTACGGTTGAGAGAGGACTCAGAGTTGGTACCTTCGTTCTGATTAAATGATTACGTTAAACGATTCGGATATGTCATAAGCAATTATTTTACACTAATGGTGACATTCTATTACTATTTTAATCTGCTACTAAATCACCTCGATGTCAGAAGTTTTGGCTCTAAAAGAGACGTTTTTTAATAGCAGATAACTTCAATAATTAGGACTCGTAATACAGTCTGACAGCTTTCCATCATATAGCAGTCTTAGCACATGAAGAATTTTGTCAATACAGGATCCAAAGAAATATCATAAATTAAAAATATTTAATTTTGGAAATTGGAGTGCATTTAAATTTTCGATTCTACCACCGCACATAAATCAATACCTACAATGTGATATACTCTTATACAAAATATTGTGATAACGTAAACGTGTAAACGTTATTTGCCCTATATCTAGAAAAAAAAATAATTAGTTGTCACTTTGTTTTTTATAGGGGGTTTGGGTAAGGTTTAAGAAGTTTACCACCCTGTATCCTTTAAAAAGAGGCGGGATTGGCTCCAACGATTGTGTGCTTGCTTTTGGCGCTCAAGAAATTGTCAGAAATAATATTTAAATAAATGCCTATCAGCGTATTAAATAAAATTTAATACGCTGATAGGTATCAGTAATACGTTAAAATCAACTAGAGTCGTTCGAATCCGACCATAAACTAAGTAAAAAAAAGCAATTAAGGCCTATGTAAAAAACAATTAAGACAATTAAAGATACGTATGTGCAAGGGGTAAGCCGATTTCCACAGAGCATGAAAAAGGCTGGTGATCATCTTTGAAACTAGTCATAGGAGGTCGAGACCTATAACATACTATAATTTCATGAAATTTGACGGTTTATCAAAAACCCATAAGATGTGTGCATGGTCCTTTTATAACAGAATATCGTAAAGTCTACGGTTTTTCAATAAATAAAAAGATTAAAACAGAAAAAACTTTCCGATAATCCTGACGAACAAACCATATTTTTTTCTTTGTCGATTAATAAAAGTTATAAAGTCGAACCGTTTTAGAAACGAAAATCAACGAAAAATTAATTGACCAATTCTAAGCAGATGATATTTATTTAGTACGTCAAAAATATAATTATTGTCTTACTGTCATGAGGCACCGTAGCAGCTAGTTCTCTCTGCAGAACATAAAGCAATCCCACAGGACCAATAACTTTATTGGGAACCGCCAATAACTGCGCCGCCGTTTCTCGGTACACTGGGTGGTTCAAGTAGAGAGCCCGACTATCGGGAGGGCAATCTTCCTGCAAGACACCATTTAGCACCAGTACCATGTTTAGACCTGAAAACAAATAATTTTAGCCAGCTGTATTTAAAAATTAGCAAACAAAAGAAGAAACATTGTCCAAAATAATTATTCTGCTGGTCAACTGTTATAGCAATTATCATGTGTATTACTAATTAGTTAAAATAACGCATTTTCAAAAACTTTGATGTTTGTTAAGAGCCCATTATTTATATAAAACAGTGTTTCAACTCTAACATACATTGCCTCTTACGTACAGAGTGTCAACAAATAATCCTATTTATGCTTCAATTTTTTTATTATATAACTGACCAGAAAGAAACTCTTTCCAACTGAAAACGACAGTTTTTCGGGCTAGGTTGCAAAATCTTCTTATTTCATGTCCAAAGAAAAATCCATAAAAAGGTAGAGAAAGCAACAAGGCCACACATTTTCTTTCTGGAGCCTGACCAATGGCCTGTTGTACATAACAACTTAATTAGATGTCTCAGTAATAGTAATACAATTTGGCGTGTTTGATATTTCATTCAGTAAAAAAAAAAAATGGATTCAAATAATTTTACCTAAGTGTCGGTTGTAAATTACACACTTGGACCTGGAATGCCATAGGCAATAGGCCTCACAGGTCTCGCTTTTGGCTTGCCCTGCCCTCGTAGCTGCTTATTTTAGCCAGTTATCACATTTCGGTCTTATAAGGTAAACAACTAATATGTTTTTCGAAAAAAGTTATTACTCATATAAACACTTGCTTTATCTGATAACTCAGAAACAGATACAAGAATCACGTTATACTTCAAAATTGGAAAAACATTAAAAATATTTTTGCAACACTCTTATTGATAAGCATAAAAATGTGAGTGATAGTTTTTACATTAGTTTTTTTATCCTATCATTTTAATAATATTTGCGAATACCGCACATTCATGGTTGAATTCGCATGTATGGATCGAACTCTGTTAAAGCGTAAACAGAATTTTTTCTCAATTTTTTCTCGAAACATCGAGAATAATAACATTTGATCATTGTTTGAACTTTTTGACATTAAGTCTTTCTTCATTTCCTTTCAAATGTAGTCATGTTTTTCAAAATACATATTTTGTTGTTTAAATACCATATGTAGATTTTTAAATTCATACATTTTTACGATTTAAACCAACAGTCGTTGTTACTATTTTTTGCGGCTCCTCTTAAGCATTATTTTTGCATTAAATCCGTAAATATACACCTAGAGGGATACCTTAAAGTTTGTTTAACCTGATCTAAACGATCGCACCTTGGGAATGTTTATTCTTTTGATTTAATTTGACACTATCCTCTTCGATTGAAGACACGCAGGGAATGCAATGGCTGCGTTATTTGATTAGGTTAGTGTATCTAATTTATAAAGAACTAGTGCATAGGATAACTTTTATTGCCCCTTAAATGCTTAACTCTCGGATCCCTCGATTTCTGATTTGAGGGGGAACAACTTGTTTGCTTTTTTCATCCCTGTAACTTCAACCCCCTGATTATGAATAGGGTGTTGCGATACCTCATTTTGAAAATCTCATCGAATATTATCTGACCCTAAAATTTCGCGTCAAAATTTTCGTCGATAACGAAAAGAAAGCTAAAATAGTGTAAGATGCAATATAGAAAAAATGTCTGCTTAATAACCAACAAGAAGACTACTTACTTTTGTGGTCAGTTTATTAAATGCTGGAAATGACCACCATTCACTTCTAGTAATATAAGTTGTGTTCAAAACGTTCCCGTACATTACGCAGCATTTGAGGTATAATTTGACAGCATTCATTAATTAAAGGGTTTTGCAAATCATCGAGTGATTCGGAATTGGTAGCATAAATCTTACATTGCAGATGACCCCATAGAAAAAAGCTCATTTGATTCAGATCAGGTGACCTGTGTGGCACTCACTTCTTCCAATCCAGCTTTGAGGAAAATTTTCATCTAAAAATTGTCGCATAGGTTGTACGAAATGAGGTGGTGCGCCATCTTGTTGAAAAATGATGATCTTTTTCATTCTCCAGTACTTGCACGAGGGCTCTAATAATTCTAGATACATTTGGCCACTGAAATTACCGTGTTTGTGTGTTTATGTGATTTCCATAAATACCTGTCCAGACATTTAATCTTTGAGGATGCTGAGAACGTAATTCACGAAATAGCCTTGAATTTTCATCTGACCAATACCGACAGTTATGCCTATTTACAATGCCGTTAAGGTAAAATGAACACTTATCCGAAAAATAGATATCGACTATGTAGTTTTGATTATTGTTAATAATTTCACTGGCCATTTCACAGAATTTGGGTCGGTGATTTAGTCATTCTCATTTAGTTCCTGAACCAATCGATCAAACTTATGTTCTTTAAGGATTCTCCTGATTGTTGTGCGTGATACACCAGATACGTCGGATAATTTCCTAGTACTAAGAGTCGGTTCCATTCAGTGGCTCCTCGTGGGTGAAAAAGTAAGTGAAGCAAAGAAATATCGCAATAATTTTTTTTATATGTGGAAGGGGTAGAATATTTTTTTACGACTTACCTAAATTTGGTATACTAAATCAATTCTCATATCCTTCATAGCAGCAAATTTATTTATAACATCCTCATAAAATGGATGAGTTGCCCTAATCTCCTCCAGGCATTCCTTCTGAATTGAAATATTGCCTAGAGAAGTAAGTCTTTTTTTGAGATATTGTATTTCTTAAATAAGTTTTTACACGTTTGAGGCAAGAAAAACTTCTTTCCACTGAAGCACTTGTCGACGGTATTGTCGAAATTGCGCCATCGTAACATTGCTCTATTAATTTATGTTTATAGTCAAATTGGTCCAAAATTTGATCCAATAGAGAATATAAATTCTCCGACGTTCTATCGGAGCTGACGTTATAAAATCCTAAGAATCTCTCGACTACTGAACCTTCTGAATTAACGTATCTTAAAATTATGGAGCACTGGGAGGTTTGCGTAATATCAGTGGTGTCATCTACTTGCACAGAAAAAAACTGTGTTCATTATTTCATTTTTTACAAGATCATTTAAATAATCAAAAATGCATTCAATTAAATTCAATTAATAATTAATTATTTCGTTTTGAATAGTTTTCGATATTAATAAACCTAAAAGCTTTTTAAAATTCCCCTTATTTATTGACTCGCTGCTCTCATCATGGCCGCGAAAGACTAACTTTTGTTTTGCAAGGTACAAAACTGCTTCAATTACCAAGCACATACACATTTTCTTTTAAAGTGTCAGCTATAGTGCTTTGATTTTTTACATATGTTTTTAGTATTAATTCGTATTTTAAATGCTCCGCCGAGTCTTCATGTTTATGTAAAGACCTTCATATATCTAACATACCTGCAAATCCTTCCTTATTCCACACTGAATATTTATTGGAAACTAGTAAACAAGACCAGCGAAACAATTTTTGTAATATTTGACTACTACATAACCATTTGTACGCCGAAAACCAGGATGACGATTAAAACTCTGATCTTGTTCCTTCCATCGATTAAATGGAGTTTCCAACAAAATGCATTTTGCATTGCTACATGAGCTAAAACAGCCACGTCTCTCGTTTCGTCTCGTTCATGCACCCTCTTCTTATTTCCGACTGAACCATAGTGTCAAATTTGGCAACCGTTGCAAAACGTAAACAGCGGATACATTTTTTCAGGATGGCGTTCGTTAAATAAAGCAGCTGTTACTCGCGCGAGTCATTATTTTTAAAAAACAAGTTCCACCCTTTCCTCCACGGAATGCGCCATTTTAATTCTACTAAAAATTAAAAATCGATTTGGTGCATCCACAAACTTTTGTTTGACAAAAAATTAACACATAAATAAATTCTAAATAAATAAAAACTTTTCAAATGCCAGTCTCTTTCACTATTTTAGCTTTCATTTTGTTATCGATGAAAATTTTGACGCGAAATTTTAGGGTCAGATAGTATTCGATGGGATCTTCAAAATGAGGTATCGCAACACCTCTCACCCTTATTCAAAACCAGGGTGTCCTTCCCCCGCTAGGGGGTTGAAGTTAGGGGGATGAAAAAAACCAAAGAATTGGTTCCTTCTCGAATCAGAAATCGACGGGTCCAAGAGTGTTTTTTTTTCACAAAAACGTAAAACTTTCAAATATCTAACAAATTTTAAAAAGCTGTCATTTCGTTGTGTTTGAAAATAATAAGGCGAATTTAAACGGCCATAAAAAACTCGATGAGTGCTGCTTATCCCCTAATCACATTTTGGGGGTGGATCTCCTCCCCAACTAGGGGTTAAAGCTGCGGGGATATATTTCTTAAAGCTGGAAAATCAGTGTGTAAAGTTTTCGTTGGCCCATCCTGAATGTGAAATATACGTTTTGACAAATACGAGTTTTTTAAATAATTTTTCCGAATTTAACGATTTTTGGTAATGTGATAGATTTTTGAACTCTAATCATTTAGGACGTTTCATTTTCGATACATACGTCTTCAAATTTTATGACCTTTTCTTTTACTTGAATCATCAATTTTGTGGTAAATTGAGTAAGATTACATAAATTTATTGTACGGTTTACCCCTTTGTTATTTTATAAAGCTAATTCTAGAATAGATCTTAACTAGGCAAGGAAAGGAATAAATGATTCCTACAAAAATGAGGAACCATGGGTCATCTTGTGACCAAATTCATTCTTGCACAGTGTTTGCTGTGCTGGGTGACGTAAATATTTTATCCCAATTGAATTCTGCATACTGAGAAAGTATTGTTATTCAAATCCTCTAAAAATCAAGGAATATATAAATTACCAGTAAATAATTTTACAATTTACACTAAAAGAACATTTACATAAGGCAACTTTTTGAAAAAAAATTAAATAAAAGGGGGTCGGGTGGAACTTCTTTTAAAAGGCCCTTTGAACAATAATTCATCCCCAAAATTTGGAAACATATCTCATTTCTAAATGGCGGTAATTCGTAAATTTTAGGTTTTGCACTAAATATTTGGAGAGTAAACATTTTAAAAAAGTTACAAAACTCAAATATTTTATTCCTTATGTGATCCTTAATTGAATGTTTTTATGAGGGTAGGGACTAAGCACTGTATTTTTTTATTTACTATAATAAATAAAATTCAAATTTTCTCTTTTATAAAACACGCCGTAACTAGTAAAGTATTATACTTAGCCCACACACTGTTATAAGAATATTTGAATTAGGGATCGTGTGAGGTATAAAATATTTGAGTTTAAGTTGCCATTTTGTAATAGGTATTTTTATTGTCCCCATATTTTGAGCATGATTTAAGGTTGAGAAGACCTTTTAAAAAATGTATCACTCGGCTCCCTTTTCAATTTAAATTATTTCTTTAAAATGGCGGCTATATTACCATCTTTTTTTCAATCACGAAATATGCACAAAAAAAGACTTTTCAAAAGTTTGTCTTAATTGGTTTAAAAAAAGGGGGAGGGACACTAAACAGCCGCGTTGTTTATATACATTGTCTATAATATGTATTTTCGAGCATTCATCTTGACATGTACATGAAAACAAACAAAAATAGATTGTCACGCTATTTTCGGTACTTTTTATTGGACTTTGAATTCCGGTGTGTACCTCCAAGCTCAGATCCCACCAGTCGCCACTGACCGAACCACGTGTTTACTATCTGCCAGGGTCTGCTTGAAAAGCGAATTATGCTAATGTATGCTAAATTTTGCCAGCTGGAAAAAGCGACCAGTATGCAGTTGTTATAAGTCTTTCTTCACAACATACTAAGGAACCTAAACACTAAATTAGCATCCTAATATAAAAAGTTGATATAAAGAAGTACAGTAACAGTAAATTCTGAAAAAAAAACCAAACAATTTGAATGTTAATAGGGCATTCAAAAATCAAGCATGGATATTGGAAAATATATTAACATTTTCTTATGAAAAATAATTTGTCGTTATATGTAAGCAATTTATCTGTGGACCTGAATAGTACAAGCTAAACAGAAGACTCGCCCCTCCCTGAGTAATGAAGTGTTTTTGGAAGAAATGAGGAAGTGGACGTTGTCGCTACTTAATACTTATGGTCTATAGTATACCAAATTCTTTTAAAATTACGTTTTTATTAGAAATATTTTTGTTGCTGCTATTTTAGTAAAAAAACAATTAAATTTATTCCTTACCTTATGCCTCTGTTGAAACTCGAACCAGTGCACAAACTGGACTCGTAATGAAACTGATAATTCTTTATCGTTAATTATTTTTATGTTAACTAGTAATTAAATATCTCAGAATAAACCCAATTTAAAGCAGCGACAATAATATCGATTAGTTTATATTTAAGATATCTTGGAATGAAATATATAAATAGTAAATATGTCCCAATAAATAACAAGGACAAGTAACGAGAATCAATTTACAATACTTTATCGAGATCTGGACATAGCTATGTAGGTATATGAAATGCTGAAGGGTCTTTTTCGTTTAACTTTTATAAAAGTAAAAATGGAATTAAAAATTATAATATTTGATTTAATTTATATAATAATGGATAAATAGGAAAAACTAAGTCTATTAAAAAATCGGCAATATAACTTTACTAATTCAGTTCTGTGCATAATAATTTAGTAATTGAATATGAACACATGTTTTCTTTTACTTTCCTTGATAAAAGGATGACTTAATTATGAGGAAACTTCAGGGTAATTGGGTAAAACCGATTTGTGAAGAGTGTTATAAAGGACTTCAATCTGAATTTTTTTCGTAATTAATTGTTTTCGTTCATATTTTGACATCCGTCTACAGCTTAAACTAAAGGAAATACATAATAGATTAAGTGCAAACGGTGTAGGACTTTTCTTGTGAATGTCAAAGACTTTGAACTGAAAACATTGACAAAAACCCTGCCATGACAAGCAATGTGTTAAAGAGATCTAACTTTTAATACATAAATGTGGAATCAAAAGGAATACATTACCTCTAATGGAAGGGTTTTGTTTTCTCGGTTGTCTTTAAAGTTAAAGTATAAAACCTGGTATATTTATAATCGGTAAGACAAAGACGAGACACATTTATAAAATTCAGGTTGCCTTATTTAAATAAAAATTAGGTTAGCAGCTTTTCAAATTGTTAATAAAGTTTAAAAAAAATATATTTTTCAAAGATAACCTAAGAAAAACCCTACAACTTTTGTATTTAATTTTTTTTTGTATCTCTTAAAGACAAGGCTCTAGTTAGGAGTCAAAATATAAATGAAAGCCATGTACATGTTACTAAATAATTACTAAATTGCCTTATATTTCACTTTCCCTGACAAAAGTAAAGATTAAAGGTTTATGGATTTATTGTTTTTTTTTGTTTGAAATTTCGAATTTTGTCGAGAAATTGTGAACGACTAATATGCATTCTAAAAAAATATAATAAGTAAAAATTATTAGTATGTTGGATATCAGCCTTCCTTGCACATACCTATGCTGTGTCTATGTTGTTATATATATATATATATATATATATATATATATATATATATATATATATATATATATATATATATATATATATATATATATATATATATATATATATATATATATATATATATATATATATATATATATATATATATATATATATATATATGCAAGGGTCTGTCAGAGGATTATTTAGGAAAAAAGTACAAAGTGATTTGTCCATATTCGAAAAAAATTATGTTGTCAAGGTCAAGATCAGTAACGGATCTATGAGAGTGATTCAAGTTCGACCTTCATTACGTCTACTTCCAGATCTCCATCCATTGTGAGAGATCAATCAGAATTGAGGTTTGTTTAAGTTGAGGATTAAAGATGCGTAACTTTGAGCTCATCCGAATTGCATCATGAAAATTCTGCTTAAATGCTAATTACTGCTATCGCATTTTTCGACTTTAGAAATAAAAAACTAGACTTGAGCAAAAAGTTTTAATGCAAAGTACGTAGGCAGGTACAATACGTTAGATATAACGCAATTTTGCGTTGGGTAAATTTTTTCTAACATTTTCAGCTAAATTTCTTTTTCGCGTTGACAGGAAGACGTTTACTGCCCTTTGTTGCGCCAGATCTTCTTCTAGCGACAGATGTATCGCAGCGATGCCTTAATGCGAACGTGCTTTCGCAAGTACTAGAGAAGTATCCAATAACTTGTGGTTTTTACACGGTCCAATTTTCTCGAGCAAATGCTTATAAGTGATTTTTGAGTACTGAATTTACTGTGCTTTTCCCTCAAAGTCGTTATAAAATTTTCAAAGTTATCCTCGCTTGCGTTTGTTCCAGTTGCATTTTCAAAAAGGATCAATGTTGGCCTTGAATCTTCACTCAATCCCGTTGCAGTATTATTGCAGGAAGAATCATGCCCAGCGCTAAATTTTCAAAATTGGAAAAACATGGTCGAAGGAAAGCTCTATCGGCGTTCGTTGTTCCAACAAGTGGAGCGTAATACTCCATTGCCTAAGTTTTTGTCCTAAGGCCAATGTAGCCATTGCAAATCTTTCTAGTATTTAGTTGCAGCTCACACCCACCTGGAAACAATCTTTTTTGAGGCTTTTTTTTAAGTGCGCAGCACTCATGCTCTCACTCAATTGCAGAAGAGAGCTCTGCAATCCACTGTTTGCACTGCTCACTTGAGCTTACGTCTGCCCACAATGCATGCGTTCCGTCAGATTTACTAAGTTTATATTTGAAGCTTGAAGTTGAAGGTAACCTCAAATTGCTCATGACGGTGATCCAAAACTATAACCTATACAACAATTGTAAATGTTAATGCGTAACACCGCATTTCCTTGCATTTCTTTTTTCATCCGTGCAGTTTGTATTGTATGTGAACTTCATAAATGGCATAAAATATATTTACGACTCACTGCTGACACTTTAGCCAACGAAACTGTGGATATTGCTTCGGTGTAATATTTCAGATAAAGTACCTCAAGACCGAGAGTAGTACGTGGAAAAACTCAACGCCACCTATGGAATGAAGCAATTTGTGAAACGCCTCTCTTAGAAGCTGGAAGTGACATAATTACTTCCAAGTTTCTTTCTTACAGACTCTATCCAGTTTGGGTTTACATAAGCTTAGGAGTGTATGTATACAATAGGAAACCGCTGCTGAAGGACATCGGTAAGCTTTACAAAGAGCTACAAAATACTTAGAGGGTTTGTATGATATTCTTATACTACGTGCTTCCCAACAAGAACACTCACAGTGTCGAGGCAATACGAAGTTGACACTTAGCTCCTCTAGCTTGTTGTCAGTGGTTGGAGCAGTATTATAAATAAATAATTAGTACCGTAATCCACCATTTTTACTAAATTTTAAAAGTTGTGAGGGATGTATGGTAAAACGAAAACGTAGCTACAATATTGTTAGTCTAGAATGGAGACATCAAAGATCTATCTGGCAATGTTGTTAAGATACCTGTGATATGTACGAATTTTGACTGGATCTGGTAAATGACACTCCTTTTTGCAGAGTGTACAAAGAAGATGAGACCGTATCACATTTACTCTGTAATTACCTACTAGCTCCTCAATCAATTAATTTTAGTAATTGCTAACACCCTATCACCAGATTTAGGAAAGTTCCACTGGGTGATCGAAGAAAATGTTCAATTTGAAAATTCTGTGGATTTTTATAGATCATTCATAAATATTATCAGTGAAATAACTGAGTATCGAATAAAAAAGATATGGTAGAACACATTAATTGTCACGTTTATATTAAATTTGGTCGTATGGTTTTCATGGATGAATTCTAACAAAAATTCTTGACTTATTTCGTATAATATTTCGGTTTTGAAGTCGCTTTTGAAATATCTAAATATACCATTTTTATTCATTATTATGTGTGTCGACTGGCGAGAAATTCTGAGCCATTTTTAGATTGTATGTAAAACTAACGTTGAGATTTACAATAATACTTTAGTCACCGTTCATTTATATTTTTTTGCAAAAAAGAGGTGTTTGGGTTAACTTAGACTTAAATATATTAATTAAAAAAGGTAGTAGGCTAGATACACATAATCTATGCGGAACAAATTTTAAATTCAAATATTTCAAAAACGACTGCAAAACCGGTAGGTTTTACAAAAAAGCCTAGAACTTATGGTAAAATCCAAAAATGTGATAAAACCTTACTATCCAATGTCAAATAATCGAGAAAGTCGATCTTTTCTACTAAATCTTTTTTATTGCATACTCATACTCATTACTTGCTGATAACATATATAAATAAATCCAGTAAACTTTCATATTGAGCATTTTCTTCTATCTTTATAAAAAGTTTTAAGGACGATTAACTTAATCATTGTACAAGGGCTCAATAGGGGTAAGCTGCTGTGGCCTATTGAGACACCACGCATTACATAATTACAGTATATAATATTATCTAATATATTTTGATTGTATTTTAAATTGGTTTCATATGATTGAGTCATACTAAGGAATCTAAAAGAAAATAGATATTCAAAAATAACTAACGCATACTTCGCATCTTCCTCTTATTATCAACCAGTCAATCACAAAACTCAATTACGAAAAGTCCCAAGAAGGCGTTAACAACTTAAAGGATTTACAATATGGTTGAAACCGCGACTAAAAGTCCATCTTATTTATAGATACGTTCGTTACCTATAAACAGTTCTATACAAAACACGATAACGATCGAAAGCTGATTTTATACGGTCCATTATCTAGATTTAGATACGAGAACACGATTTCGTATCTTGAATTTGATCAGGAGAAAACCGATTCGAACTTTTAACTTCATTTTCCGCAGTAAAAGCGACAGCTGATTTTAAATTTTCAGCATACCTCTTGACATCGAGGAATTACGAATAAGAAAGCGTCAACTTGAATGAGTGCTAATGGAAACTATAGTAACGTTGATTGAAGGAAAATCCTTCAATAAACTATAGTAATTTTATAATAAACAGCCAAAGCTTTTTAAACATTTTTTTATTGTTTAAAAGAAAATCAGTAATTAGTTAATTTGGTTTCCTATCTTTGAGAAGTTAATTCATTTGGACAAACGGTTATTTTTTCAAATTTTATTAAAAAAAATCATTTAGTGACATATTTACTATCGTTTTAAACATTTTTATTGGCCGCCATTTTGTTCCATCATATTGGATTCCTACTAGAGATGTGACCGAAACCGAATAATTATTCGGTATTCCGCTTAATCGGCATTATTTTACCGAATGCTCTGCTCTATCAGGTAATAGCCGATTCCTTTTGTTCTCGTACAGATTCCCGGTTTCCGAGAATGGTCCCTCACTGTAAACAGTACTTAAATAGCTGATAAATAGACCTTTAAAAGCTGGCTTATCTTTGGATACTTCAAACAGTATTTCTTCAAGCAAGACAATGAGCAATGATCTTTGTTTAATATTTCACCTGACAAATAAGCATCTAAGTCAATTGCAATAATGTTTTTGGGGTTGAAGTGGTCGACGTCCTTACTAGTCGAGGCTATTTCGTTATATCAGGTCCAGAGCGTATAATGAGCTTGATCAGTGTTTCTTGCACTTCTTGAGGCGGATTGCTGATGCTCTATCATCGGCAACAATAAAGACAAAATTAACAAGTCCAGGCAGCACACAGCGAGTAACACGAGGGGCCGAATGTAAACAGTTCGCGTATGCGGGAGAAGTATCCATTCACTTGGGCTCGAGCGCGCGAACAACTTTAACATACTTTAATAACTATTCACTATTCAGCCAAATATCCGGTCTTCGGCTATTCGGCTAAACTACTATTCGTCACATCACTAATTCCTACCAATATTTTCCCAGTTTTTACCTATGCCACACTTGATTTTTGAGTATAATTTAAAATAAATTCAATAATTAGTTTTTAAAATGACACACACACACACCCATTTTATTACGTCATGTTGAATCCGTACCAGTTTGTCCCTATGTCACATTTACTTTTTCTCCAAAATTTAAAGACATTTGAATAAATTTTTTTTTTCGTTGATTTAAAAAAAATTATTTGGCCGCCATTTTGTTCTGTCTTCCTGAATTCGTACCACAGCTTTATGAGTAATTTTTTTAGGCCGATTGTTTTAATATTTTATTAGGCCTCCATTTTGTTTTGCTATCTTATATTCGTACGAAAATGTTACCAGTTCATTTCTATGTAACACTTGATTTTTCTGTAAAATTTGAGGAAATTGGATAATTGGATAATAATAATAAAATAACAAATTTCCTACTGCCACTATAAAAACAATATACATTGGGGAACCTTAGAAGATATTATTTCCCCCTCTTCCCATCATCATAACGACATTGATTACTCAATTCCTAGTCACACATCAAATACAAGTAAAGTAGAAGAAAAAGTTCAAAATATTGCTCCTAATACACATGATTCTATTCAAATAATAAATATTGATGATACTCGAGTGATTCAAGCTTCTCCTCACGTTGACCATTGTGATAATCGAAATGGTAGAAAAGAGTTTTCAAAATTCAAATAATATACATTTTTCAAAATATATGGGGCCATGTTCTTTCAATATTAATCATAGAATAAATGGCTTAGAATGGAAATGCAATTTGTTTCTAAAGTAGAGAGTGGGCCTTTGAATCCTAAAAATATACCGGAAGCAATTCTAAATTTAAAACATGGGGTAGGTATATTGTATTGCGTTGATTCCTTGGTTTTCAAGAGAAAATGCATCGTCATAAAAAGCATAAATGCTTTTGCTTTAGAGCAAATTATGTGCATATTAATAATTGTTTCTGTGAAAGTTATTTTTAAAATGTTGAAACTAAAAAAATGGTGAGTTAAGTTTGTATTACTGATTGAGAATTTAGGACATTATTTTAGGTCTAATGTTATTTTTATAGTATAATACTCTACATAATTTTTATACATTCTTATGATCTAAGTATATAAAGAGATAAATTATTATACTTTTTTTTTGTGCCCCTCCCCTCAAACCACCTTCTCAATCCGACCCTGCTCGTTAAAATACGGAAACTGATGTTTCTCTTCTTTGAAAATATATTCAAATTCCCGTTGACTCATTTTATAATAATAGTAAAAACATGTCAGAATGTTCCTGTAGGCATTTTACTGCACGAATTTTCCAAAACATATGCATCATCTACATCCATTTTGAACACCCAGATTATCAGAAGAAGCATACGAAAACCACTGAAGTCTATTAAAAGCGTTTAACTTGGGTAGTCTACCCTACTACAGTTGTACTGACTACATCTTCCGCATTCTGCAGACTAATAACATAGATAAAAGTTATACTACCATTGATACTACACAACCAGTGGATGATTCTAATTACTATTTCCTTGCAATATGTGCAACATACGCATCATTAATATGCCTTGACATTGTTGACAGAGTGTTCTAATATATTCTAAGATTTATTCGAATACATCTACCTATTTTAAAATGCACCATTACTATTCATGAATATTCCATACATAACAAATGTTTAGTCGTTTTGTTAAAAAACAGTAAGCGTTACTTAAATATGGTTCATATGACCCTAATTAACATAGATCGGTATCGATGCTTGTTTCCGTTTATATTTATTTTTCAAGTATCCTTTAATTTCTTCAAGTCTGACAGAAATGGTGACTTTAAATACCTTAAGGCAATATATTTGGGTAATAAAATATCACTACCTTTCTACACACAAATCGAATATGATTTATTGTTTTCAACGAGACTTTAGTTACTGCTCACTATTAATTAAAAAAATATTTAATGAAAGTAATGAAACTAAGAAAATTTATTTGGTATATGCATAAATCTGTTTAATTTCGTATCTTTTTTATAAAAAATACCGTTTAAATATTATAATAATAATAAAATTTTAAAAATCCTATCAACTCAAATGGAAATATAGAAAGCATTTTGTTTAATGTTTATAAATAGGGCAAATAATGTAAAATGTTTAGAAATTTGTGTTAAACCAGATAATTTCTGTCCCATTATATATAATTTTATTAGCTAGTATAACTAAATGTTTTAGTAAATTTATTTATTTATTTATTTACTTCTACCCCGAAAAGTCTAACTTAAAAAATATAGTGGCATCAAGTTAATTGCGAAAACTTTTTAGCTGTACATAGTATGGACACATATGGACGTAAAAAAACATTTTGCTTAAACCAGGAGCAACCGAATTTCAAAATATGCGTATTATTTTATCTACGTGAGCATCTTTAGTTCGCTTTTTATATGTCCATGTTTTCCATAAAAAAAGCAAAAATAATTATTGAAGGAAAAACCTTTCAGGTAAGGGGAGAAGTAACTGGATAATTAGTTTCTTAGTAATAACTTTTTTAACGTTTTACTAAGCCACCATACTAGATTTTTACCAATATATACTGGTAAATAATACGACCTTATGCTTGACCAAAATTTGTCAATCCAAAAAGTGAAGATATTTATTTGGCTGCCATTTTGTTTCGCTATTTTGAATTCATACCACAATTTTACAAGTTCATCTCTCTATACACTAAGTAGTTTTTTTTCAGGCTGAATTTTAAAATATTTTATTAGCCGTCATTTTCGATTTATACCAAAATTTTACCAGTTGATTTCCACATAATATTTAATTTTTGTGCAAAATTCAAGGTAAATTGTAATAAATGTTTATAGTATTAATATGTATAAGATAAATATTTTTTTAATAAATTTTTTTTAACATTCCATTAGGCCGTTACTTTGTTTCGTTATATGGGAGTTTTACCAAATTTTTACCAGGGTGTTAGTTACCATATGACCCTTGATGTTGACCAAAATTTGAAGTCAATCGGATAAGTAGTTTTTTAGCTACGCCGCGAACAGACAGACATACAGGCAAGCCAAAGGAATTGAGAAAACATGTTTTTCGACATCTAGGGATTGTACAGATCTGAAAAATCTTGGGGGTGATTTTTTCACCATTACAATACTTACCTTTACGGGGGGAGTAATAAACTTCTCAACTTTTGAAATGTATAGTGATTCTTACTCTGACTGTGATTTTATGCAGAAAATTTAATTAACATAAAATTTTTAAAATTTAAGCTTTGTATAGTATCTAATATTAAGACTAGTCACACGCTACTAAACTAAAGTATATTTAAATTTTATATGCAGGGTGAACAAGTCGCCCTTGTTATCTTAACCTTCTTTTGAATAGACTTGAATTTACGATATAACTTTTTAAACACTTTCTAGTAGTTCTCTTTTATATCCTCGGGTTTAACCTATTTTAGTTTTAACTTCCGTCGTAAAAGGGAAGTAATGTGATCGTGACAAAACCACCGTCCCAGGTTTTTACAGATCTTCGTTTTTTAAGGTTCCTAGATGCCAAAATTTTTTTTTCTCAATTCCTTCGGTCTGTCTGTCGGCCTGTTTATCTGCCTGTTCGCGGCATAGTTAAAAAACTATTTATCCGAAAGGTTTCAAATTTTGGTGAAAAATTAAGGGTCATATGGGGATGACCTAGTAACATTTTGGTAATAAATCTAATATAACGGCATAATGAAATGTTAGTAAATTTATTACTAAAAACCATTTATTTACCCTTACCTTACCTAGTTTATCTCACATTTTTGCATTAACATCAAGTATTACGTAAGAATAAACTGCTAATACTTTTGACGAAAGAAATTACGGCTCAATAAAATATTTAAAAAATCGACCTGAAAAAACTACTTACTAGGATAATTTCATATTTTATGCAAGAATTAAGTGTGGTATAGAGATGAACAACTACTGGTTGAAGTGTGGTGCGAATGGGGGAACCCATTGGCCGAGAAATAAAATGTTTGTAATCATGAAGAAATCACCATAGCAGGTTTAGATGCCAAAAAATATGTTTATTCAGTTCTGTTGGTCTGTCTGTCTGTCTGCCAATTCGCGGCATTGCTAAATGCTACTTTCCCGATTAACTTCAACTTTGGCATACAAATCAACTGTTCCATAACATGAATCAACTGGTAACATTGTGATACAAATCCAAAGTGGCAAAATAAGATGGCGGTTTATTAAAATATTTAAAACATCAACATGTAAAAACTACTTGTACTTATTAGATTGATTTCAAATTTAAAAAATCTTATTCAATTGACAAATTACAAAGATTATATATGATATATATGGATAAATGGTAAACATTTGGTACGAATTCAACAAGAGGTAACAAAATGACGGTCTAATGAAATAAAAAAAAACACAGCAAAAACTGTTTATTCAATTTATTTTAAATTATGCCCAAAAGAGTGTGGAGCGTGGGAAGAAACTACTAACATATTGGTACAAATCCATTATAGTGGTGACAGTATTATTATTATTATTTTATTATTTACACAACAGTAAGCGAGCGGCAAAATGCCGATGATACTTTGGTATCTAGTGAGTACAGGGTTGTCCAACGAAGGGTAAACACCTTTATAATTTCTTTATTTTACAAGATATTGAAAAATGGTAAAAACAAAAGTTGTAGGGATTTTAGAGAGGAATAAGGATAATTTATGATAAAAACAATTGAACATCAAATAAAAAAATTACGCGAAAAAATTATGGTTATTTTGCTTATTTTAAATGGAACACCCTGTATATTATTGCATTTTTGGATTCTCCCGAAAATTCTAAACACTTTTTATATAAGATATTACACCTTTAAACCTAATAGTTTCGGAGCTATGAACAGTTGAAAATCAGTATTTTGGCTAATTTGCATTATTGTAAAACCTATCTAATGAAATAGGTACCATGAGTATACGAAAGTTGGTACTTCAGCTTGTACCATAGTAAGCACCACTATTAATTAAAGTGGCCAAGAGGCCGATTTTAACTTGTTTTTAGCTTAAAAACATATGAATTTAGGAATAACGAAGTGGCAACATATCTGCAATAACTAAACGAGTAGATATTAAATAACGACGGAACAATATTTATTATAAACAAAATATATGTTTCAAAAAAAAACTCGTGGCTGATTTTCCTCATTAAAAAAAGGCTTGTTAACAACTCTCTTCTTATAATCCGCATTTCCGGGCTCGCTGCAGACTCTAACTCCTAATTTCTTTAACGTGTTTAAACTTGGTTATCGTCTATCGAGATACCTGTGCAAATACTGTCGTTTGGTTGCCGGGCAAAAGTTAATCAAAGATTTGTCAAACTTTCGGTAGTTTACTTTTTAAAGAATATTATTTTAGTGAAGTTGTTAGTTGTTAAAGATGAACAGAAACGTCACACGTTATTCCAAAGCCGAAATGATAGATTTGTTAAATATATTGGCGAGGAATGGTTATCAGTTAAGACCGTCCAAACGAGAGTATCTGGACAGATATCCCGATAGACGACAACCAAGTTTAGGAACATTATAAGAAGAGAGTCGTTGTTAACAAGCCTGTTCTCAATGAGGAAAATCAGCTAAGAGTTCTGCTTTCCATTTATGAAAATCCAATTCAAAGTACCAATTCTCGGAGCGAAGCACTTGGTATGTCTTACACATCTGTGAAGAGAATTTTACAAAATCACAAAGTCCATCCCTATCGTATTTCATATCACCAAAAGTTACTACCTGGAGATATAGAAAAAAGAGTAGATTTTTGTTCTTGGGCTATAGAGAAAACTTACCAAAACCCTGACTTTTTTAGAAATGTGTTATTCACAGATGAGTCTACGTTTAGGAGTGACCGTACTATGAACCGACATAATATAAGGTACTACAGTCAACAAAATCCTAATTGGAGAGGGGAAATTATGAAACAAGGAAGATGGTCCGTGAACGTGTGGGGTGGCATTGTAAACGATTATGTTATTGGACCATATTTTTTCCAGGGTAATTTAACTGGTAACATATATTTAAACTTTTTAAGGGAGTCACTGCCGATTTTATTAGAAAATGTGAACATTTTCAAGTTAGAAACAATATGTGGTTTCAACATGATGGGGCCCCAGCGCATGGCACACGTGATGTCACATACTTTTTAACTGAACGTCATGGATCGAATTGGATAGGTAATAGGGGGAATCCATGGTACGTAAATAATGAAGCCGAAGGACCGATTCTATGGCCCCCTAGGTCTCCAGACCTCAGTCCTTTGGATTACTTTTTATGGGGATTCGTCGACAATTTTGTAAATGCTACGCCTTGTGAAGGTCCAAACGAAATGAAGGAGAGAATACAAGAGGCTTTTAGAGCCGTTAACAACGAAATGTTACGTAACACTCAAGAAAACTTTAAAGAACGCATGCAAATGTGCTTAGCCGCTGAAGGAGGCATTTTTGAAAACTAGATTTTTTTCTCATAAGTTTTGTTTCCTTGTTCTTTGATACCTATTTGTTTAGTTATTATAGATTTTGTTTATAATACATATTGTTCCGTCGTTATTTAATACATATTCGTTAAGTTATTATAGATTTGGTTTATAATAAATATTGTTCCGTCGTTATTTAATATCTACTCGTTTAGTTATTGCAGATATGTTGCCACTTCGTTATTCCTAAATTCATATGTTTTTAAGCTAAAAACAAGTAAAAATCGGCCTCTTGGCCACTTTAATTAATAGTGGTGCTTACTATGGTACAAGCTGAAGTACCAACTTTCGTATACTCATGGTACCTATTTCATTAGATAGGTTTTACAATAATGCAAATTAGCCAAAATACTGATTTTCAACTGTTCATAGCTCCGAAACTATTAGGTTTAAAGGTGTAATATCTTATATAAAAAGTGTTTAGAATTTTCGGGAGAATCCAAAAATGCAATAATATACAGGGTGTTCCATTTAAAATAATCAAAATAACCATAATTTATTCGCGGAATTTTTTTATTTGATGTTCAAATGTTTTTATCATAAATTATCCTTATTCCTCTCTAAAATCCCTACAACTTTTGTTTTTACCATTTTTCAATATCTTGTAAAATAAAGAAATTATAAAGGTGTTTACCCTTCGTTGGACAACCCTGTACATGTGTTACATATATATATATATATATATATATATATATATATATATATATATATATATATATCAGTTAAGCAATTTTAACTTTGACAAACGGGTTTCGCAACTTTCTCTTTTTAATTCTTGCGGTATTTTTGTTATCCTACGTTGAACTCTTTCTAGTTGCCCAATATCCCCCCATTATATTCCCATATATAACTTAGGTCTTATGAAGGACTTATACAATTTTAGAACCACATTAGTATAAGACGACAAATTCTAAAATGCTTTAAGTAGAAGATATATGAATGAGTTAACTTTCTTCATTAATTTATTGATGTTTTTCCCATTTGAGGTCTGATGTTATGAAGACTCCCAGGTTCTTTTGTTCTGAGATATGTTGCAAGAATACATCGTTCAGAGCATATTTGGTGTCCGTGTCAAGCTCTATTGCCAGAACAGTGAATTTCTCGATGTAAGTTTCATTCTCCATGTAGTAGACCATTGTTCTATAGTTCTCAGATCTTCTTGCCACAGAGCACTCTCTGTGTGTACATAGAAAGCTTTGTTAGTATAGTTAGATTATGTTTCTTAAATGATATGTGCGAAACTAAATTGAGTCACATATCATTATTCCTAATAAAATGAAATAATTGTATCGAGGAAGTTCCGGGTAAAGAAAATTACCGATTTTTTAAATTTTGATCCTATTGTAAAAATCATGGAGCTGCAGCATTTTTTATAGTTTCAATAGAAAAAAGTAATTGAACTGTTTTTTAAAATATTAGCCTTGCAGACCTGTTGGTAAACAAATTACAGTTAAACCTAAATCAATTAAAAAAATGATTTTAGGTTTTAATATAAAATAATAAAAGAAAAAATAATTTCATGAGTGAAATATAATCGCATCGTGCATTTTGTGGGAAGCATGTCTATAATGCACAGGGTTTCTGTTTATATTTTGAAAGGGCTCCATAAGTCCTATTTTAAAAGATAGAAAAAAATGCAAATATTTATATGTAATTTAAAGTATTATATGAACTCTGAAGATTTCCTACAAAGAATAAAAAAATGACAATTGGAAAATACAAATATGAGCGTCGACATTATTATTTTAAATGGAACTCCCTGTATAATATTGTTTCATTAAATGGGTCGCTTCTTGCTGATCATCAATATACCAGGTTTGGTACATTTGATGTCAAAATCCCTGCCATAAGAGGCAACGTGTTACAAAGAATTAGATCATTCTAACTTATTGAACATAAATGTAAATTCTATAGGATTACTCTGCATCCTATGTCTATGTTATAACCACCAAGAAGAGACATTTTAATGAAATAATAATAGGGTGTTGTACTTAAGTTGTTGCCCATTTTTCACTTCCCATGTATGAGGGAAGTATTGTAATCGCAAAAAAATTACCGTCTGGAATTTTTTTAATCTTTACGTTTTCCGATGCAGAAAAATATGTTTTCTCAACTCATTCGATCTGTCTGCTTGTCTCTGTTGGCGGCATAGCTCAAACACTACTTATCCGATTTAATTTAAATTTTGATCAAAAATTAAGGGTCATATGGGAATGACATGATAAACATTTTTTAATAATCCAAAATGGCGGAACAAAATAGTGGCTTCATAAAATGTTAAAAAAATAATAACTAAAAAGCTACTAATTCAATTTACCTCCAATTTCGTACAAAAATTTGATGTGATATATGGATGAACTGCTAAAATATTGGTTCAAATCCAAGACGACGACGGAACATTAACATGGCGCCCTAGTAGAATGTTAAAAAATCAGTATAAGAAACTACTTCATCGATTTCAATTTATGTGCAAAAATAAAGTGTTATATATGTATGAACTGGCGGAACAGAATAGCGGCCTAATTAATTGTTTGAAAAATCGGTCTATATAATTGTCAAAACACAAACTCAAAATACATTTATTTCAGGGTTTTATAAAAATATGGTCAATACAACAAATCTATTCCTTGTAATTTTTATATGCGATTTAGTGTTTAAAAAAATAGACCAATATTATCTGATAGAGGAGATCGCACATTTAAGACTCATAGAGCTTGCCTGTGTGCCATCTCACCTTCGCGCAGAGAAACACAGAAATAAAAGTTAAAATTTAAATAGTCATATAATATTATAAACTATTTTACATTATATAATATAGCTCCAAGAAGGACATATTTTGATATGGCAGCCCGGACATCGAGGAGGAAGTAGTAAAAAGAATCTTTGTGAAAAAAAAAACAAATACCAGACTTTAAAAATAAGCAATTAAATATGCTCGTTAAATATAATTCTATAAAATGTATATATAATTTAGGTGCAAAATTAGGTAAACTTCTCTGAGTATGCGATTTATAAATTTTGGGTATATACAGTGCTTTATTTCTAGCAGATATGGTACTATAGTTATATGTTTGTAATCGGGACAGGGATGTATTTTTAAATAAATGTATTAAACATGAGTGACCATAAAGTAACTTTATATTTAGAATATTTGTCATAATTGATTTTTGTGTAGATTATCGATGATATAAAAAATAATAAAAATAATTAGCTACAAATAAAATTTGAGAAAATGACATACAAGCGAATAGAAGCAATGGTTTTATTTAAGAAGGTATGGTAACTAAATGAATGTTTGTATGTACGCATGTATGTATGTTAGATCCGGAAAAAAGTGTGGAGATCAAAAGGGTGTATTTGTTTCAATCTGAATGAGTTTTAGATAAGATAATGAATTCTGACTTTCAGTTTGACAAACACAAACAAAATGAATATGAAGAAAACTTAATTTAAAAAAATCGGTAAATTGGCCTTTACTCGGAATATCCTTTGCAACGAATTTTGCTACATACAGCTAACATAGTTTATATAGGCGTATATTTATTTAACACTATTGTAGAAATTGCAGTATATTTCCCTTTTAGTAATAAAATGAGAGTTTTATTTTAAGGTAAATTCTGATTACTTTGGTTCAAAAAGGATAAAACCCTTTTACCAGAACTTATCGTACGTATCAAACATTCTCGTTATCACGTTAAGTGACAAATATTAATATTTATATAATATATATAAAGTTGTTACTAAAAACCTATATGCATAAACTGTTACGCGTGTGCTCAAAACCGTCACGTGGGAAGTTCCGAGTAAAAGCCAATTTATCGATTTTTTGTCTTTCCAATTGTCATTTTTATTTTTTTAGTAAATCCTGACATGTTTACTTAACAGTAGACGATTGCAAACGTTGAGAAGAAGTTTCCATTAATTCGTAAAAAACTGGAAATGATTTTATTTCACTTTGGGTATCCTAAATAAGAGTAATATGAGTTCCTAACGGTTTCTAAGGTGAACGAGCTTTTGGCTTATAACATTTCAAAGATGCATTGTATAGAAAATTTCACACTTATCAAAATTAAAGAGCATTCTATGTTGAATGCCCGCCTTAAACATTAAATTTGGTTCAGCGGTTTGGCCATAATGAGCAGTCAAAATTAAGGACAGGAATTTTTTTCGATATATATCGATTGTTATTGATACATCGAATAACAAGGATAACAACAATAATAATAACAATAACAGGTAAATTAAGATAATATCGATATATCGATAGTTATCGATAGTCAACGATATTTCAATAGTTATCGCTATATCGATAATTATCGGTTTATCAGTCTCAATAAAATTTTCGATTACCGTCATCTATGGGCAATCTAAAACGCTAATTTAAACTAAAAGCTAGTAAAATTCCTTTTTAAAGTATTCGGGGGGACCGCTTTAAGGTTTTTTTCGGCTTCGCTCTCCGCATTACTCTGTATTAGTGTGATAAGTGATAAGTATATACTTATTTTACGGAATGAATATTAATAACCATAGATTTCATGTTTGGCCTTTAAAAAAATTAAACAGTTGAACACTACAAATTCTGTTAATTTTTCATCGACTTATGTATTTATATATGTACCCCGATTATTCCTTGCCGGCTTGACCTCTTTCCTTTAATTTTTTAGGAAGTATTAAGGATGGACCCATAGCAAGCATTTTTTTAAAAATGGTTGAAACGCGCTATTTTGAATAGTCTTCTGCCAGAGAGTTTTCGTTTCAACATATTGCCTTTAAATTTGGTGTATGAGGCATAATTAACCAAAAAGGAAATTAGGGGGTATCCTAAGGTAAATCCCTCGGGACCTAGGGAGGAGAGATCTAATTTCTTCTAAAGTTATTTCGGTTACTAAAAATCTTAATGGTTTCTGGAAATATTAAATAACAACTTTATTGCTAGCATGAAAAATTTCTGGGGAGTGTTGAAGGAATAGTGGAGTGTTGAAGCAAAAAAGAGGTTATCTAAAA
Organism: Kuschelorhynchus macadamiae; assembly: GCA_030620095.1. Classification (NCBI taxonomy): domain Eukaryota; kingdom Metazoa; phylum Arthropoda; class Insecta; order Coleoptera; family Curculionidae; genus Kuschelorhynchus; species Kuschelorhynchus macadamiae. Next base: position 189,771 of record JAUTXW010003428.1, read on the forward strand.
ATATCGAGTTTAATATGGTTTTCGGGGTTTTTGGGGGCATGAACTTCAATTTTACTATTGCTCTAATTGTTGACAATTTGTACTGCTAATTTTTAATGCATATGTACAGATGGACCTTTACCTTTTGTTTTGAAGTCGGTCTATTTCTTATGAAAACTTTTATTTCTTATAAAATCAATTTTTTTGTCTTATAAGAAGGTGAATATTCCTAGGGAAGAGAGATCTAATTTCTTGTAAAGTTATTTCCGTTATCAAAAATCTTAATGGTTGCTGGAAATATTTTTTGTTGAATTTTTGACAATTTGTACTGCTAATTTTTAATGCATATGTACAGATGGACTTTTATCTTTTGTTTTGAAGTCGCAGTATTTTTTATGAAAACTTTTATTTCTTATAAAATCAATTTTTTTGTCCTATAAGAAGGTGAATATTCCATTTTTCTTATCACAAAACAACGAAACAAGAAATTAATTTGTTTTATATAAAACGTTTTGTTCCGCTATACAGGGCTGCCCTAAGTTGGTAAAACCGCTTTTAAAAACTGAAATATTTTTTACTTCAATAACGATTAGCCTATTTTTCTATATTTCATCTTTATAAACGATCATCCAAAGACGCTGAAACCGCCTTCTAAAATCAAAAATATTTTGTATAGAAATGGGTTTATCGGATTTCATGATTTGTTTGTATAGAAAAATCTTATCGTTTTGTCCTATACACAGTCGTAGCCCTGGGGGTAGAACACTTCGCTATTTTCCTTTCAAAGCATTAATTTGATTATTTAAAAAAATGGCGAACCACGTCTATTGCACATAAAAACATTTTATCATATGTAGGGTTGCCCTAAGGGGGTTACGCAGCGGCGGGTTAAAATTGGAAATATTACTCGCAATAGACTAAAAGTTACTAAATAGTTAAATTCATCGTATAAAAACGGGTTTATAAGGAACCCTGAGGAAACCTTATATTTAGCAGAAAAAAATCGTATCAACAAAAATCTGTAAACTTGATCTCCATAGAGAAGCTTTTAATTCATATTCTATAAATGCTCCAATCCCCTAAAAAAAGTTATACTCAAGCCAGTAACTGTAAAAATAGCGGCATTAAATCGGCTTTCGGGTACTTTTAGAAAGGACAATTTAAAATGTCTTCTGCCTAATAGCAATAGCGAAATGAAATAAAACAATAACTGGACAATACATTTCAAAAACTATTCATACTTATCGGTAACTATCGATAGTGTTCGGAATATTGATTCCTATCGATAACTATATCGATATATACATAAATAAAATATATCGATAGGTGATGGGCTATCGCCTATCGATAGGTTAAACCTAATATCGTCAACCCCAAGGGAGCGGGTTGGAGGTTAAAACTCTCCTAGAGCCACTTTTATTTAAGCTAAAATGACAAAAATAGTATGAAGTAAACACCTTTTTTTCAGGATTGATAGGTAAAAGCCTTCTCAGAGCCAGTTTTATGCTTATAGATACCGGAAGTAAAAAGTAATCACTTTTTACTTCCGTCATAAAAGGGAAGTATTGTATCGTGAAAAAATCACCCTAGGAGATTTTTTCAGATCTTTACATTTCAAGGTCACTAGATGACGAAAAACATGTTTTTTTCGATTCCGTCCGTCTGTCTGTCTGTCGGTGTGGCTGTTCGCGGCATAGCTAAAAAACTACTTACCCGATTGATTTAAATCTTAGTACAAAATTAAGGGTCATATGGGGATGACCTTGTAAATTTTGGTAAAAATCCAATATGGCAAAACAAAATGGCGGACTAGTGAAATGTTAAAAAATTATTACTAAGAAAGTGCTTATTTATTTTATTCTAAATTTTGCATAAAAATCAAGTATTATGTAAGAATCAACTGTTAAAATTTTGGTACGAATCGAAGATGGCGGAACAAAATGGCTGCTTAATAAAATATTTAAAAATTCAGCCTGAAAAAACTACTTAATGAACTGATTTCAAATAGTGTGCCATAACTATTTGTAGCATAGAGAACTAATAAAGGTGTGGTACTAATTCAAGATGGCGGAACAAAGTGGCAGCCAAATAAGATATTTGTTATCAAAAAAAATCACCCTTTCAGGTTTTATATGTCTTTGCGTTTTGGCGTCCCTAGATGCCAAAAATATGTTTTATCAAGTCCGTCGGTCCGTCTGTCGGTTTGTCTAGCATAGCTTAAAAACTATCGGATTGACTTCAAATTTTAGTCAAAAATTAAGGCTCATATGGGAATAACCTGGTAATATTCCGGTTAAAATCCAATATGCCTGCCTAGTGAAACGTTAAAGAAATTAATACAAAAAAACTATTTCGATTTTGATAGGCGGAAAATGAGCGCTGCGACCAACTTTGTTTTTTTTTGCGTGTATCTGCGTAGGAATGAGCAAAGTATTTTAAAATTAAGTGCTCCCTGAACGAATTTGATGCTCTAGAGCTTCCGTATCTTACATTTTTCAGTAGAATTAAAATTCACCTCAGGCATTTTCAGTGAAACAAATTAAGTTTCATCAAACATTTAAATTTTTGTTAAACTGAACTCTGCGTCAGTGCTTAGGATTAAGTAAAACTTATAAAAACCTATTTTAAGCTTTCCACTCGGCATCCGTGTTGATAGTTTTTATGTGACTGGCTAAACTTTACTTTTTCCTATTTAATCCCCCCCTCGTTTCTACAAAAGACTATCTCACACTAGTGAGATTTGTTTAATAAAAAATATATACATATCATATTTGGGCAAAGACCTGGCTTTTTGAGTACTGCGGACAAATATCTTTGATGCGGGTACTCGTTACTCAATGAGTACTCGGGTCTCTGGTGGCGGGACCTTAGCGAGTCCATGTTGTCCAAACTATTTAATTGATTTGGACAAGTGTGGATCGGTCCATTTCGACTTAAGATTTTCTACAGGCCAAAGTACTGTTCCCATCAGAGTATCGTGTTCCACATAATTTAAACAATACTAAATTTATTTCAAATTATATCATGATCATGCCTTATTGAACAGGGGCTTACCTTCGACGCGGGAAGAGAAGCAACTGCGAATGAAAGGAAGCGGAACAAGGAATGAGAAAGGGAGAGAAAGAGGCAATTTATTTGTAGATGTCTGGAGAAGGACACGACTAGGCAACTTTTTCACCGAGTTCAACAAGGAGGGGTTCGTAATTCTAGCGTTCACTCGAATCTATGACAAATATCTTTTGGGAATGTGAAGTAAAATTTGCATTTCTTCACATAAGACTATGGTATTAAATTTATATAATTTAAGTAAAAAAAAATGTGATTCAATTTCTTTATAGAGAACCATAGTAAACGATCAAATTGCATAGAAATTCGATTGCCCCAACGAATGTGGGTGATTTTGACGTTATGACTACTTTTGGTTTTTTGCGTGTATCTAAGCGTGGACAAATTATTACTAAAATTACATGCTTTCTAAACTCATAATTTGATGCTCTAGAACTTTAGCGCTTTACATTTTTCATTTGGAATAGCCGTTTTCGAGTCACAGGCGTAACACATTTCAGCCGAAATGGAAGAATTTGCTCACTTCGGACTGTAGATTCTGACCAAACTGCTAAAGCTAATTTAATGTTCTTTAATTTTAGTTAAGTGTGATTTTTTTTTTGTACCATGCCTCCTTTAGATGTTATAAGCCAAAAACTGAAAAAAGTGCCAAAATGTCACGGTTTTTTGGCACCTAAAAGTTTAGCTCACCTGAGAAACCGTCGCAAACTTATATAACTCTTATTGGGGCTGTTCAAAGTGAAATAAAATAATTTCCAGTTTGTTATAAATTAATCAATGGCACGTTCCTTTTTTGATCTAATTTTATTCGGCTTTATGCAGTTTAAAAATTTTATGGATTACCGATTTCTTTCTAACTGCTGGTTGTTAAAATGAAGTTAGGCTAGAAGGATAAATATTATTTTATAAAACAAATTTAACTCCCATAGGAGAACTTTAAGGGTTCGTATTTTTATTCATATATATGTTGCAAAAATGGTATAGAATTAAAAATATAGGGGTAGATTTGATTTGCAACTAAAAATTAAATCTTTGTAGAAAAAGCACAAAAACACCCTGCAAAAATAATTTCTTAAATGCTTGATTTTTTGACTTTCGTGAATACGTTTGTCAGAATATATTACTGAACTAAACAGAAAATTAAAAAAAAACGAATTACATTAAACTAACTCAAATTTTATATAATAACATACCTTAGCACAAAAAATAATTCTGAAAATCACTTTTTAACTAATGAATCACAGCAAATTCAGATATTAAGCGACATACTCGTGACACGAAGTCTCAAGAGTGAAATTGCTGTATTCCTACTAAAAGGAGAGTTAGAAAAGCACTAACCGCTGGTCTACTAACCGAAGGTGTGGGAGTAGGAAATCAAAGCGACCGCCGGTAAACTACAGGCCACTTGTTGCCTCTTCGGTGTCACCTAGGTTTGTATTGGCGCCCGCAGAAATATATTCAAGAAGAGGGAGTAAGTTAGTTTAAGAATAATATCCTTAATATGAATCAAAGGTGTGGTGTACCGTTATAATGCTGATAGTGTATTTATTTTACACATTTCAGAAAAAATACAAATTCTGCAATCAAACATTGAAGGATGAGTTATGGGGGCTTCGGTGAACTTAACTTTAGTTAGGTTATTAATGGCACTTGTCAACTTAAATTTTAGATGGATTTCCTTCAGCTTACTCCCTCACCTTTCAATCAGATTAGGCATGTAGCCAGGAGGGGGTTCATGGGGCCTGGACACCCCTTCCCACACTAAAATATTTTGATTATTTACATGATTTAATCTACGAAAGTAGAATTCCAATATCTGCTGTTTAGCAGTACCGTTTTGGCTCTGCTTGCTAGAGTCATTTTCTATCTAAAACCTCAGGAAAATTAGGGAGTAGATCCATTTTTTTTTTAAATTTTGGGAGCTCTTTTGCGAATGCAAAAAAATTTAAGACAAAATGCAAAAATGTGTTCAATCTGCAAAAATATTGCAGTTTGAGCAAATATGTAAAAGTAAAAAATTAAAGTGAGGTAAACATGAACAAAAATGGTCCCGATGACTTTGTCCTAAATAGGATAGATTCTGAGAAAAATCGATGGGAAACTATTGTTAATTTTTTCTTTCACTTAGATCACTTGTCAAAAGAAAAATCGGAAAATTATGAAAGCGTACTGGCACCAAATTTACAATACTTCTAACAAAAATTATAATTTTTTAATATCTAAAAATTATTTGAAAGGAGAAATCTAACGCTACAAATGTGAAATGAAATGTGCAAACTGAGCATATACGGCAGCATGCAAGTAAAATAGAGGTAGATGCTGAAGCGTTCTCCGCGTAATCCATTTTCAATTTAGAAGTTCTTTTCTTCAAGTATACAAAACACGATGATCAATATGACGAATAGGAAGATTGTAAATTAACCTTTGATTAAAAAAAAAGTCCGATTTTGAAAATGAGGGATATTTAAAATTCTCAAACAAATGGAAAACTTCTAAGAAAACGGACCAAAGGAATTGATAAAACACATTTTTTGGCATCTAGGGACTCTAAAACGTGAAGATATGTAAAACCTGAGAGAGTGATTTTTTCACGATTACAAACATTTTATTTGGCCGCCACTTTGTTCGGCCATCCTGAATTAGTACCTCGATTTTACTAGTTGATCCCTATACCACAATTACTTATGGCATATAATTTGAAATTAATCCATTAAGCAGTTTTTTCGAGCTGAATTTTTAAATATTTTATTAAGACCCTATTTTGTTCCGCCTTCTTGGATTCGTACCAAAATCTTACCAGTTGATTCTAGTAGAATACTTGATGTTTGTACAAAATTTGAGATAAAATAATAAGTAGTTTTTTAATAATAACTTGTTTAACATTTCACTAGGCCGCCATTTTGTTTCGCCATATTGGATTTTTACCAAAATGTTGCTAGGTCGTCCCTATATGACCTTTATTTTTTGACCAAAATTTGAAGTCAATCAGGTAAGTAGTTTTTTAGCTTTGCCGCGAATACACAGACAGACCGACACACCGACGGAATTGAGACAACATGTTTTTCGGTATCTAGGGACCCTGAAACGTGAAAATCTGAAAAAATCTCGGAGGGTGATTTTTCCACGATTACAAAAACAAAACGCTTATTAAAAAGTAGATTTTTGAAGAATTCGAGTGAAACTCTAGCTAAATATAAATAATAATTTTCAGGGTTTTTACTTGCGGTCAATCATGAGATTTTTGGAGAATTCCGAGAAAGTACTAAAAAGTAAGATGAATAAATGTATGATAATTAAGCACATAAAGAAAGCACGGTTTTTAATGTAACAACAATATAGTTCCAGACACTCTATAGAAGATAACGTAAAAACAAAGTCACTAAACACTTATTTAGAAAAATGCCTTTAAAATTTAAACCGTAAAAGTATTAAGCAAACAAAAAAGCAATTAGTATCTTGCAAATTTTGGAAAGTATGCTAATTAATTAATAAATAAAATTAACTAGTTATCATATTGTAGCCACCGATTTCTCCTTTCAACTTCATTTTTAAACATGAAAGAATAAGACATTATTATAAATTTGTTCTCCTGATGTGTTCACAATGTTCAGACTTCTCCCTTGATAGAGAAGTCTGTGGGAGAAAATAAAATCATTATCATATTTAGGAAAAAAATCTCCGTAACTTTTGGTCAGGATATCCTTACATTGATTTTTCACTTCACCTGCTCTGCCTACGTAATTTTAGCTGGCGAAAAACTAATTTTGTTGCAATTGTTTTGCAATATTTTGGTTCCATTGCAGAGAATATAGCGACAATTGAAAAAAAGTTGGCCGGCTTTTTTGTTTTCCTGAGGTTCGACCCACCAGTGAACTAATATTTTTACTTCCCTCGTACGAGGGAATCACTGTAACCGTAAAAAATTACCATCCGAAATGTTTTCAGATGAAATAATATAGTTTCCCAATTCCGTGGGTCTGTCTGTCTGACGGTCGGTCTGTTCGCGGCATAGCTTCATATCTAAAAACTACTTATCTGATTGGCTTCAAATTTCGAACAAAAATCAAGTATTACATACAAATTAACTGGTAAAATTTTGGTACGAATCCCAGATGGCCAAACAAAATGGCATCTTAAAAAATATTTAAAAAATCAGCCTGAAAAACTACATATTAGATTGATTTCAGATGTTGTGCCATAACAAATTGTGTTATAGAGTCGAACTAGTAAAATTGTGGTACCAATTCATTCAGATGGCGGAACAAAATGGCGACCAAATAAAATGTTCTAATCGTGAAAAATCACCCTTCCAGGATTTTTTAGATCTTCACCTTTTGGGGCTCCAAGACGCCGAAAAACATGTTTTCTCAATTCCGTCGGTATGTCTGTTGGTCTGTCTGTACGCGGCATTGCTAAAGAACTACTTACCCGATCGACTTTAAATTTTAATCGAAAATTAGGGTTCATAATATGGCGATGACCTGGTAACATTTTAGTAAAAATTCAACATGGCGAAACAAAATGGCGGCCTAGTGAAATATTAAAAAATTAATTATCCAGTTTACCACAAATTTCGCACAAAAATCGAGTGTTACATAGGAATGAACCGGTAATATTTTAGTACGAATCTAAGATCGGAAATTGAAATGGCGGTATAACAAAATATTTAAAAACATCAGCCGGAAAAACTACTTATTAGACTGATTTTGAACAACAAACAAAATGGCGGTTAAATAAAATCTTTAAAAGCCTTGTTATTTAATTGACTTTAAATTTTGCACATACATTAGATGTGATATAGAGATACACTTGTAAAATTTTGGTACAAATTCAACATAACGGAACAAAATACTTACTCAATTTATTTTAATGTAAATTATGCCCAAAAATCAAGTGTAGGGTTAGGTAGAATTTTGAAGTAAAATGAAAAATAACAAGATTTACTTAATTTTCATTTAGATAATTAAAATTTTCAAATAAAATAATAATTGTAAGAATAAAAGAAAAAATGTTTTTTTGCAAACATAATACTTCGAGTTATAGGTATGTACAGGGTTTTCGGTTGTATTTTGAACGGGGTCTAGCAGCTTTATTCTTAGAGGTAGAAAAAAATGTTAAATTCAAAAGTTGTTGGGTTCTGTCTGAACCGCCAGAATTTGCTAAAAAGGTTAACAAGTGACAATTGCAAATTAAAAAATTGATCATCGAATTTGTTATTTTAAATAAGGCACCCTGTATATTTTTAATTCGTTGGAAAGAAAATTTTTTTTTTATTTCAAAAATATATACTTTGTCTATGTTCAGACTAACTGTTTTCGCATAAATTTGATCTAAAACCTGGAAAAATCAAGTGCTCTGGCTCATAGTAAATTTAACAAAGGCGGCTTTGATTTCGATAGTTTTTATTTTAACATGGCCATTTTGTCACTGGTTTTGGGCACCTGAATTACTTAACTTCATAATTATGGGGTATTCTGACGAAGAGAAAGCAAATATTTTGAAAATATACTTTCAGGTAAATAACTACCGTGAAACACGAAATCATTATAAAATGGCGTATCCTAATTTAGTTGCTCCATCAGCATCTGCCATCTATTATATTGTGAAAAATTTTGAAAACAGAAAGACTGTGACAATAAAGTAGAGAATAGTCACTAGAAATGAAGAAAGAGATATGCAAATATAGTTATATTTTAAAGGTATTTTTTAATTATTATTAATTTTAAAGTAAGTTTGTATTAAAAGTATATTTTATAGAGGATCCAGAACGATCAATCCCAGACGCTGTATTAGACTTAAATGAGAAAATATGAAAAGTTCACGAAACTCTAAGACATTACAAGTATAGAAATTATAAGTTTAGACCGGTTCAGAACTTAACAGACTTAAACAAAATACAGAGGGTTGCGTTTTGCCGGGAAATGTTGGTAAGGATGCAGGGAGATGAAAATTACGCCAAGAAAATTCTTTTTACAGATGAAGCTATATTTTCTACGGCGGGGATGTTCAATAGGAGAAATAAACACTTTTGGGTAACTACCAACTATTTTGGTTTTGTTCAGCATTATAGAAAATAAAGTTTTGGGACCTATAGTCATACATGGTTTTTTAAATGGCCAAAGATATTCAAATTTGTTACGAAATGAGCTCTGGAAGAGTTACCTCTCAAACTTTATAATAATATTATTTTTCACCACGATGGGGCCCCTTGTGATAATATTATTGAAGTTACAAAATACCTTAATAATAAATATAATTTTTGGATAGAGACACGGTGTCATAACTGTCAGCCTGCGAATACCTTAAAAATAAAGTTTACTATAATAGAACACCAACGATTCGGAAATTGACTTTAAAATTGCAAGGCGAAATAAATAGTTTAAACGAAAATAATCCAGAGTTTACACTTCAAGCCATAACTGGTAGATTTAGAGACAACTTAGAAAAATGTCTCAGAAATAACGGGGGTTGGATAGACTAAATAAAATCTATTCTGTAAATAATATTGTTTTTGTTTATTCATTGTTACTTCATATTTAATATCATTGTTTCAAAATGTTTAATTAAAAAAAAAAACAGGTAGGTTCATTTTCTTCCCGATATCAATATTAAAACATCCATTATTATTCAGATAATTGTTTCATACAAATAACTCATTAAACTCAATTTAAATAGGTAATTTAATATTTGTAAATATGTGTTAAATTATAAACATTTAGAAATAATTTTTAAAGACTATTATTGTTATTTATTATTAAATTAATTAAAATTAAATTAAATTTGTTTATTCAGTAAAATAATTGCTTTTTCTTTGTCAGAATACCCTATAATTAAGAAATTAAGTAAATCCAGGTGTCCAAAACCAGTGACGAAATGGCCATGTTAAAATAAAAACAATTCAAATCAAAGTCGCCTACGTTAAATTTACTATGAGCCGGAGCACTTGATTTTTCCAGGTTTTAGACCAAATTTATGCGATAACCGTTGGTCTGAACACAGATAAAGTACATATTTTTAAAATCAGAAAAATTGTTCTTTACAACGAATTAAAAATACACAGGGTGTCTCATTTAAAATAAAAAAGTCGATGCTCAATTTTTTAATTTGCACTTGTCATTTGTTAATCTTTTTAGCAAATTCTGGCGGTTCAGATAGAACCCAATAACTTTCGAATTTAACATTTTTTTCTATCTCTAAAAATAAAGTGTGTAGACCCCGTTCAACATAGAATCGAAAACCCTATACGGCAAAAAGTTTCTCAAGCTGATGTTTATATGCAAAAGATATGAGAAAATTTGATGTGTTTTTCCACTTTCTAAAAATCCTAATAGTTTCCGAAATAAATTAATTAAATTAAAAAGAATAATTTTAATTTTGTTTTTAGGGAGCCTTTTCACACACTTAGAGTAACTCAATATAATATGCGCAATATAATATAATGCTTTTGTATGAAAAAAGAAAAGAAAATAAATATGCCCTGTTTTACCGTTTTTTTAACGCTAAGCGTTATGGAAATAAAAGGTATTTGTACTTGGGCTTCTCTGTAAATTGCAAAAATATTTTATACACAAAATGATAAAATAAATTTGACGTGTTTTTTAACCAACCTCTTTAAATAAAAAGAAATATTATATTTTTCGAACATTTTTGGGATTACAATACTTTCGTTATACAGGGGGGCAATTGTTAATGTCTGTTATATATTTCATAGGAAGATTCCTCGTATGACTTTAAGATAAAAAAAGTGTCTATAAACATATGTTCTTTATTGCTTCATTTTGATAATTTTGAATAATTTAAAATTTTAAAAAAATGTTTAGTTTTTTTTATTACCTTGAAATATTTGAATCAAATTTGGTACACGTTAAACTAAAATTTATACCTATTAAATAACCGTAATAAATTTTAGAAAATTATACAAGGTGTAACTTTTTTCCGATCCGTGACCTCTTTGACCGCCCTAAAAAAAATTCTATTGAGGCACTGACCTAGCTTGGTCCTAATATCGGATTTTCTGCTTTGTTTTATACATTTTATATCCCTAGGAACTTTTTGATCTCTTCAACGTTGTGATATCTTAAACTGTTTGCAAGGTATCAAAAAAGTCCAAGAAATATAAAATCTGTAAAATAAAGTAGGGGGATCAAACTAGGTCAGTGTGATCCGAAAAGAAGTTACACCCTGTATAATTTTCTGCAATTCATTACGGTTATTTTATAGACATTTTGGTTTAATGCACACGAAATTTGAATAAAATAACTATCTTTAGAAATAAAAGAGTTTATTTAAAATTTTAACGATTTGTATCTTGAAAACGAAGCAACATAGGGCATGTTTATAGGAAATTTTTGTTTTAAAACTATGTTAGAAATGTCTCTATTAAATATAGCCCTGTTAATTAATAATATAGTTTATTAAAATTTATGACATGAATGAAATAAAATGACAAACATAAAATAGCGGTAAATTTCGCTTACCCGGGATTTCCCTCGTTTAGTTGTTTTAAAGTGAGTGTAAGGAATAGTGAAGTGTGACCAATTTAGTTTGGAAGAAGGGAAGTATTATAATCGTGAAAAGTGACTATCCGAGATTTTTTCAGATCTTCACGTTTTTTGTCTACTCTCTCTCATTTCACGGCATAGCTTAAAAACCACATACCCGTTTGACTTGAAATTTTGATACAAAATTAAGGGTCATATGGGGATGACCTGGTAATATTTTGGTAAAAATCCAATATGGCGGAACAAGTTAAATAAATTTTGTTAGAGTGGTGTATTATTTGAGGTTAGGATCCAGTAAAAAAGAACAAAAGTCTTTTTTTAAATTGTCGACGTTTCGCCACTTTATTGTTGCATCCTCAGGACACATACAGATTATATATCCTGCATGAAACCGTCCGCAGATATGTCCCAGATATTAAGTTTCTAAATGGTTTTCGTTAATGATCCTCTCGTTGTTATGTTTTACTGGTGTATTATTTCGAGTTAGGATCCAATAAAAAGAACAAAAGTTCTTTTTTAAATTGTCGACGTTTTTCAACTTTATTGTTGCATCTTCAGGACAACTATATAGATTTTATATCCTGCATGAAACCTATACTATCAGTCTTTACCTACTGCGTTGGTCAGCAGATATTAAGTTTCTAAATTGGTTTCGTTAACGATCCTCCTGTTATGTTAGAGTGGTGTATTATTTGGGATTAGGAAATATCTACGAACCAACGGAGTACGTAACGACTGATTATATAGGTTTCACGCGGGATATAGAATCTATATGTGTTCTGAGGATGCAACAATAAATGTGAGAAACGTCGCCAATTTAAAAAAAGAAGTGTTACATAGGAATGAATTGGTAACATTTTGATATGAATTCAAGATAGCAAAACAGCGGTCTAATAAAATATTTAAAAAATCAGCATGAAAATATTATTTATCAAATTAATTTTAAAGTGTGATATAGAGGAAAATTGGTAAAGTTGTGGTTAGAATTTAAGATAGCGAAACAAAATGACGGTCTAATAAGAATTTTAAAAAATCAACATAAAAAATCTTGTTCAATTGACTTCAAATTATGCAGAAAAATGAAATGTGAATATGGGAAAACTGATACCAATTCAACATGACGTAACAAAAGGGCGGTATGTGTCAATGTAAAAACTACTTTTTGAATTTATTTTAAATTAGACCCAAAAGTAAAGTGTGGCATAGGTAGAAAGAAATTGGTGAAATATTGGTAGGAATCCATTATGATGGAACAAAGTGGCACCCAATAAAAATGTTTGAAAAGACAGTATATATAACACATATTTATTATAACTATGTACTGAACTGTATTGGGTCACACTTCACTATTCCTAACAAATGAAAAAAAATCATAAAGAGGGAAGTTCCAGGTAAAGAAAATATACCTATTTTTTTCTTTGTTTTTTAAAATGTTAGTTTGTATATATGGTACACTATTTGTCACATATGGAACACTGTCAACTTTTAACCTATATTAATTTGACAATTTTCTTCACTTGCGGAGGTCGCGTGATCTATAAAATTTTAAATGAAAACTCCGAAATTTTGATTTACATTCCGGTAAAGCTTAAACTTCCGAATTGTCAGTTTTTCGATTTTTGAAATCGGATAAAAAATAACGGAGCTATAGGCATTTGTTTTCTTTTACTAGTTGGCTATGCCACAAAATTTAATGCAATTTTAGGTTCCTAATTCAGACTTGATTATTTATCAAAAGAAAGAAAAATCATATTTTTAATGTTTGCATCAATTTATTTTCAAAACCAAAATAGCCACAATATATTTTTATTGTATTTTTTGGTTAGAACTGAATTACTTATATATTTATTTTAAAAATGTCTGACAATGAACTATAAATAATGTAATTATTTGCATATTTTATTTCAATAGACCAACTATACTCCGAGCCATAATAAAAATTTAAATCATTACAGGCGGCTTCTTTTCCAAAAACTTTAAAACCAAAGGAATTCAGTATTTAAAAAAAAAAGAAAAACAAAATGTCGCTATTTTAGTTTTAAAAATAAAATTAAAAACAATTTTTTTTGATAAATAATTTTAAAAAGTTATTTTATATCAGAAAAATTTAGGCAGTTTTTGATTTAAAGTAAATTTTCTTTCGTTACGCTACTAATCAAATCTAAATTAAGAACCTAAAATTGCATTGAATTTTGTGGCATGGCCACTAGTAATAATTTCAAAAATCTATATAAAAACTGAAACTTACAGGAAGAATTGACTGTAGATAAAAATATGGGGGGTTTTCCTTTAAAGATGTATAGATGGCGCCACTTCCAGTTAAACCGGAAATAAACAAAATTGCCAAATATGGGTTAAAAATTGACAAACAGTATCCCATATTTGCTCATAAAATTTCAAACTGATATTTTAAAAAAGAAAAAAAGGGGGCGTACATTAATCCATGGTGACCGGGTATACTGTCTTTTCAAACATTTATATTGGGTACCGCTTTGTTCCACCATATTGAATTCCTACCAATATTTTACCAAATTCTATTTATGCCACACTTGATTTTTGGGCATAATTTAAAATAAATTCAATAAGTAGTTTTTACATCGACACACACACCGCCATTTTGTTCCGTCATATTGAATTCGTACCAGTTTGTCTCTATATAACATTTAATTTTTCTACAAAATTTAAAGTCAATTGAATAAGCAAATTTTTTACGTCGATTTTTTAAAGATTTTATTTGGCCGTTATTTTGTTTCTCCATCTTGAATTCGTACCACAACTTACTTTAAATTTTACCTCCATATCAGACTTAATGCTTGCACAAAATTTGAAATAAATCTAAAATATAGTTTTTCGGGCTGATTTTTTAAATATTTTATTAGCCCGCCATTTTGTTTTGTTGTCTTGGATTCATTTCAAAATTTCAAAATTCCAACCAGTTCAGTCAAATATTTTTTAACGCTTCACTAGGACGCCATCTTGTTCCGCCATACTAGCTTTTTGTCAAAGTATTATCAGGTCATCCCCGTAATGTTTATGTTTGACCAAGATTTGAAGTAAATCGAGTAAGCTATGCCGCGAACTGGTAAACCGACAAACAGGCAGACAGACTGATAGACCGGCAAACGTATGAAACATATATAAAAACATTTGAAAATAAGAAATTGTATTCATTAATTTTATTGTCACACACCCGTAACTTACTCCTGTACTAGTGATGTGAAATGCATTAAAACCTCATGCTATAAGCAACAAGAGGGGTTTTATCAAGTAGGCCGATTGACCTCAGATTTCAAAGGGCACTTGATTTATTAGATGAATGATTGTTCTTTATCATTTCATAGGCATATATTTAATGGTTACAGGAAGAAATGGTTTTATTTTTCAAAGTGATAAATAAGCTTATGATTAACGGAATTATATTTTCAGTTTTAGATAATATTTAAATAGTTAGACCAAGATAAAAAATATGATATCTTTAGAACTTATTTCAGTGATTTTTCGATAATATAAATACCTATTATACACATCTGGCGAAGTTAAAAAATCCTATTACCGGATGCATTATTGCCATATTTGTGGAATATTTTAATAATCACCATTATAAATATCTTCAGGAGAAGGGCAGAG
The DNA here is from genome assembly GCA_030620095.1 of Kuschelorhynchus macadamiae. Taxonomy (NCBI): domain Eukaryota; kingdom Metazoa; phylum Arthropoda; class Insecta; order Coleoptera; family Curculionidae; genus Kuschelorhynchus; species Kuschelorhynchus macadamiae. Next base: position 204,944 of record JAUTXW010003428.1, read on the forward strand.
AGGTAGTTGTCCCCCTAAACGCATTTAAAATTTGTATTAAAATATAATTTTTCTACTCCTGTGTTAGTAAACATTGTTTTACGTACAGTTTACTTAAAAAGTAAAAACATTCTTACGCACAATTCAACGTAAAGTATGATATCGCACATTTCTGAGTAATAATAACGCATAGTTTTTCGTTATGATGCATAATGTCAATGTGGCAAACAAATTAGCCCTCAACCGCTCAAATCTTCAAATCGCGAGATTTCTCTTTATCTGCATCGTGTTACCTTTGTTTTGATTTTTTGACATTTTTTATATTAATTGTATTGACGGATGACAGCCACATTATTGGAGATTTGAGGTTTAAATCGATAATATAGTTATTTTCCCAACAAGTGCGCAAAGTGATACTTTCCTGCACGCAAAAGCGGAGTTCGGATAAGCTTTAAGTGCGGGAAAGACACTTTGCGCAAGTGTCAGGAACAATATTTTTTCTACGAGTGTTACACATTTTACAAACTTTTTATCTATTTATATAGGTATGTTCTAAGCGCGGGTAAAACAATATTTCTTATACGTCATACACTTGTAAAAAACCTTAAATAAATTAGAAAAACTTTTTATTTTAACTTAAAACAGAAATAATATTACTATTAACAATATTAATATTGAAAGTACAGTTTATGGCATGCTGCGAATTTAAAGCTGAGTGCAACTGGTTTCTTGGTTAGCTGATGAACGAATGATGGTTTGTTATTCGGCTTTAATGAATGAAATGAAACATCGATGTTTTTCTCGCAAATTGACAAACTTGGTATTTCAACATGATTTTTTGCACTGCCACTTAAAACATTGATGCATAACTCTTTTTTGTATGTGGTTGAGTCGTTAATATATCCATCCGCTACTGTTGATGACTTCCAGCCTCCTAAACGCTTTACATCGGTAAATCTTTTTCCGGAATCGGCCAGCAAAGTTGCAGAGGAGTGACGAAAACTATGGCCCGTGTAGAGTTCAGGGTTCGTCAATTTTAGAACTGTCGCGATTTCTGAGAGCATCTTCCCGAAACTGTTAATCTCGACACACTGTGTTGTGCACTTGCCTTTTTTAAAATTTATAAAAAAACGTTGATGTGATGTTGATGGTGGTCGTAAGGCTGTATACTTTCCATTGTTAATTTCGTCGGATATAACAAAAGAGCGTGAAGTGTAATTTTTTGAATCCTGAATTTTGACCACAATTAACTTTCCCTTGTCTTCAATTTCAACTGTTGTTAGTTTTGCTAATTGCAAATAGTAGCAACTTTCAACAAAAGATATATATCATCTGGCACTTTATTCATGAAATCCGATATGTTTCTTTTGTAAATACATTTTGTTTTTTGATAAAAGCAGTTAATTTGTAGAATTTCCTTATATCTATATTTTCTTTAACTTTTAAAACGCTCATAAGCATTGAGTATTTAGCCCATAAAGTATTTGGTCTAAATTATTTGCTTAATTCAAGAAAATAAGCTAATAGTATTTCTTCTTTAATCGTTTTCACACCTTTTCCTTTGGACCATTTCCCGAACAAGTCTTTTATACTTAAGTCCCGACGATACGATAAGACGATAATTCTGCGAATAAAAAAGTGCTGTGCTCAAAGAATTTCTGTACGCAAAGTTCAACTTTGCGCACGCAAATGAATGCACAAAGTAGTAACTCCGCTGACGCTCGTAGGAAAATATGTTTTTATCATTTAAAACATAGATTTAAAAACATGCCACCCGGTATTATAAAAATAGTCGTAGAAAAAGTATAGTACACAACTTGAATGGTAATTAGCTTATTAAAAACTCACTCAATTACAGCACTCGATTGATGCGCTCGCTCGTGCAGTACTCTTTCTCGTTTGTAATAAGCATCTTACTATTCTCGTTATATAATGTACTATGATACAACCACGACGGAAGAAAATCTATAACTTAACGTTACTTACGTTACTTACGCCATAGCAGTATTCGAAAATATGATCGTGCATCATCAGACAACACAACGCAACTTAGCCAAACCTTTACTTCTTCAGATCTTAATTTCCTTTGCGTGTTTTTCGGTATTTTGCTGGATAATTTTTTTGAAATATAGGTAATATTTACAAAATGCAAAATTACTACTCACTTGTATACCACAATGTTTACCTCTTTTAACTTCCCTCGTAAAAGGGAAGTATTGTAATCGTGAAAAAATCACCCTTTGAGATTTTTTCAGATCTTTACGTTTCAGGATTCCTAGATCTTTTCTCAATTCCGTCGATCTGTCTGTTCGCGGCAAAGCTAAAATAAAAAATTACGAACACGACTTCAAATTTTGCTCAAAAATTAAGGGTCATATGGGAACGACTTGGTAACATTTTGGTAAAAATCCAATATGGAGTGAAATGTTAAAAAATGGTTATTAAAAAACAAATAATTATACAATTTTCCTCAAATGAGGCACAAAAATCAAATGTTACATAGGAATCAACCTGTAATATTTTGGTACGAATCCAAGACAGCAAAACAACATGGCGACCTAATAAATTATTTAAAAAATCAGCATGAAAAACTACTTAGATTAAAATATTGGGCAGGCATTAAGTGTGATATAGAGATAAACTGGTAAAATTGTGGTACAAATTCAAGACCCCAAAACAAAACGGCGGCCAAATAAAATACCTAAAAAAATCAACGAAAAAAATCTTATTCAGTTGACTTCAAAACTTGCAGTAAAATTGAACGTGACACAGGGATTAACTGGTAAGAATTCAATATGACGTTAGAAAATGGCGGTCTTAAATCATGCCCAAAAATTAAGTATGGTATAGGTAGAAACTGGTAAAATATTGGTACGAATTCAATATGATCGAACAAAATGGCGACCAATAAAAATGTTTGAAAAGACAGTATACTAAATGACTATGAGCGGAATTAAATTGGACTACACTTTACTATTTCTAATAAAAGGAAATATTCATAACGAGGGAAGTTCTGGGTAAAAGAAATTTAGCGATTTTTTAAAAAATGGTTTGACGTTATCCTTACATGTTTTATGCAGAAAAACATATCTAAGGTATTGTTTAATTATAATTTTATTATTCATAATAATTTTAAACCTCTTAAAATTGTGTAGAGACATTGCACTACTTTAGCTTAAAAAAAACATCCCCGGATTGGATAAGCGCCTAGGGCCCATCATATACAAAAATATACGCCGTGAATGACCGGTCATTTTAGATAATTTATGCAGTTATTTTCAAAATGATGAATTTCAGTCGCTTTTTAAAATCACCGGTGATTTATGAAAGTGACCCGGTCATTTAAGGTCACTTATATGGTTATTTTTGGAAAGTGACTTAAGTGACGCCCAACACTAATTCGTGGTCATTAGATAATTTAAGATCCTGCCCCAAAACATATCTTAAACGTATTATTTACTGTTTTATTGAGAAGTCAGAGTTAGGAAAATTTGCGATTTTTGCCCCAGTTCCAGGTTTGGCCCCTGATCCAGATTCGGTCCCGGAGTGTCTAGACTCCTAGTTCCCCGGGCCAGTCCGATCCTCCTTAATTCATACAATGCCAGGAATAATTTTTAGAGATAAAACTTGTTTCTAACATTTCAGTCATAAATTCATTTAGCTTAACATAGCTTGGCCATTACCATAATCTCTAAGCACGCAATATAAAACAAACCAAAGAAGCCATATTCATATATCATAAAGCGAGCTAATGACCTGATGGAAAATAAATGAATGCGGGATGGAGGAATATTTGAAAAATAAAAACCTTTTAGATATTTCCGATGGTTATTCATGTGAGAAACGCGAGTCTCTGTCTTTTAATAAATTACAGAGTATAACAGGCCAATCCAGGCGTACACACGGAAGAATTTCTTCCGAAGTCCAGCAATTGTATATGACGAAGCCGCGGGGCTTCGTTCATGCTGCAAACGGTACAGGGAAAATTGAAAGTGGTTAAAATATGTTCACAAATATATGGAGAAAATAAGTTGGCATTATTCTTATGAACATCGTTTTAAGTTCAAATCTGGACGTGTTACGCTTTTATTTGCCACTCGTCACAAAATCGGCATTTCTTTATAACAAATTAGCTAAAAATTATTTTGATTAAGTATTACTTATTACTTAAAAAATATACTGCACAATCCTAATCTACTTAAAGTACTTAAGAGTATTTTTAATACGTAAGTACTTTTAGTTCAGTATTTTTAAATAATTAAGTCTTTTTCGAAAGCAGGTACTTCAATATTTAAAAGGCTTAGTGGTTCAAAAATTATTTTAAGTACTTAAGTTTATGTTTTGTATGTATTTTATAATACATAGAGAATATTAGATATAAGTTAAAACTCGTAAAAACCTATTTATATTAATATAAATAATTTATTAAAATACACTCTCTGTTTTCGTTAACTTTTTATGTACAGGGTGTTTCACCATATTTAGACTTTCATCTACTGCCTTTATTATAAGAGATAGAAAAAAATGTCAAATACAAAAGTTGTAGGGATTGTTCTAAACCGCCAGGAAGTAATTTTTATTAAAACAAATGAACATCGCAAAGCTACTAAAAATATAAACTTTGTATTTTTTAAGTGGGACACCCTATATATTACATTATATTTCGATATTTTCTCATTTTAAAAATGTATATGTTTATGTTTGATTCAGTAGTTTTTGAAATATTTACTTTAATCGCGATAATATCAGATTTGGGTTTACGAAATCACAATTGCCATGGACAAGAAACAGAACAAAGCAAATTAATATTAAAGACGTTTGAATCTTCTGCTTTGTTTTGTTTTTTTTCCGTGGCAACTGTAATTTCATAAACCCAAATCTGATATCGGGTTTTTTAAACGTAAATATTTCAAAAACTACTGATCCAAACATAGACATATACATTTTTGAAATCAGAAAAATATTCTCTCGAAATGTAATGTCCCATTTAAAATATTCCAAGTTTATGTTTTTAGTAGCTTTGCGATGTTCATTTATTTCAATAAAAATTATTTCCCGGCGGTTTAGCACAATCCCTACAACTTTTGTGTTTAACATTTTTTTTTCTATCTCTTATACACTGTAGATAATAGGTACACCGATTACTCTGGGATGTTTTACCTATATACGTGAAATTTCCAGAAAGTATTCAGGTTAGTGCAGCAGTAGTTCCATAACAAGTATATTAAAAAAAAATGACGGAATGACGCTATCTTGAATATTTTCTACTCAAGGTTATCCAGATAAATTTGATATACTTTAACACATTCTCTTAAAATTTGGTATAAATGGCATGAAGTTTAATTTTACCAATCATTTTATTACAATGTGTATTGCTGATTTTTAATAAATATACATAGATGACGCTTTGATATATTATTAGTAGTAGCTAACCAGTAGCTACTTATTTATTTCATTAGGGACGTTCAAATAGTCCAGTTAAATGAACGTTTAAATCGGAATGTTGGTCAACTTGCCTGAATTTTTGATAGAAGTTAGTTTAAGGTATCTTATAACAGTAAGCGGGAGTAATTTTTATCCCAACCCCCGGAATAAGTGTGAGAAAAGTGTTTTTTCAATAATATTCAAAAAGGGTAAGAGCTAGAAGAAAAAGCATAATATTTTAGGTAATATAAATGGTGCCTTTTTTGATACTATAAAAATTAATAGAGTTATGAGGTATATAAGTTAAGGGATGATATGACAAACATTAAAAAAATTACAAGTTCAAAAGTTAATTATTTTCAAATTTTTAAATTAAATAAATTAAGAGTTATATGTGGATGACCTGGTAATATTTTGGTAAAAATCCAATATGCCGGTACAAGATGGCGGCATAGTGAAACGTTAAAAAAATTATTACAAAAAAAACTAATTATTCAATTTGCTTAAATTTTGCTCAAAAAACAAGTGTTACATAGAATGAACTGGTAACATCTTGGTATGAATAAAGGATAGCAAAACAATATGTCGGCCTAACAAAATATTTAAAAAATCGGCCTGAAAAAAATTACTTGATTAATTTCAAATTTTGTGCATGCATTAAGTGTGATATAAAGATAAACTGTGTGCTACTATATACGTTGTGCTACGAATTCAAGATTCAATTTTTACTTCCCTCGTCTGCCTGTCTGTCGATCTGTCTGTTTGCGGCATAGCTAAAAACTACTTACCTGATTGACTTCAAATTTTGACCAAAAATTAAAGGTCATGGCGGACTAGTGAAATGTTAAAAAAATTATCACTGAAAAACTACTTATCCAATTTTCCTCAAATTTTGCAAAAAATCAAGTGTTATGTAGGAATCAACTGGTAAAATTTTGGCACGAATGCAAGATGGTGCAACAAAACGGCGGCTTAATAGCATATTTAACAGCAAGAAAAAACTACCTAGTCAGTATAGAAATCAACTAGTAAAACTGTGGTTCTAATTTAAGATGGCGGCACGAAATGGCGGTCAAATAAAATATTTTGTAATCGTGAAAAAAATCACCCTCTCACATTTTCCGTATTTTCAGGTTTTAGCGTGTTTAGATGCCAAAAAATATTTGTATCAATTTCGTCGGTCAGTCTGTCTGTCTGTCAATTCGCGGGTTAGTTTAGAAACTACTCATCAGAGTGACTTTAAATTTTAGTCAAAAATGAAGGGTCGTATGGGGATGACATGATAATATTTTGGTAAAAATCCAATATGCCGGAACAAGATGGCGGCCTAGTGAAAAGTTGAAAAAAATAATTATCCAATTTGCTTACAATTTTAAAAATCGGCCTGAAAAAAACTACTCATTAGATTAATTTCAAATTTTGTGCAGGCATTAAGTTTGACATAGAGATAAGCTGGTAAAGTTTTGGTACAAATTCAAGATGACGAAACATAATGGTTGCCAAATATTTTTTTAATGCAACTTAAAGAACATCATAAAGTGCGGGACACGAAAGAAAACCGAGCGGTCCTTAAAATAAAGGTTCATATTTTTAAGCAAGCAGAAAAGTAAAAATTTGTGTACGCCAGCTAAGCGGTACGGAAAATTAATCGAGGCTTTAGTAAATTTCGCACTGGTCCACTTGTAATTGGGATGTGCCTAGAATCTCCATGCACTTGCCGCTAGAAGGTTCTAGCTATTTCCAGTGGCGCCTATACATTTCGAGCATTTGTTTTCATTTCTATATAAATGCGTTGCGTTGAATTTGAATTATTATTTCGAAGTAACAATGGCGAGCAAAAGAGGAAAAACAATTCGAAGCGGTACACGTGAAGTTATTGCGAGCGTTATAGAGGCCTGTACTAGAGAAGCTAAAAATAATAGTTTGGTTTTTCGGAAAGTAGTGTAATAAAAATTCAAAGAGAACATAATGATCGCTCATGTTCTACTTCATCTTTAAAATCTCCCGGTAAAAAAAGACCCCGATTATCATACAGAGATAAAATTGACGATGGTGATTTTCAAGTAATTCGACGAACAATAGAGGATTTTTATATAAACTTGAAGAAGGTTCCGACCTGCAAACCCTTATTTCGTGCTGTAAAGAACAAAATAGATTTTCCGTACGGATATAAAACCTTAAATCGGCTTTTACGATCAAATGGTTTTGTTCGGCGCAAGTGCCAAAATAAAAGAAAATTGCTCATTGATAGACCAAATATTTTTCACTGGCGGGTGAAATATCTATCAACTGTAAGGCAATATAGGCAAGAAGGGCGCAGTATTGTGTATCTAGACGAAACCTGGGTAGATAATGATATGACAGTGAACAAATGCTGGCAAAGTGAAAGTGTTATAGGTGTTATTCAGAGAATCCGCTCTAGTAGTCGCTTTATTATAATTCATGCTGGTTCAGAAGCCGGATTTGTTCCAGGTGATGCTTTAATTTTTCGTTCGGGACTAACAACTGGAGACTATCATAGACAGATGAATAGAGATAATTTTGAAAAGTGGTTGCTCGAGAAGCTTCTACCTAACATTCCTCCCAAATCAGTCGTGGTAATGAATAATGCGTCTTCTCATTCTCACGTAGAAGATAAAGTGAGAACTAAATACTCTACAAAAGCTCATATGATATCGTGGCTTAAATCGAACAATCTTGAATGTGATCCAACATGGAGAAAATATCAATTATATGAAGTAATATCAGCCAACAAGCCTAGAGAAAAAAAGTATAAAATTGACGGTTTTTTACGTAACCTCGGTCAAACACCTTTAAGGCTGCCTCCGTATATGTGCGATCTCAACCCTATTGAACTTGCATGGGCAGGAGTAAAAAAATATATTCGAGAGCGCAACACCGGTGAACTTTCAATTAAAGATTTAAATAAAATAACATTAGATGCGATTGACTCAATATCGGCTGAAATTTGGAAATCGTATTTTAAACATTTTCGTTCTGTTGAAGATAAATACTGGGAAGTAGATGGCAAAATTGAAAAGGTTATTGATGATTTAGTTATCACACTGGGATCTTCAAGTAGTGACGACGAAACCTCATCATTTTCAGAGGAAGACAACGATTTAGAAGGAATCGAACCATTAGAATCACAGCCGTCAACCTCAAAAGTTTTTTTCATATATTTTGTAGAATTGTTCATAAATTAGCTATCAATTAACTGCTTCAAAATTATTAATTTTCTGTTCAATACCGGGTGTCAAAAAATATCTAATATTGCAATTAATATTTGAAAAACTACAGAACTCATATTTTTCCAAAATTAACACATCAATGTAGTTATAGTAGGGGAGCCAGCACTGGTTCCAGTGAACAAGATTTATCAAAATTTTAACTTATGCAGTTCGACTTTGAGTTATTTGGGTATGGCAAAAGTGACCGTTTGTCTCCGTGTGTCATATTACTTTGTACAGGGGGCGTCATTGGGAAGTACTATACTGGGCGTTTCCTAATTGCGTGCTAATGTTAAAGGGGGTGATTCTTGGACCTTTTTAAGAAAAAAGTTTTTAAAACATTTTTTTTAAATCCCAATGATGCTATTATAGATAAATAACTGTGTGAAATTTGATACACGTCTTTTATGCATAAAAAGGCATTTTTTATTAACAATCAATTTTTGAAATTTCTACCAATGGCGTGCATATGTAGTTAACCTGGGTAAATCTGTATGCTCCTTAATGCATAGAAGACGTGTATCAAATTTCATGCAGTTATCTACAATAGCATCGGAATGAAAAAAAATGTTTTGTTTTTAAACTTTACCATCCTGTGTCTCAAAAGTTAAAACAAAAGTACTTCCCAATGACGCCCCCTGTATAAAGTAATATGACAAACGGAGACAGACGGCCTCTTTTGGCATACCCGAGTAGCCCAAAGTCGAACTGCATAAATGAAAATTTTTATAAATCTCGTTCACTGGATCTGATGCTGGCTGCCCTTGTAAAATGTGGACTTATAAATCATGTATCACTATACTGGGTGGTCCAATAATAGTGGACGTAGGAAGTAGCCCGTGAACCGTTAATGACAGAACTCAAGAAAAAATATATTTATAGGTAAATCGAATAAGAAAAATGAAAATTAAATCATTTTAAAATTTGAAAGTTCGCCGTTTATGCAACACAAAAGAGATATAGAACTGCGTTACACGAAAGAAAACAGACAAATATAGATAAATGTTCATTAAGCTTAGTTACATTTTTTAATTATCTGAACTGCGTATAGTCAAAAAGGAATGCCATATTATTTAAAGACCGAAGGGACATCACTGGTTTAAAGAGATTTCTTGGCCGACCTTCCTAAACCGATTGACTCCGCCCGGTTTTCCTTCGTGCCCCGCACTTTAATCAATTGATTTTAAACTTTGCAGAAAATTTAAATGTGACATAGGGATAAAATGGCGGTGGGTGTCAATGTAAAAACTACTAATTGAATTTATTTTAAGTTATTTCTAAAAGCAAGTGTGGCATTGGTAGAAACTGGTAAAATATTGGTGGACATCCAGTTTGAACAAAATGGCACCTAATACAAATATTTGTAAAGATAGTATATATGTGTTACTAAATGACTATATACTGAACTAAATTGGGTTACACTTACTTACAGCATTGCTAATAAAAGGAACGATTCTTAACGAGGGAAGTTCCGGGTAAAGGCAATTTACCTATTTTTTTTCTCGGTTTGTCGGCAGTGTGTGTATTCCCAACGCACACGTTAGACTTGTCATTAAAGTACAGAAGTAAGGACTTTTTACTTTTTTTTTAATTGACGGATATTTTCACTCGGTAGAGTTATTAGATTCCCCAAGCGCTAAGTCTGGCTACGCCACTGCTCAGGTTAAAGGTGCAAAGAAATAACGAAGTAGTGATCGTAGTAGCAAATAATAAATCCAAATTAGCTTTAAACATTTCCATAAAACATTAAGACAGAATGAACTTTCTTATTCATTAAAATTGCATGATAACTTGTTTAAAAAATATATACATTTTTAGTAAGTACATAAGTAATTTTACCATCTGGCTTCGAAACGATGAAGGCGCAAAGAAATATTAAGGAAATGTGTTTTTAGGGTATAAATAATTATAAACTTTGTAGTAGCAAGTAATAAATCCAAATTAGTTTTAAATATTCCCATAAAAATTAAAGTTTTTAAAAAAATCTATTGATGGATTGTCCGTAACTTGAAGAAACTAAATTAATATTTTAACGAATGCATCAAGCGCCTTTGAAAAAATATTATTAAAATTAATGGATTTCAAGTAAAGAACGGTTGCATGAGATACCAGTTGAATTCTTCAATGTTCTTCGGCACGGCACGATGAAGCATACTGCAGCGTGTACCGTAATATTCGCATAAAAATGTCGGGCACGATCTTCGCTGCTGGATCCTCCTAGCTCATCGTTCGCCGGACATTTTAATAACCAATTTTCTTCCCGGTAATTAGTTCCTGTTCAAGGTTCACTGAAGCCCGCATGACATATTTTATGTCGCGGTACTTCTTGGACCGACCCAACAATTTAAACAAAATTGCATCTTTACAATTATTATACAATCTGCTTAAAACAAACTTAGCTATAACATTTCCGCAATATGTTAAGACGTGTTTTTATATTTTATAATAGTATTTTTTTACTTTTTAGATTATAGAGTCAATATTTAGACACAACTCGCAGTTATCCCGACGTCAGAAGTTTGGGCAGTTTTGACTCAAATGAATACATAACATTCAAGAACGATTAATATACAAACACTTTGTATTCCTACCATTTTTTAATATAAACCTACCCTTACCTCTAACCAGTTTTGAGATATTTACAATAAATTAAAAATCAAAAAATCCGTATATTTCCATTAACCGGAACTTCTCTCGTTATGAATCATTTCGTAACCTATATACATACATATACTGTCTTTCCAAATATTTTATTGAGCCATTTTGTTCCACGCTATTGCATTAGTACCAATATTTACCAGTTTCTATCTATACAATTACTTTATTTTTGTATGTAATTTAAAAAAAAATTGAATAACTAGTTTTTACACTAATTTTTTTAAGACCCTCATTTTGTTCCGTCATAATGAATTAAGTCTAAATTTAACCTCACTATAGGGCTCACTGTAAACAGTGGAAACAGTAATCGGAATTATTTCCTAATGGAAGGATAGAGCGTTTATTTGGCTACAAAAACCTCTATAATATTTTCTTCTAGCTACTGGGGAAATAGGTGAAAATTCGATTTAAAGGAATAAGTGCACGCGTTTGGGCACAATTTCTAGGTTTCCCTGGGATGATCAAAAATTTCAAAACATCAATTCATCCTTAACTTTCGTTGCTGTCAGAAGTGTAATTGAATAAATATTTAAGTAAAAATTATTTAATTTCAGAGACTCAAAAAGGATTTCCTGGGTATTTTTAAAATTGGCAGCATAAAATTTGAATATTTTTTAGTAGGTAGCTAAAATTTGAAGGATAATATTTTCCCCAATTTTATAAAATATCTCTACGAAAATTTGCTGTCATTCTCGATTGCATGCATTACATCGATATTCGTTTAATAAACGTGCTTTTCGATTATCGCTCAGTTATCATCAGTTAGAGCAGCAAAATACTTGCGTCTAATTGGATACGGGATAGAGTTTCTAATTTATGCTGGTATATGTTTAGCATAGGAAATGTAATGAAGTTCAGCATTATACTGTTCGGAAAAGTAGTAAAGTTTATATTATTTTATACAGGGTTAGTAGATAGGACATTTTTTTTAGAAATTCTGTTTTCTCCTTAGTGAAATTTTTCGGTACAAGACATAAATTAAAGTATTTTGCTTTCGGAGCTGCGATTTTTTCAATTTTCTTTTCTTTACTGGTATTTTTTTAAGATTTAAACATTGGCATTATAAGTTATAGGTAATAGGTAGGGTGTGATTAATTGATTGAATATTTGTCCCTGTCACAAGTTTTCAGTATAGAGTTTAGCATATATTGTTAAAAATTGTTTTTTAGTAATATTTCTTTTAACATTTAGCTAGTCCACCATTTTATCCGTCCAAATTGGATTTTTACCAAAAGGTAAACATTTCATCCCCTCATAACCCTTGATTTTTGACCAAAATTTGAAGTAAACCGGATAAGTAGTTTTGAGCTATACCGCGTACAGACAGGAAACATGATTTTTGGCACGAAGACCTGTAAAAACCCCTTTTTCCAGGGAAGTAAAAAAGAAAATTGCAAAAGCATAGTGCTAATAAGGGCACGACATTTTACGAACCACATCATTTATCGACACAATATTTTGGTAACAACGTTTGAAATGGTTAGATGCCAATGCTTCACTTTTATGTGCAGATCACAGAAAAATGTTGCGTTATATTTTTCTGTTGCATTATATTTTGTTTAACGTGTCTAGTCACAGTAATAAGTTTCCTGGTTTATATTAGTTCTCATTAAAAAAAAATTTTATGTCTAATTTTTTGAATTTTATTTGATTACTGGCTACTGGTAGATGAAGCCAATGAAGATAATGCTCATAAAATTTTGCTGCATTTACATTTTCTAGCAAAAATAAAAAGATAAAGAATATCAAAGTGTGAATAATTGCTAAATCATGGCATAGCCTTTTTACAGATTTTAAAAGCATTTCCTAAGTTCAGAATATGGAATCGAAACTAATTACGTATTAAACGCAGGGTTCCAATTTAAGATAATCAAGGAGACCCCTCACTTCCGTCCAATCGGCAAATACGGAAATGAGAAAATGTTTGCCTAGACAGTTTGGTTGAAATTATATCGACATGCATAATTAAAAAAAATATTACCCGGAACTTCCTTCGATATGAATCTTTTCTTTTATTAGAAATAGTGACGTGTGACCCAATGTAATTCCGCACATAGTCATTTAATAACACATACAAACATTCCAATCATTTTTACTGGACGCCATTTGGTTCCACCATAATGAATGGGTACCAATATTTTCCCAGTTTCTACGAATACCACATTTGATTTTTGGGGATAATTTAAAATAAATTGAAAAGGTATTTTTTACATTGATTCTTAAAAATCATCATTAGGCCGCTATTTTGCTCCGTTATGTTGAAATCAAAATTTTATCTGTTTATCCTTATATTACACTTAATACTTGCATAATATTTGAAATTTATTTAATAAGTAGTTTTTCAGGATGATTTTTACTTCCCTCGTAAAAGGGAAGTACATATTGGAATCGTGAAAAAAATCACCCTCTGAGATGTTTGCAGATCTTTGTGTTTTTCGGGATTCAGGGAGGATGTTATCTCATTTCCATCAGTCGGTCGGTTTGCCGGTCTGTCTTCTGTACAAGTCATAGGTCAAAAACTACTTATCCGATTGACTTAAAATTTTAATCAGCAATTAATGGTCATATGGGAAACGGTTATATTTTCGTAAAAATCCAATATGGCGGCCTTACAAAATGTAAAGAAATACTAAGATGCTACTTATCGAATGAAGTTCAAAAGGGTTAATCTGGTGAAAGTTTTGTATAAATCTATACTGGCGGCCTAATGAAATGTTTAAAAAATCAGTTCCAAAAAACTACTTATTACATTGACTTGAAATTTTGCACAAAAATCATGTGTTAAACAGGGATAGACTGACTGAAAACAATGGCGAGCTAATAAAATGTTTAAATATTAGGTAAAATTCCAATTTCCAGAATAAAATCTTCCTTTAATCGATGAAAATAATAAAGGACTTAATTTATTTTTTGTAAACGGCGTAAATAATGTTTCAAAAAATAAATGAATAAATAATAATAATAATTATTATGCACGGGCACGCGCTCCCGAGGTACCCTAGCCAGCTCTCCACTGCCCTTTAACGTGTTATTCCCTTACCGTCCCCAAAAACTCATCTTATCCCTTACCTCATATTTTCTATCCCTCTCCGAGGAGCAAACCTCGTTCGCAGAGTATAAAAATCCCTGACAGCAGGTAAAATGCAACCCTTTTATGAAAATGTACAATTTACGCAATAAACAGGTGAATCGACATTGTACCACCATAACCTCTTGTCGCGCGTAGAATTTAGGTAGAGGATCTGGTGTGATAAGTGAGTTACAGTCTCCCTCGATTAGCGACGGAAGCAGCGTGATGTCGAATATGGCTACTGTAACAACCCCACCACCACTAGTGGCACCAACCGTCGACCCCACAAGCCTAGCTCTCGCTGTTTCTGAGGAGACGAATATCACCAATCCTCAGACCACGAAGGCTGGAAAGCCAAGGAAGAGTATGGATTATAAGATCAAGATAAGGTCGAACATCTGGGAAAAAAAAGAGCATAACCGACATGCTACATGGATATAATCTCAACATGATCAAATTCAAACAAAACAAAAGGAATTTGACGCAATCACCAAGGAGGAAGTTAGCAGCTTTATTAAGGGAACGAGCAACTGCAAGTCGCCAGGAGTTGACCATATTCACAATTTCTGGTATAAGAAATGTGAGGTCCTCTATGAGGCTATGGCCTGTCATTTTACCAAATAAGACAGAGGACCCGTCCCAGTACAGGCCCATCACTTGTTTACCCACCATGTACAAGATCCTAACAAGATGCTTTGCAAATCGTATTTATCATCATATGACAGTCATAACCTATTAGCCGAGGAACAGAAAGGATGCATTCGAGACCATGAAGGATGCAAAGAACAGCTTATCATCGACTTTGTGGTATTTAAGCAGGAACAGAAAAAACAACTTAACATATCCACTGCTCTTATAGTCTATGAAAAGGCGTTTGACAGTGTACCACATTCCTGGCTCATAGACGTACTTGGAATATACAAAATTCACTCTATGATCATCAATTTCCTGGCAACTATCAAGCAACAGTGGAGTAAGAATTCACCTTGCTCAACAATACAGGACATGGCTTCTTTATATGGATGATATTAACCTTATGGTGGAAACCATAACCAACTAAAAAAGCTTATTGACGTAACATACACCTTCTCGAAATACGTCCATATGGAATTTGGAATGGAAAGATGTAAAGCCTTAAACATCGAAAAATGCAAAGTAATTAATGGTGATGTAGCCCTGCCCAATGAATAGGATTCCAACAAGCTAGACTGCTCCAAAATAAGAAAGGAAAGACCAGGCTGAAAGATCAGTACGTTCAAAGAGAGCGAGCTCTTCTGAAGACAGAACTGAACGCCGAAATTCTAATTACAGTAATTAACACCTATGCTGTGCCCGTGCTGACCTACAGTTTCGGAGTCTTGAAATAAACTAACACGGAGCTAGAGGGCTACAACGAACTACTCGATGATGACCAAATACAAATCATACCACCTAAGGTCATCAACTCTCCGAATGACCTTACCATGAAGAGAAGGTGGAAGATCCCTTGTTGACTTGACCAATTCGCACTCCAGACAGCTGCAAAAATTGTGAGATTTCCTCACCAACAAGGCACAAACATCAAACCTCCACCACATAGTGACTTTAAGTGACGTACTCTCCACTCAATCTCGCAAGAGACAACATCATCGTAAAGTCACTTTCAGACCCCGACAAACAAGAACAGTAGGCTCAAATGGCACTGCACGGCCGACATCACAATGACTTGAATCAACCACACATAGATAAGGAAGCATCCAACAGGTGGCTGAAGGATAGACAACTATTATCAGAGACCGAAGGATTTGTAATGGCAATTCAAGTTATTAACACACGAAGTTACACGAAATTCATCATCACCTACCGGTCCGTTGAATACGATAAGTGTCGAAAATGTAGCGAGAGATCAGAGACTATACAGTATATAACATCTGGCTGCACTTACCTAGCAAACACGGACTACCTCCAGCGACATAACCCAGGTGTGTAACATCATACACCAAAAGCTTCCAATAAATACCTTTGTGCGCTATTATAAATACCAACCAAGTTCAGTGCTTTAAAATAATGTCTCCAAACTGACCTGGCAATTACAACATATTGGATAAATATCAAGAGAAAAAGGCCAAATATGTGGAGCTGGCCGTAGAGATACAGCAGATGTGGCATGTATCATCAACTGGACTAGTTCCAAAAACACTAGAACAGAACCTGAAAATCATAGGACTGCATACTAACACCTTCATCGACATTCAGAAAGCAGTCCTGCTCAGTACTTGCCACGCAACAACACATATAACCAATAGAAACCAGCCCACTCCTTTTGATGCATGCATCCGGGATGGGCTTGGAACCCAATATTTGTTGAGAAATTGATTGTCAATTTCGATAACATAATAATAATAATAGTTAATTAAAATTTAAAAACATGAAATACATCACAGTTTATAGGATTTGTATAAAATTATTACCAAATAACTATAAGCATATATATATATATATATATATATATATATATATATATATATATATATATATATATATATATATATATATAGTTGAATTCGGTACAAGAAAAGTTGTGAGCAAAGGCGAATTTACCGATTTTTTACATATTTTATTAACCCGCTATTTTGTTTTATTATTCGTTCCAAAATGATTTTTGTTGAAGTTAATTGGGCAATGAATTATTTATATTAATTTGTTTTATTTCATTAAGCCGCCATTTGGTTCCACCAAGTTCAATTTTTACAAAAATATTACGAGGTCAACCCCATACGACCCCTAATTTTCGACCAAAATTTGAAGTTAATCGGGTAAGTATAGTTTTTTTTCTACGCCGCGAACTAACAAACAGACCGACGGAATTGAGAAAACATTTTTTTTGGCATCTAGAGACCCTGATGATTTTTTCACCATTGCAATACTTCCCTTTTATGAGGGAAGTAAAAAAAGGTACATTTAGTTTTCTTATTACGGCAAAGGTAACGTGCTACCGCAATAGTACAACTAAGTAAGAAATCATCTACAATTAATTTAAACTGCCGAAAGAAATATAGCTGCGAATTTGCCAACGAGATCTAAAATATCAATTTACCAATGTCGGGGGAAAACCTGCGATTTGCTACAGGCACCAGGTATTCTTTGACAGGACACTGTTAGCTAAGGATACATCTAAGCAATGAAGCAAGTGACACTTGCCTTTATAGAGATTCCGAAAAAAGGACTAGAGAGTGAGTGACCCATTGTCAGTCAGCAAACCCAGTCTACCATGATCAAAGAAGTCAAGGAGAGTCGCCCTAAATGACGTTAAAGTCTAATTGATAAGAATAGGCCGGCTGCACGATGGCCTAGGATAAGCGATGTTTCCAGAAAGAATGTACAAGGGGCACAGTGCAATACCCACTTTGTTTTTAATTATTTTGTATTATATCGAACATCGACAAAGACTAATCATACTTCAAATGCATAGCCCATCAGATGAAAATAAATTAACTATATCAACTGCTCGTGTCGCAGTTTAATTAGACCGCGCGCAACAATATATGTTTTGGTGTTGCCAGAAGCGCCTACTTTTTTAGAAATACAATGCAACAAAATTATGATTATCTATAAACGAATTTAACCAGCCGATCGGATGCCGTACGGCAGTACGTCGCGGACTGTAAACTCTGGACTGGATCCCGACTATATCGTATACCATACAAAATTGGGCTCCATTTATAACAAGAAAGTGTAAACAGTAATAAAAACGATTGTAAAATAATATTTTTAAAAACTTCCTTTAGAGGATATCGGAGAAAGTTTAAACCTCGTCGACTTTGCAACCGCTTGTTAATCGACAAAGAAAAAAATGTCCCAAGTAATGGTGTGTTGTTTTTTTAGTAATATTATCCGAAAGTCGTTTTTTTTCTGTTTGAACAACTGTGTTTATTGAAAAACTGTAGACCTTCTGACACTCTATTATAAAATTTGAGTACATTATATTTTAACTTAAAAAAAACACGATTTTTTATTAAACGATGACGCGTTTTTTGTTTGGCTGTACACTCTGCTTATTATCTAGACTAATGAGGTTTCTGTCAGTAACCCATATTGATCAGTCTAGTCTGTAGGTATAATGTTAATTATGTGCAGCAGCCGAATCGAGAATTTAAATTCACTTCGATTGCCTCTTTAGAGGACGCGACACACGAATAATCCCCCTGTGATTTTTAATGTGTAATTATAAGTTTTGACTACCGCCCAAAATTGTTTGCAGCAGTTCAATTGAATCAGATGTTCATGTATAGCAAAGGCAAGACAAAATTCTAGCAAATATGGTGCCATTTAGGGTCTAGAATATTGAACTAGTTCAATGTTCGAAGGTCTAGATTATCTTACAGGGTCATCCTGTCTAATTGCGATGTTAGAAAAGGCAAAATAGTAAAAATACCAGACATAATTTTTTTCTCTTTTTTACCTACTGGCGCCGTAGAGTACTTCCTATTGTTTTTACCAAGTACTGGCCAATTTCTTCTCAAGCTTAACTAATTTTCTTTTCAGTATTTAACACATACCGTATGTTATCAGCTCAGGGCAACATTTAAGAATTACTTCCTAAGTTTCAATTTCACTTCAATGCTTGGCTAATTCTATATTGAAATCTTGTGATTATTCTATTATTACAATTTTCCATCATTACGTTTTTTACTTCCCTCGTAAAAGGGAAGTATTGTAACCGTGAAAAAATCACCCTCCGAGATTTTTGCTTTTCAGGGTCCCTAAATACTGAAAAACATGTTTTCTTAATTCCGTCGGCCTGTCTGTCTGTTCACAGCATAGCTAAAAAACTATTTACCCGATTGACTTCAAATTTTGGTCAGAAATTAAGGGTCATAAGGGAATGACCTGGTAAGATTTTGGTAAAAAGCCAATATGGGGAAATAAAATACGGCCTAATGAAATGTTAAACAAAAATTACTAAAGAGCTATTTATAAAATGTACTTCCAATTTTGCACAAAAATCAAGTACTGTGTAGGAATAAACTGGTAAAATGTTGGTACGAATTTAAGATGGCAAAACAAAATGGCGGCTTAATAAAGAATTTAAAAATTCTGCCTGAAAAACTATTTCCAATTTTGTGCAATGATTAATTGTGTTATAGAGATGAAGTAAAATCATAAAAAAACACCCTCTTATATATCTTCACGTTTCAGCGTCCCTAAATGCCAAATATTATGTTTTATCAAATCGGTCGGTCTGTCTGTGTGTCAATTCGCGGCATCGGTGAAAAACTACTTCCCCGATCGACTTCAAATTTTGGTCAAAAATTAATGGTTATATTTTGGTAAAAATCCAGTATGGCGTAACAAGATGGCGGCCTAGTGAATCTTTAAAAATATGCCTAAAAATCAAATGTCGCGTAATTTGAAATTTGTAAAATTTTGGTAGGAATCCAAAATGGGGGAGCAAAACGGCGCCGAAAAAAAATATTTGAAAAAAACAGTATGTGTTACTAAATGATTATATGTATCGAACTAAATTAATTCAAACTATTCCTAAAAAAAAGAAAGATTCATAACGAGGGACGCTCCAGGTAAAGGAAATTTGCCGATTGCTATAATAACTGTTCTTATATTCAACTTATCAACAGATTACAGCATCTCTCGTGTGAGATGTGACTATTTACGAGCACCGTTATCTTTTGGCAGGTATGAAAGCTCTCCAAACTCAATCTGTCCAGAAAATACGAATATCCCTTGAGACGCCAATCGGACACTTTGAAATATGGATATTCGGAACGGCCACTCATTATTTTTCGACAATTTAGACTGGTAGCAAGATAGCCCCTTTCCTTATTATAGGTGATAAATTTAGACTTGGGATTAATAGATATGGAAGGAGTTTAGTTATATCTAGTATCTGAACAAAACGTCTTTTTTAGTATACTATTAAAATATTAAAACAGGATCTATTTCGGATGACTTTTACAAATTCAAATTTTCATTTTATGAATCTGTTCAGAACAGTAATAATTTTTTCGTATGGCCTTAGAATTGTAGAATTTTGTTTATTTATTTTAATTATTTTTTTTAACAGAGTCCTGTATTTTTCAACCATCGTGAAACTCTGGCTATAAATCTGTAGTTTAATTGAAAATAAAAAATATTTGGTCAAAATTTTATTTTCCAAAACTTGTGTAATAATTCTGAAAATTTACCGCAGCAGTACCAAAAAACATTTAAGCATAATTATTAACCAATAATAAAAATATTAATAAACAATTAATATTTTCGAATTCGCTTAAAAAAAACAACAGTAATATACTGTAAAATTCATTAATTGAACTGCCTTGAAAAATACTTTAAACGTAAAGTATTCTGGACACTGCGGTATGCACATGTTAAAACATCTAATGATAATTTTAAATATATAAAATTATTAATGAAAGTAACATGTATGTTTGTAAATATAAGTACGAGTTCGACAATTTAGGAAAATTAATAATTAATTCCAAATTATAGTGGGAGCTGGACGTCAAAATAACTAGCCATCTAAACAAAATAATAAAAAACAAAAATAACACAAATAAAATATATAAACGAAAACAGTAAGAAAAATAGTTATTTTAGAATTCAAATACATTTTTCATAGTTTCATGTGATCCAGGACCCAGATATCTTAGAGAGAGAGAGAGAGTAGAGATAAAAAAACTTTAATACGAGACTAAAAACAAAAAAATCGAGTGTTGTAAGAATGAACTGGTAAGATTTTGGCACGAATTCAAGATGGCGGAACAAAATGACCGGTAATGTTTAAAAAAATCAACGTAAAAAAACCTTGTTATTCAATCGACTTTAAATCTAGCACAAAAATTAGAACTGATATGAAGATACACTTGTAAAATTTTGGTACAAATTCAACATGACCGTACAAAATAGCGGTAGAGTGACATTTTTCAAAAATGGGTAAATTTCCTTGATCCGGAACTTCCCTCGTTATGGATCTTTTCTTTTATTTAGGATAGTGAAGTATGAGCCAATTTAGTTCAGTACATAGTCATCTAGTAACACCAGTTTTTTCCTAAATCGCATTTGATTTTTTTGCAAAATTTGAAGTCGGTTAAATAAGATTTTTTTATGTTGAATTTTTCCGCTATCTTGTTGGAGTTGATAAAACATATTTTTTAGCATCTAGTGAAGTGTGAAGATATGTAAGATTTGAGAGGATGATTTTTTCAAGATTACAAATAGTTTCTTTAGCCGCCGTCTTGGATTAGAACCAGGTTTTTACTAGTTCATCTTTATACCATGATTATATATGGCACACAATTTGAAATTAGCCCTTTAAGTAGTTTTTTAGGCTTTAACAATTCATTCCTACATAACACTTGATTTTTGTGCAAAATTTGAGATAAATGGCATAAGGAGTTTTTTAGTATTTATTTTTTTTTAATTTAACTAGGCCGCCATTTTGTTTTGCCAATTGAATTTTTATCAAAATTTCACCAGGTCATCTCCACATGACCTTTAATTTTTGACCAAAATTCGAAGTCAATCGCGTAACTAGTTTTTAAGCTATGCCGCGAACTGACAGACAGACAGACCGACGGAATTGATAAAACATATTTTTTGGCATCTAGGGATTCTAAAACGTAAAGATATTTGTGCAAGATTTCAGATAAATTGGTTAAGTAGTTTTTTAGTAATGATTTTTTTAACATTTCACTAAGCCGCCATTTTGTTTTGCCATATTGGATTTTTACCAAAATGTTACCAGGTCTTTCCTATATGACCCTTAATTTTTGACAAAAATTTAGAGTCAATCGTGTAAGTAGTTTCTTAGCTACGTCGCGAACAGACAGACAGACAGTAATTTTGTTACTATAACAATACTTCCCTTTTACGAGGGAAGTAAAAATCGGTGTATAAAACTGCTAATTCAATTGATTTTAAATTATGCCCAAAATCAAGTGTGGCATAGGTAGAAACTAGTAAATATTAGTACATTACTGGAACAAAATGGCGCCCAATAAAAATATTTGAAGAAAATAATGTATATGTGTTACTAAATAACTATGTGCGGAACTAAATAGGGCCACACTTCACCATTCCTTATAAAAGATAACATTCATTACGAGGGAAGTTCCTGGTAAAGGAAATTTACGGATTTTTTAGTAATATTTTTAAAAAGATGTCAAAAATCTCGTATTTCAAGTTTTTTTTTTTCTACTAACAAAGGATATAATCTAGATCACGGTGTACGGTAAACAGGTTCCCACGGGGAACTTTTCCCCAATTTAATCAACTTCGAATCTTTTATGGTTTACGAGAATAATAGTGTCTAGTATTAGTGGAATGTGAGCGTTACACTTCGATTACCTGTTTAACTAAAATTTCATTATATGGACATATGTTCGAACAAATTATTGCTAGTTGTATACTTTTCTAACTGAACTAATGATAACTAATGAATAAACCAACCCACAACAGTTACAGTATTCAATAATTTTGCTTTTTTGTTATGTGTATGCAAGCGTCCTCCTAGATGGAAAAGAAGGAAAATGGAAGATACGTCAGAAGAGCCCAGGTTCCCAACGGCAATCAAAATATTTCCAATGGTACTAACAAAATTAAATTTGATTGTGGTGATTTATATCGTATAATCTGCACAAAAATATAAAAAAATTGTCTGAGTTATTGAGTTCAATTGGAATTAATTTTTGACGTTTAGCCTTCGATCTTACTAATTACTCTCTGTATTAACATATCTATATAACTTGTAAATTAAAGTCGTACTAACTATTATATGTACCTCTCTTTCCTTCGAAAAAAACAGTATTTTTCCTTGCCATCGCTATGACTATAATCAAAGGATAATAGTAATCGATTACCGAACCCTTGAAATGGGGTTAAAATCACTCTCATCTTAAATCCTTCGCCAATTTGTTTCCTTACATCAATCAAGACTGGCCATTATAAGACTTTCCCGCAGCACAGCCACGAATATTAATTTCCTTGGTCAGCTAGTCAGCCATTTGTCAATTTAATCCTGAATCATTTGCGGAGGGACTCGATGGTAAGTAACACCCTTTAACTTGAAAATATTTCATTATTGATCTCTTCGATAAATCAGAGCCCATAAAATACCAAATAGAAGGAGATTTCGTGAAGCGTCTTTGTTTTAGTAACAGTTTTAATGACTTTGTAAATCATAGCACATACGGCATAAACGTTAACAATTAATTCAAGTTTAAATATCTTTGGCAACACTACATGTTATATTTGCTACCTATATGTGTAAAAAACCAATCAAAGGCGATATTTTGAAAATAAAAATATTAAACTAATTTAAATTTTGGCTTTTTTTGTGTTAATTGTACCATTTTAGTAGTTATAGGAAGTGTAATGTTTTATATGGAATACCCTGAATATGATTTGGCCATTCTTCTGCTTTCAGTGCCAAACGTAAGCGTTTTAAGTTTTAAGGGGTAGCGAGTAGGCGTTCACGGTCTGTTAGTGAATCGATCCTTCTTCGGCGTTTCTAAGCAAGCTTGCGACCTCCAAGATGTAACACCAATTTCGTATATTACGTAGCCAAGAATGTTGCTTACAACTTGGTCCTCTTTTCCTTCGACCTTTCTCATGATTATCGTCTCTAATAGGTTTAATATCTAGGCCCTCGTAAAATATGTCCGAAGTAGGATGTTTTTCGTTGTTAAACGATATTCAGTAACAGTCGCTCAGAGTTGGTAACTCGCAGTACTTCTTCGTTGATTTTATGATCTGTCCATGATATTTTCAGAAATCTTTTTAAACTTCACATCTCAAAGGCCTTTATTCTGCTAATATCTTTTACTTTAAGGGACCATATCTGCACTCCATACAACTGTATTGGCCATATGTAGCATTTTCCCACTCGCAAGTCCATTCTTACAAAGACCATACTTTGCAAAATATATTGAATTGAGGCCCAGAGGAACTTCCTGTCGCATGAGGTTAGCAAAGGTATTCCGAGCAGTTGCAATACTTATTTTGACCCCTTCAACGCTATTCAATTTGCCGTTAAGTGCAGAGCCTAGGTATATGAATTTTTTTACTCTTTCAGTTGGTTGGTTGTCGATAAAGAGTTGTGCATTTTCGTAGAGTTGTCGACTTAATATCATTAGGTTGGTTTTACTTATATTGATATTTAGGTCATATTCTTTTCCTATTGTGTTGATGACTTTATGATCATTTGAAGGTCTTCTCAGCTAATATTGATGTGTCATCAACCTACCGCAAGTTGTTGATGAAAATGCCATTTACTTTCATTCCTGTTTGATGATCTTCAAGTGCCAATGGAAATATTTTCTCAACATAAATATTAAACAAAAGCGGCAACAGTACGCCACCTTGGCGCATCCCTCTAGCTATTTGGATATTCTTTGACTTTGATGTATCCTGTAGTCTAAGATTTGCTGTTTGCTTCCAGTACAATTTATGAATTATTTGAATATCCACCATTAAATGAGCCATTTTTTAAGGTTTACAAATACCTTTGGTTAGATATGACAACGAAAAAAATTGATAAAAACCCTGCTAAAAGGGACAGTTGACCATCCACAATATAAAATATTGGGAATGACCTGGTAACATTTTTTTAAAAATTCAATCTAGGGAAATGTTAAAAAATATTACTCAAAAACAATTTATCAAATTTACTTCAAATTTTCAACAAAAATCAAGTATTATGTAGGAATTAACAGGTAAAATTTTGGTACGAATCCAAGATGCCGAAAAAAATGGCGACCAAATGAAATATTTGTAATAATGAAGAAAATCACCCTCCCAGGTTTTACATATATTCACGTTTTAGAGTCCCTAGATGCCAAAAATATGTTTTCTCAATTCTGTCAATATTTTTGTCTGTCAGTTCGTAGCGTAGCTAAAAAGCTACTCAACGGATTGACTTCAAATTTTGGTCAAAAATTAAGGGTCATATGGGGATGACCTGGTAATATTCCAATAAGACAGAGTAAACTACTAATTCAATGTTTATATTTGGTCAATCGCATTATATGTTTTATTTTCTGTCCTGTACAAAGCACCCAAAGCAGTTCTGAAAAGTCGGCGCCTGTGAGACCCGGTGACTTCTTTAAACAAATCATTTGATAGGAAGGAATGGAACCGAAATCGATGTTTAAGCTAAAATGTTACCACGACACATCTCTAGCAAAAAAATATGGATTTTAGAAAATCAACGGAAAGGTTTCCCAAAAGAAAAATTGATCTTCAACTTTCGGTGTTAAATAGTTACATTTGTTTAATTTTTATTTTTCATGAGCATCATGCATTATAAATTTAACTTTTCAGGTGACCACTGGTTCAATTCTTTTTTCCTTTGGCATCCCATCTTAAGTCATCGGATCCCAGAGGCCGTGACGTCAGCTTCTTCGAACGTTTCAGAGATATCCGGAAATGCGTTACTAATATTGAAGCTGATTTGACATCCAAAATGTATTTGTCCATTTTAAACGATCCTAGCAGGGTGTTAATGGAGATGAAACCTACTTTTTGTTCTGTCTAAAATTGGGAAAGATGATAGCTCCAAAAAATGAAAGAAATGTTTACGAGGTTGATAGAGGACAAGCGAAGCAAAACGTAACTATAATGTTCAGTTTTTCTGCTGCTGGTTCTGCAACATCCCGACTAGTAATATTTTCAAACAAAAGATTATCTGCAGCTGTCCCAAATAGTATTCCTGATAATTCGGGTGTAGCTTTAACGGACAATGGTTGGATGAAGTCCGAGGTAATTCTCTTTTTTTTTCTTCACCCGAGGGAATCGTTATGATTTTTTTCCATTTGTAAGGAATAGTGAAGTGTGACTCAATTTAGTTCAGTACATAGTCACAGTATATATGTGTTACATATACTGTCTTTTCATTTTTATTTGTTCCATCATATTGGATTCCTACCAATATTTTACCATTTTCTTTCTACCTATGCCACACTTGACTTGTGGGTATAATAAAATAAATTTAATAAGTAGTTTTTACATTGACACATACCTCCATTTTGCTGCGTCATATTGAATTCGTGCCAGTTTACGCAATTTTCACATCTAATTTTTCTGCAAAATCAATTGAACAAGATTTTTTTACATTGATATTTTAAAAATTTTATTTGGTCACCATTTTGTTTCGCCCTCTTAAATTGAAACTCATATTATCAGTCTTTACCTATTCCACTGGTGCGCAGATAATTCCCAGATATTAAGTTTCTAACTGGTTTTCGATATCGATCCTCTTGTTATGTTAAAATGATGTATTAGTTAGAGTTAGAATTTAGTAAAAAAACAAAAGCCTTTTCTAAAAATGTTGACGTTTGGCAACTTTATTGTTGCATCTTCAGGACACAGATTTTATATCCTACATGAAACTCATATTATCAGTCTTTTCCTACTCCGTTAGTCTGCAGTCTTTTCCTACTCCGTTAGTCTGCAGATATTTCCTAACCCCAAATAATACACCACTCTAACAAAAAGAAGATCGTCTACGAAAACCATCTAGGAAACTTAATATCTGGAAAATATCTGCGGATCAACGTAGTAGGTAAAAACTGATAATATAGGTTTCATGCAGGATATAGAATCTCTATATGTATCCTGAGGATGCAACAATAAAGTTGCAAAACGTCAACAATTTAAAAAGTACTTTTGTTTCTTTACTGGACCCTAACCCCAAATAATACTCCACTCTAACATAAACACAAGAGGATCGTTAACGAAAACCATAGAATCATAATATCTGGGAAATATCTGCGGACGAACGGAGTAAGTAAACACTGATAATGTGGTTCATGCAGGATATAGAAACTATGTGTCCTGAGGATGCAACAATAAAGTTGCGAAACGTCGACTGTTTAAAAATAGACTTTTGTTTTTTTACTGGACCCTAACCCCAAATAATACGCCACTGTAACATAGCAACAAGAGGTTTGTTAACGAAAACCATTTAGATACTTAATATCTAGGAAATATCTGCGGACCAACGGAGTACGTAAAGACTGATAATATGGGTTTCCTGCAGAAGATAGGATCTATATGTGTTCCGAATATGCACAAATTAAGTTCCGAAACGTCAACAATTTAAAAAAATACTTGTTTTTTTTACTAGATCTTAACCCCAAATAATAAACCACTCTAACAAAAATTTTTTAACATTATTCAGCCCTATTGGAGTTTTACCAAAATATTACCAGGTCATCCTCATATGACCCTTAATTTTTGATCAAAATTTGAAGTCAATCGGATAAGTAGTATTTAAGCTATGTCGCGAACTGACAGCCAGACCGACAGACGGACCAACGGAATTGATAAAACATGTTTTTTTGCATCTAGGGACGCTAAAACGTGAATATATGTAAAATTTAGAGGGTAAATTTTTCACGATTACAAAATTATTATTTGGCCGCAATTTTGTTCCGCCATCTTGAATTAACAACTAGTTTTGCTAGTTGAGCACTATACTATAGTTATGGCACACAATTTGCAATCATTAAGTAGTTTCTTGTTTTTTATTTTGTGCCGCCATTTTGGATTCGTACTAAAATTTTACCAGTTGATTTCAACATAATACTTGATGTTTATGCAAAATTTAAAGTAAATTCGACAAGTAGCTTTTTCATAATATTTTTTCTTAACATTCACTCTTAATTTTGAAGGCAATCGGGTTCATCCTATGCCGCGAACTGACAGACAGACAGATAGACCAACAGATGGGCCGACGGAATTGATCTTACAATCGTCTAAGTAGTCTTTAAGCTATGCCGCGAACTGACCGACAGAGAGAAAGGCCGACGGAGTTGATAAAACAATATTTTTGGAATTTAAAAACGTTAAAACGTAAAGATGTGTAAAAGTGAGAGGGTGACTCTTTCACGCTTAATAACATTTTTATTTGGCCGCCATTTTGTTCGGCCATTTTGAATTAGTACCACAATTTGACTATTTGATCCCACACAATTAGTTATGGCACACAATTTGAATTTTGTTCCGCCATCTTGGATTCCTACCAAAATGTTACCAGTTAATTCCAATATAATACTTAATGTTTTTGCAAAATTTGGGATAAATTGGATTAGTAATTTTGTAATAATAATTTTTTTTAATATTTCACTAAGCCGCCATTTTGTTGCGCCATAATGAATTTTTATCAAAATCTTATCAGGCCATCCCCATATTTTTGACCAAAATTTGAAGTCAATCGGTAGGAAGTCTTTAAGCTATGCCACGAACTGACGGACAGACAGACAGAAAGACCGACCGAGGAAGCGACGGAGTTCATAAAACATATTTTTTGGCTTCTAGCGACGCTAAAATGTAAAGATGTGTAAAACTGAGAGGGTAATTTTTTCACGATTACAAACATTTTATTTGGCCGCAATTTTGTTCGGCCATCTTGAATTAGTACCACTATTTTACTAGTTGATCCCTATACCACAATTAGTTATGGTACACAATTTAAAATCAAACCATTAAGCAGGTTTTTCAGGCTGAATTTTTAAATATTTGGTTAAACCGCCATTTTGTTCCGCCATCTTGGGTTCGTACCAAAATGTTATAAGTTGATTCCAACATAATTTTTGATGTTTTTGCAAAATTTGAGATAAACTGGATCAGTAGTGTTTTAATAATAATTTTTTTAACATTTCACTAAGCCGCCATTTTGTTTAGCCATATTGGATTTTTACCAAAATGTTACCAGGTCATCTCCATATGACCCTTAATTTTTGACCAAAATTTCATGTCAATCGGGTAAGTAGTTTTTTAGCTACGCCGCGAACAGTCAGACAAACAGACCGACCAGAAATTGAGAAAACATGTCTTTCGTCATCTAGGGACCCTGAAACGTGAAGATCTGAAAAAATCTCGGAGAGTGATTTTTTCACTTTTACGAGGGAAGTAAAAACGTATTTTACAAAAATCTAGTGGAAGCGAACGTGGAATTTCCAGTGATTTTTTTCGTAGACGGTCATCAGACTCACTTAACATATTAGTCAAGTGAGATCTGCGTACATTTACAAATAATATTAATAGCGTTGTAGCCTAACGCTACGAGAATATTACAACTTGCTGATGCTTTAAGCCACTGAAAACATTTTGGAAAAAGGGCGTTCTTGAATGGAGGAGACAAAATCTATATTGCCAATTGGGAAAACAACTTTTTGTCCCAATATTAGCAAAAGCTATTGCTATTTCACCATTGAAAGTATTTTGAATGGCTTTCGAGCATGTAGGTTGTATCCATGGAACCCTGCAGCCATAGATTTTAGCAAGTGCCTTGGAAAAAATGTTTTACACAAAACATTCACACCTACAAAAACTGAATCCGTAGTTGGCGATAAAACCATATCATATGAAGGGTTTGGTAACTTAGCACATTACAAAATAATTAAGCAGCTCGAAAACCGGGAATCTAGAACACGACAACTGACGAAAAAAAGAAGAATTTTCAGAAAATTGTACTTCAAGCTCAAACCTACGGCTAATTCGGACTTAAGTTTTGTGCATGTGATTGAAGCAGAGGAAGAGGCCTTAGAGGGATAAACATGCCAATAGTTTTTAACATCATGCGGGGATGGTCGATCAGACGAAATGACAACAAAAAACATTTTGATCAATAAGAAATATTATCCGAAATACAGAACATTAAAATAAACATAATTCAAAATATAATACTGAAAACAGTATTTCCGAGAAACTGCAAGATTCTTCCAATTCAGATAAAAATTCATATAGAGTTGGATAATGTAAACAGCCACAATCATGGCAACAATGTCAAAGAAAACAAAAATAAAACAATAAATCAAGCGCAGAAGAGTAACATACTGAATTGCCTAGAGAACCCAAAAACACCCGAAAGGACAGGAAGAATATAAAAAATATCTTCAGGAAAAGGAGAATCTAAAAAGTGGAAAAGGAAGAAAAAAAATGAAGAAAATAAATTGAAGAGAAATCTTAAACACGAAGAAAAATTACTCATTAAACAAACAATCAAAAAATGGAAGAAAAGGAGTGATATAGATGTGAATCAGCGATCGAATCAAAAGAAAATGTCCCTGTTTACAGTCTTAAAAATCTAACGAAAATAATAACACATTATGGTCACAAAAAGACACTAAATTAAATTGACCTGGTTCAAATAATGGCAATATAAAGATGCCTAAAAAATCCAAATAAAAAAAAGAAAATATTTTAGTAACACCTTTAAAAAAAGTGAAAATACTAATAGTCATATAAAAAATTGTTTACTAGTGAACCTGATGAAAATAATATTATGACAAAGTCTTTTAAAACTACTTTACCAAAAGAGAATATTATGACAAAGAACAACGCATTTTTGAAAAAAGGTTTCTGTTTTATTTGTACCTACAATATTACTGAGTTTAATGTTGGAGTCAAATGTTCCTTACGTGAAAGATATTACCATTTCAAGTGTTTGTTAAAACAAAATATGTATAAAGAACACTTTCTTTGCAAAACGTGTGTATCTAAAAATAAATAAATCTTTGACTTTTTTAATTAATAATAATTAATTATTATATAGAAAACTATAACAAAAGCAACAAACTTTTAGTTAGGATTTACAATATATAATGATAAACAACTATTTTCTAAACAATATAAATATCGCTACCCGAATCTCCAAAGTTTTTGATTCGTACTAAACTATGCTTTAAAGGGTGCCAGCAGTTAGGATATAGTATGTGCCAATAATTGGCAAATGGGTACCAATAATTAGAAAATTGACAAAAATTTGAAAATATCAATTTTTCAATACATCTGCCTTATCATTTGGAAAAAAAACAGGAAAAAAGCAACTTTTCCAATATTTCTAGCATATTTTGCATAAAACCTTTAAATGACAATAATCGGGCTCTTAACCCTAAATTTAATAATAATAACTGAATTCTTTATTCAAACAAATAATACAAATTTGAAATTTACACTTCTTTTAAAAAGATGAAAATGCGAAGTTCACCTTATTAAGCCAGATCTCGATATGGTGTTGTTACACTTAACCCAAAAGAATCCTAAAAATGGATATATTATATTACCCTAGTGAACAGAATGTTTTGACAAATAACTAAACTTAATTTAATAATTTAGTTGCTGATTACTTTCAATAGTTTTAGCAAAACAAGGCTATCTGGTTGAAAACGAATTTATGTTATATTTTTTTGATTGTTTTTTTATAGACAAAAGTTAATTATTCAATAAATATTTTTTTAAATTTAAACGAAAAGAAGGCTCGGAGCGACGTCCAAGGATAGGAGGCAATGTGGTAACAAAATGACCTTTCAAAAAATGTAGTTCTGTGCATCGGAGGGGTCAGGGTAGGGTACGTTTAAATCTAATATTTAAAGTGTGAACATCTGTTCTGAATAATATTTTACAATATAGATAGGAAGGCCTTTTATTAGTTAATATTTTATGGTACAAGACTGCACAGTGAAACCTAAGTCGCCTTTTCATGTTAAGCCATCGAGATTCGAGAAGTTTATGACTTACAGGCTGACGTCTTATCATTCCATATATAAACCTAAGACAGCAATTTTGTATCCTCTGTACCTGCTGGGCCGTCGCGGCTGAGAGACAGGGTTCGTACACAGCAATAATTAAACATTTTCAGCACCAAATAATCACACAAAATCCGTTTTAAATTTAAATCAAGAATATGCCTCGAATTATATAGAAGTTTTAATCCAACAATTGCTTTTTTAATACAATTTTAAATATGTTTTTCGAACCTTAGATTACAGTCCAACGTCAGTCCCAGATTTTAAGCTTCATTTTTAAGGTATCTCCTGGTCGTCAATACGAATGTCTAATCTTCCTGATACCCTAATTCTATCAGCCGGCCTCCCGAATAGCATAGCTAGGCATTTATTCGGATTTATCCGAATGATATTCGAATCCACATTTATAAGTTGACAGTTATTTTCTACTGAATTTGAATGAAAAGAATAAAAGACCTGCGTATCATTAGTGTACATTTAAACATTGGAGTTAGTTACGAATGTAGGCAACATAGAAGTGTATAAAGTAAACAAAATCGCCCCCAGAACTTGCGGTACACCCTGAGTATTGTACAATAGGCCTATACACTGGCCATTGTGGTCCAAGACATCACATGCACAGGATGGGACTTGAAGACGAATCCGAGTGCCGCCTATGCATGGAGGATGACGAGACAGCCAGCCATGTGTAGTGTGAATGCCCGGCAGCTGCCAGGATCAGGTTCTCCATATTCGGTAAAGATATCCTGCTGCCCGAGGACTTGAAGAATACCTCCCCAAATGCAATGATAAAACTCATTGAGGATTTAGAGTTGCTTGGGGAAGTGTAAATATAGGGTGTGAGCCACAATAGACCACAGAGTCGCAGTGGAGGGTCGGTTTGATCCACTCACTTTTAACCTAACCTCACATAGTATTGTACAAATATTGGGAGGACATAACAGCATGTTTTCTGTCTTCAAGATAATTTTTGAAAAAAAGCACAGCAGCGTGACAACCCACAAAACCTTAATATCACTTCCAGAGCCACATGGTCCAATGTATCAAACGCCTTGGAATAATCAAGTAAAACCCAAGATAGTATATAAGCCCTTATCAGCTGCCGTAATAAAGATGTAATGAACCCTGCTTCAGCCGAATCTCTTGTATTTTCGTTATCTGAGGAGTCTTTGAGTGAAATTTTGATTGAAATCTGTCTTCAAGGCTTTTAAAAGGTTTGATATTCTTGCAACTACATGGAAAATCAGTATTTAAGACATGACATATTAGGCAATTTGATTTGGTCTTAGGTCTTCCTAGGGAACCTTCCGCCATAATCAAATCTGGACTGGGAGGCCCGGGATATCGGTTAGAGGGGTTTGCACACATGGCGCTACTTTTTTAGTGGAGGGCAAAGGATTACACACCACCTTAAAGGTACCTATGTCAATTTTCAGGCTCTAGGTCGTTTCCGGCCTTCGAGAGGGTGCACCACCATTTATCCACTACGGGAGGGGAGGAGGATAACAGGCAATCATGCCTTAACTCTTTTGCTATCCCTTTTGGGGTTGTCGAAAAGCCTGGAAAGCGTCTACTGTCCGTCAGTATGTCATATTCGGACGCAAATTCAATGCTATTAATTTACATTTAAAATGGGTATTATTATTGTCAAATTGGACAGCTTCATCCCTAAAAGTCAGTTTGTGAGTCTGTCTCGGTCGTGTTTGGAATTTTGCATAGTTTCGAAATATAACTTTTAAATCAAATGATACATATTCCCAATAGACTATCGACCGAGATCCTTCTGTTCACTGGGAAAATTAAACATATGTAAAGTTTAATCGAATGTAATGTATATCGAAAACTGTATACACGCGCGGAAAATGAAACTAGAAAGTATGTCTGGAAAACGTGTATAATATCCAAAAAGATCATAGCAGAGAGCTTTTAACTAATAAGTCATCTTCAGTGCTACTCGTCAATAAAACAGGCACAAAAGATACATGGTTAACCAACTAATGTAATTTAAAAATCTACGTGTAACAAAAGACAAAAAAACAAATTCTGACGAATGCCAAAATCACATTTTAAAAACTTTTAAATACTAAAATCTCTTGTCTTCTACAAAAGCATGATGGAACAACATACCTTTATAGCAGAGCATTGCTTTTAGCACTTAAACATATTTAAAAATTGATTTTGTTGATTGATTGACCATGTATCTTTTCTGCCTATTTTACTGACGAGTAGCACTGAGAATGACCTTTAGTCGAAAGCTCTGCTATGATTTGTTTGCATTTTATACACGCTATATAGACATCCGTTCTTGTTTTAAACGTAATTATCATTTTTCAATTGAAAATAAATCATGTTTCATTTTCTTCAATAAAAAGAATGATAAGAACTGATTCTTTTACATTTCATTAGACCACCAAAATTTTAGCGATTAAACTCCTGCTTTGTGTGCAAAATCTGAAATTATATACGGTATTCGGCTTCTATACAGAAACCGGATTTGACTTCGTTTATCGCCACGTAACCTTTAATGATTTTAACCTAGTATTTTAGTAGTAAGATGGGTGGGACAAGCCCAGCCCTTTTCGCTAACACCGGTCCCACTCACCTCACTCCACTTCTCCATGGACGGGCCGCCGTCCTAC
Organism: Kuschelorhynchus macadamiae; assembly: GCA_030620095.1. NCBI lineage: Eukaryota > Metazoa > Arthropoda > Insecta > Coleoptera > Curculionidae > Kuschelorhynchus > Kuschelorhynchus macadamiae. The sequence continues at coordinate 239,469 of JAUTXW010003428.1, forward strand.
AAATGAAGGAGAGCATGTTCCCCCGGTCGAGATGTCGTAATTCTTCCTTTGAGGAGGATTCATCGCCGAAAATATTCCAGCGTCGTCTGGCCCACCTTTCACACGTGCCAACCAGATGATAGGGATTCTCCTCCTCTGCCCCACAGTTAGGACAAGGGTTGCCCGCTAACCCCAGCTGGTACATGTGCCTATTTAGTTTACAGTGTCCTGTCAAAATGACAATTAGGTCCCCAATCACCTGTTCATTCCTTAACATCAACCAAGTTGCCTTAGATTCGTATGGGTTGGGTAGCATTTCTTTTGCCTGTCTGCAGTAGTTCGCTCTTGACCAATTCTCCTTTGTCTTTTCCCATTCCATCTATTCAGGGCCTGCGAGCAGTATTGTTTACTTATACCCAGGCAGGGTTCTCTCATCCGCTTTCTCGTTGCCTTCGACACCACTATGCCCAGGGACCCATTTTAATCTCACCATCTTTGTCATTACTAGCTCACTTAGTGCATTTCTGCATTCCTGGAAGGCGATTTTCATGTGATTCTAACCTAACTTTTGTGATAAACCAGTGATTCAAATATTAAACAATAAATTTTAAGTGTGTTTTGAATATTTCGTTTTCTTTCTTGCTTTCGACGACCCAAATGGACCAAATGGGGGACAGGCTGGTGGAGCCACCCTTCCGCGGCGAGACGGTCGCGTTTAATGTCGGCGGACTGCTTGCGGAAGCTTCTCAGAGACATCCTAGTAATGTAAACGGATGTTAATCTAAATTGGGCACGGCTCAAAACCCTGAAGACGTATACAACGTCGTAGACAAAATTGATAAGTTTTTGACGAGGGAATTGCCGCTCCAAGCTAGATCAACATCCGATCTGGGATACCATACAACAGGTACTGACACCAGAGTAGCGTTAATAACTGCACTTTAAATTTACTTTACTAATATCGCAAGCCTCGACGACTCAACTTTAATATAAAAAGAAATTCATAACTTAATAAATTTTATAATCTTCATTTTTAATACTTTAATATGTTCCGTTATTTTTCGGTTTTTACTTTTAATATTCATTTTTATGTTTTTCGCTATTGGTATGGTTTAGTTTCTTTCAAATTGCCAAAAACTAAATTGACTTTAGATTAAAAATAAATCCCTCACTCTAAATACTGTTCTCGTTTATGTGGAGCCACAGACCAATTGGTCACAATTTATTTATTCAAAGGCCATGATCGTTGCAGGGAGGGAAGCTAAATACGCCACTGGTTATTGACAGATTTTTTAAATTTAAGTAATTAATCACCACCAACACACTACACCAGAGAGCTAATTGTACTCAACTCTCAACTGGTTGACCGTATTGGTGAAGACCTTAAGTCAAAAACACGTGTCTACGATTACACAAATTTAATTGTGCTTCACCGGTTTTCCCAAAAAAAATCTTTTTCTACTTGAATAATTCTTGCCGCATTAATATTTTCCTACCTTGGATGTAATTACTCTTGGGTTATGAGTTTCGCCACAGGTGTCTTTATGCTGCTCCGTGGTAATAGAGTATCAAGTCAGGCGTAATAGAGTGTCAAGTCTACTTCTAATCTGGCTTTATGTGTTAAGTTTGGCACTAGTTATACTCGTCTTCCAACTAGTTAACTGTACTGATGAAGACCTTAAGTCGGACCCCCCTAAATGGGCGGCCTGCATCCATCCGAGAAATTAACAAGCAATGTTGCCAAATGTGTTGAGGAAGACCGCAGACCAGACTTGTGACAAAGATAATTGCGGCTATCCCCCGATGTATATGGCCAGTAATGATTCAGTTAAACTAAAATAATTAATAAACGCTTTGCACCAATATAATCAAATTATATATTTTTGAAATCAGTGGAGAATGGCCTTTCACAAAAATAAACAATAATCAGGGTAACCCGTTTAAAAACATCAACAACAAAAAAACGTATTTCTTACCCTACACATTTTGTATTTACACTTTTTCTCTATCTTTGTTTATAAATAACCCTGTAGGTGGTGTCACCCCGTACATACAAGTATCTCAAAAAGCAAAAAATGTTCCTCTTCTTGTTTAAAACTGTTTTATGATTAAAATAATATTTAGCGTTGTTTCTTTGATTTAGTTATTCAGGTTTTTGTAGGAATAAGTTTGCTTTCTATTAAAACGTATACTTACTCCTAGAAACTTTATTTCAAGGTATCCTGTATCAAATTTCAACCCCAAAGATTAACAGCCAAATTCAATATTCTTCTTTGAACTAAAAGATCTCTTCTAATATTTACTGATTGGAAACGCCGCGTCTCGTTCCCGTTCGCGAGTCGAGGGTTACCGTACGAAATTATATAGTTTCGACGAGCATTGATTTCTCCGGACCGATTTAATGCGTCCCATTTAAATGAGTTATCTATAGCGTAAGCTATAACAGATCTTTGATAATACATAGTAACGAAGATCTATTATAGCTTACGCTATAGATAACTCATTTAAATGGGACGCCTTGAATCGGTCGGGAGAAATCAATGCTCGCCGAAATTACATAATTTCGCGGGGTAACCCTCGGGAACGAGACGAGGGCTTTCCAATCACTAAATATTAGAAGAGATCTTTTAGTTAAAAGAGGAATATTGAATTTGACTGTTAATCTTTGGGGTTGAAATTTGATACAGGTTATCTTGAAATAAAGTTTCTAGGACTAAGCATACGCTTTAATAGAAAACAAACTTATTCCTGCAAAAACCTGAATAACTAAATCAAAGAAATATTATTTTAATCAAAAAGCAATTTTAAACCTATTAACTAATACAGGAAGAAGAACATTTTTGCTTTTTGAAATACCTACTTGTATGTACGGGGTGAGTTATTATATTATGACACCATACCTACAGGGTTATTTATTAACAAAGACAAAAAAAAAGTATAAATCCAAAATGTGTAGGGTAAGAAATACGTTTTTTTTTTTTATGGAATACCCTGTATATTGTTTATTTTTATGAAACGCCATTTTCTACTGATTTGAAAAATATATAATTTGATTATATGGGTGCAAAGCGTTTATTATGTAAGAAATGGTTTATTTATATTATGAAAAGACTGTTTAATAAGTTCTGGACTTTATGACAGACAGTTATGTCGTGTTTAGATAAAATATGATTTATTTTTTCTAATAGACTGTCTGTGTAGGGTATTGCAACGTATTTAGTATTAACATATTTTTGTTTTGTTGTTTTCTTTATGTTGTTATAAAATACATGAGGTCGTTGTTTAAAAATTCGTTATGTGTTTTTTCCCGGATAATTGTTACATATTAAAGTCTCCTTAACTTTCTTTAAAATCTCAAGCAGGCACTTAGGCAGGGGGTCCTGGAGGTCTGGATCCCGTCCGAAACTCCGAAAACGAAAAAATATATTGATATAGGGATGCTTGTTACCACTTTTCGTCAGATTTGACCATTTGGACCCCCCCCCGGAAATGAATTTCTGGTTACATGCCTGATCTCAGAACGATATTCTGGAGAAGTAAGTGAGATGGCACGATCGGTTAGATCTATAACAACGCTATTTTTTTGACTCTTTGGATGGTTAGAGTTAAAGTTTAAGTACCGACCTGACCAAGTTTTTTTGTATACCACTTGGTTTTTATGTTTTGATATTTTTTGTTTCTAATTAGAGTTAAGTCAAGAAAATTAATTCTGTTATTGTCTTCAGTTTCTATAATAAATCTTAATTTGGGTTGAAAGTTATTAAAAGCATTTAATCGGTCATTAATATAGTTTTTTTGGGACGGCAGTCAACCAATCGTCTACACATCGTGTAAAAAAAGGAGGTTAAAATCAAGTTTACTTATCACTCTAGATATTCCATAACTAATTGTGCAACGGTGGAGGAAATAGTCGTAAGAGTTCATTATCATAGAGCTATTTGATTTATCAGGTTTAAGGATTTTAATTTGGGGGCTCTCCTTTACGAATTGTTTTGTTTTTTTTAAGATTATGATTTGTAACAACGTTTACAACATTCGCGCGAAGTTAATCTTTGATTTCATTCGGTTTATTTTGAATTGAATATTCTACCAGGTGATATATTCAGTGGTTGGTAAATGTTTTTCATTTGTTATTGGAACTGAAAGACGATCACCCTAAGCAAGAACTTCAGCAATATCTTGTGGAATGTCAGTGTCAAAGATGTTACTTAGCCATTCGGTTGTATTTATTTTTTTGGCATCTGGGTCTGGTATATCAGAAATTAAATTTGTAAATTTTGTTTGATTGCCTGCTTTGATGTACTTAAAAGTTTTTTTATATTTCAAATTTTCGAAATTCAAATTTATTAAATTGATAAGATATAAGGTATATATAAGATTTTTTAAATAGCTAATTTAATTATTTATTTCAGAATTTAGATGATTTATATTTTTTGTGGTTTCCGTGACTGTTAAATTTAAAATTCTTTGTTTTGTATTATTTATTATATCACTTAACTTATTTTGAAGGTACCTACCTGCAAATCTTATGAGTCATGTATTAAAATCCGTCAATTTTTTTGTTTAGCTAATTTTTAATACCATTTGGAAATGTTTCTGAGGTAATTTGCTGTGTCTTGTCCAAGTGTCCCTTCAATATTTTTGAAAAAGTTTGTGCTTGGTGTTTGCATCTTTAACCCTTTGCAACTTATAATTCGTTTTTTTTTCTTAACCATGTGTAAAAAGAGTTTTTAATTAATCAGCAAATTAATAGTATGCAAGAAACTTTTTGCGGATTATAACTTTATTTAAAAAAATTATTTCTCATATATATATATATATATATATATATATATATATATATATATATATATATATATATACAAACTCAATTACTCTCAAAGATAATCATATAATAATGGTTACTATTATTATCAATCATCATCGCTATCCGCTGATATTTCGTTGGATCGAATCAATTTCGTGGTTGCATTCCGCCGCGTGTCGACCGTCTTTAATTGGTGTAATCAGCCGCGGAGGTACAGTTAGCTTACGTCTTTGTGGCCGTCGCGTTTCCGTAAGAAGATCACGCCTGGACCGAGTCGTGATACTCGCAAACTTAAATGGACCCTTTCTGTTTACTTATTTTCTTACTTATACTGTCTATTATTTATAAAGAATCAAGCATATAGTACACATTAAGAAGTTAGCATCAGAAAGATGTTGCGTACACTGCTTCGAACCATTCATTTATTATCTACTTATTTACACAAGGTGTCCGGAAATTATTTTCCAATATTTGAAAAAATTAGAAAAAGTTTCCTTGAACAAGGCGCAGGATGCTTCGATTTCAAGACACAGGGTGTTAAAATTGTAAATATCTTTTAGTTTTCTTGATGTGCCTCGTACATTTCTAGTGACTAGATATATTTAATTATACATTTTAAAAATTATACTGTCTGTTACTTTTTGCGGGTTATGACTTAAGACCCCTTTGACCACCGAAGAAAATTTCCGATGACCTAGTTTGGCACTTCTGTCGAATATCCTGCTTTATTTTACCGTTTTTTTATTTCTTGGAATTTTTAAAATAAAGCAGAATTCCTGATAAAAATACTAAACTATGTCCTTGTCGCTACAGCAAATTTTTTGGGTTAGTCAAAATGGTCGTGACCAGAAACTTTATAGATATTTATTACGGATTATCATGTGTCAAATTTAAATCAGATATCTCTAAAATTGTAGGAGGCACATCAAGAACACTTAAAAAATATATAAAACTTTAGCATGCTTCTTGAAAAATTAAAAAGTTCGTATCCAAGTTCATAGGAACTTTTTAAATATTAAATATTCTTAAAAAGATCCGCTGAATTTATTTACAGTTAAAATTTATTTTATTGCGAAAATATTTTTAAAAAATTAAAATAAAAAATCGAATATGATCAGTGACGTATCTGCAGCAGACTAATCTGGAAATATCCTTGCTGTCCGTATGGTTTCTTTTCTATTCTCAGGATGGAGGGTAGCGCTTGCTCTAATGATTCCTTTCTTAAATGCGATAGCTGCTCAGATAAATCGATCAGAAACTGTATCTCCTGTAAAAAGAAAAATCTAAAAATTGTAAACGCGTCTCGAGATCAAATTTATAATAATTCAAACAAACATTATTATGTTTTGATATTTTTAAATGAATTTGGAAAAGGAAATGAGTGGTAATTAATTTTTACCTGCAAACTGGGCATATACGGCAGTTAGCAAGTGAAAACCAGCGGTAGCTGCTGAATCATTCTCCGCGTGATCAATTTTCACTTAATTTAGAAGATCTTCTCTTAACGTACACAAACAATATACAACAAACAAATCAATAAGACGAATAGGAAAAATGTGATTTAACCTATGTTCGGAAAACAGGTTTGTTCCCCTCACATGGATACAATTTCAATTTAATAAACTGAAATAAATCCGCGCTGCCTAATCAAGTGAGTAGTGGTTTCCCAAGTAGCACATATAATCATATATGGGCTAAAATGCTGCTATATTGGCTAATATCCCTGGCTAATTAGCTAAAATGGCTAGCCAAAATAACAGTTCTATTACAGTATAGACGTAAATATGGCTAAAGTGGGGAATAATAATTAATTTGGCGATAATGGGGTAAAAATGGCCAATTGGCAATTATACGACCCTCTCTTTTGATTTTATGGTTGGGTTTATTAGCTAATTTTTGACTTTAAAATCGAGCTTTTTTAGCTGAATTCTGACTTGTTTTTAGCCGAAATTTGAGTAACATTTTTTCCCGAAATTTACTTAAATAATTGCTCATTTTTTGCCTTTTTTTGGTTTATATAATAAATCACCAATTGTTTCAAATTATGTAGAAATAGTATTAACAGAGCCAATCAGTGTAAGAATTTACGAGCCAAGAGGAAATGCAAAGATAACAAATCATGGTTTGACGGTTAGTAGGGACAAAAAACACTTGCGAAGGAACTTTTATTGTTAAAAGAATCTAAGATAGGCATGTAAAACACGCGCCCCTTCTTGAAACTAAAAATTTCGATTCTACAAATATTTTTTTTTTATTTTTTAGTTTGGAAACGTATTTTACTAAAAAAATTGATTAAAGGGTTCATAACTAAAAAAAAAACATGCATGAAAATACGTATTTATAGGTAGAAAGAATATGTTTGTTTAAAGTGGTCAAGTAATGGCGGCCAGGAAATTAGTTTAATTTTAATTTCAATCATGGCGGATCATAAAAAGCTTTGGGCTATTTTTTAAGCAAATATTCCTTGAAATTGGCCACTTTGTAAGCAAATATTTACCAAATGGCAATATTTTTCAGACGTAGCCAAAATGTAGCCACATTTACTAAAAATTTGCCAATAAAAATGCCTACTTGGTTTGCCTTTAGTACTCGCTAAAAAATGGCTAATTTACGACCCAGGAGTCAGCGTAACAAAATTAAACGACGATTACCCCAAGACGGCGTTTTTCTAGAATATGTGGTGGAATATTTAATCTTTTTATTAGACATTTGTACATGTGTATGATAAATAATCTATATTTCGTTTTTCTAAATACATCTTCAGTTTGGTTAAGTATAGTTTTATAGGTTATAAACGTAAATTTGAAAATGTGGCATATTTTGGCAATATTATAACAAAAATAAGCGAAATAAAACTACCCAATTTTAGTTTAATTTTTAAACAAAAATATGATAATAAAAGCTATATTTTTTCCTCTCAATTTTTGTTGTCTTAAAATGTCATAATCTGGCATTCTTATATAGCTATTATTACTATAATTAAACTCAAATACTTGCTAAAATATGTGTGGTTGAAATTTTGGGAAAAATACCTACTTATTGATTATATTCTGATCTCAATTTCTATTGATTAAAAATTGCATATTCTGGCATTTTAAACAGCTATGCTTACTATAATTTAACTTCAATCCAGTGTTACCAGTGCTTCGATACAAAAATATCCACCCATTCCTCTCAAAAAATCCGATTTTTATCCGATTGTGTTGGGATATAATATATTACGAGAAAAAACGTTGACGACAAAAAAAAAGGTCTTTACTTGCATATAATACAATAGTGAACGCTTCTTCCATCCTCCTCTTGTATATTTTACTTAAAGTAGGTAAAATTAGTATAAAAATCTTCTTTTCTGCCTATACCTTAAAACCATTCGTATATGTTTTACATAATTTAAAAATTTTTATATATAGCTAGCAACCACTCATCAATTTTTCACTCAAAAATCTGCAAATAAGCAAACCCAGAACGAATTATTGCTGACGAAGAATAAATTATTTTAATTTCATTTCGGGGATTTACGCTTTACAGCGCAACTCACAACCAGCCCACACTAAGTTCTTCAAACAACGCCACGCCACCAGATTATCAGCTGATAAAAAGAAACGGATCATTGCACCACAGAACAGAATATTTAACTATAACACTACAGTAAATCCATCTCGTCTATCATGTGGTATTTATTGTAATTTAAATGATGTATTAGAGAAGGATATCAAATAAAAATAGAATACATTTGTGACAGTTTGTTAAATATTGCGGACCCGTTTTATTAGGAAGGAGAATATTAGGTAATGCGGGCTTTTGAAATTTGTATCTATTTACCTTCAGTCTTTCCGGAATTTGTAGTAAATTTACTGTGCAAAAATCCGCTAAATATCCACTTTTTAACAAAATATCCGAAAAGACTCCGAAATATATTAAAATCCGAAAAAAATCCACCAACTCTAAAAAAATCCGCAAATCGGATTTTAATCCGCCAATTGGTAACACTGCTTCAATCTTTCTTCTTTCTCTTCAGTTTAACGGCCTTGAGCTGCCTGGGCTATACGGCCGATGTGGTTGCTATATTTTCAGTTTTGTTTGTTTTCTTTGATACTATCTGTCAATATCTTTTTATTGCTTCTTGGTTTCCACTAGATGCCCCTTGAGAGTACTACTGGTCTCACGAGATGACCTTTTCGTTCAAGCTATCCCCTTACACCCGCCACATAGCGGCCATTACGCTAATATTCTATGTAGAACTGCGGCAGACGAACTGGATAGAATGCAGGAACAACTAGGCCTCACACGTTCACAGCGTCTGCTCCTTTTCTAACGGGGTCGTAGTTTCCACTCTGAGCGGTTGAGTCTGCCGCTTCCCCACAAAATAAAGCAGCAAAACCGATCACGTGGAACTACTTATGTTAATAACACAGAGGTCTGCCTTAGACGAGACGAACCGGAAGACTTATTTAACTTCAATACTTACTAGAATATATCTGGTTATGTTGTGGCAACAAAATTGATAGATATTTCTACTTTTTGGTCATCCAATATTACAAAAAAAAAGTTGGAGGTTTACCCCATAAAAGATATTTTCTGCCCAAGTAATTATGCTATAGCCTAAATACATTAAAAACTGTTACTTTTGGAGCCAAAAAATTTAATTTGAAGCGGGCTTTCATGGGTAGAAAAAAAAAAACAAACCAAGAATTATTTGCCAAAATTTGACAAATCTCTGGTTTTTATGTGTCTTTTATGGCTGTTTGACAAAAAAGCTCATCAGCTAATTTGTGCTACTTGGGTTAGCCTTTGAAGCGGTCGCAAGACTGATCGACCTCTCAAATTTATGTCTCTTCACGTACCGACTGTCTACCAGCATAATTTCACAAATGGGTGAAAATAAGTAAAGGAAAGAATGTTATCCTTTCAGAATCCCATCAAGTATGTGGTATAGTTTATTTAGTATTGTGAAAGCAGCCGGTGGCAAGTTTTGCTCACGGCAAATAGGCACAACTCTCCTCTTGCCCTATTTTTACACAAATGTCTCCTCACGCACATAGACGAAAAGTGGAGGTCTCGGATTGGTAACAATTCTCATGGCGAATGGTCCTTAAAGTCAAGCTCTCCCCTCTGAGTCATCCTCGCCCCAATGATACATCTGCCGCATTGGCACCAGTTCACGAAGTCTGCGAACAAAATGGATAGAGTGGTCAACCTTTAACCACATTATTCGAGGTATAATTACTAAAAGTTTCTCAGTGAAAATAGTGAAGTTAGTATTGTGAATCCACTCAGGTTCAAGTTCTCCATCTCGCCCCAATGATACATCTCTCGCATTGGAACCGGATCATTACAAAGTATGGGAACAAAATTCAAAGGAGTGGTCAATCTTTAACCGTATCGTTGGAGGTATAATTAGTAAAATAATGAAGTTATTATTGTGGAACCGCTCGGGCTCAAGCTCTCCCCTTCACCCCAATGATACATCTTTCGCATTGGTAGCAGTTCACGAAATATGTGAACAAAATGGAAAGGAGTGATTAACCTTTAACCGTATCATTTGAGATAAATTTGGTAACAGTCTCACAGTGAAAGTAGTGGACGTTTTAATAATCGTCGATTAAAAACTTAATTATAAAACCAAAAACTCTTTCTCTGCGCCTTATAATTTGTTTGACATTTTTTTTTACGTTTCTAGGGAGAATATGTACCTGACATTGGCAGGCAAAGCGTTATATGCTTTGACAGCATTATAGCTAGAAGAAAATTGAAATGTAGATGTCCTGTGTTTGGGAATAGTGAACGTTTCACACTTACGGGTTGGCCGTCCATGCACACTAACATTTGTGACCAATTTTTCGAAATGATACTTGACCTCACCAGCTATAACATTCTTGTGAACAGGTACAGGCATCTGAACACAAAACCTCTGCTCCAATCTCAATCAACCCGAGGCTTGAAATAATGAGGTAACATGTTCAAATTTTCTAGCGTTATAACAAAATTTAAGACATGAATTTTGTAATATCTGCAGATTTTTTCTCTTTAATAAGAGCCCGCCAGAACAAAACATTACCATATGACAATGAGGACAGTGATCCCTAATTTTACATCTGTGGTTAAAATATCCGTATGCATATATAAAATTGTTCATTTGTAATACGCTTTGTGTATTAAATTGGATATATGTCCTTCAAATCTGTGAGTTGGTTATCGAAAAAAATTCCGAGATTCTTTTCACAGTCGGAAGGAAACAAAGCCGATCTGTCAACCCTAAATTCCACATCACCGGACAAAGGATGACCAAAAATAAGCAACTTAGATGTAGCACCATTTAGTACTAATTATGAGATTTAGAGATATCCGAAATTATTGCAAGATCCGAGTTAATCAGTTCGGCAGATATTTGAGAATTTGATTTATCAAATGAATGAGAAAGCTGCAGATCATCCGCGTATTGGTGAGAACGACATATATTTAGAAACTTATGAAAATCACAAGTGTACAATGAAAACAAAAGCGGTTCCAGGATACTCCCCTAGGGAACGCCCCGATCAATATCTAAGTAATTTGAAAAAGTAGAGCCAACGCGCACTCTCTGCTGTCTTCCCGGCATATACTTATTTATTAACTGTACAGCAGTATCACGTAATACAAAATATGTAAAGTTTGAGCAGAGAATTGGGTGAACCAAGTTATCAAACGCGAGTAATATTTACCTTTTTCCATGCGATTGGAAATCTGGCGGACCGAAGTAATTTGTTATATGGGTCGAATAAGATGTAAGATAAGGTGTACTAAAAGATTACAGTCTAAAGTCAATTCCATCGTCACCAACATTGCTATATATCTCTTTTTGAACTCTCGCACAAGTATTATCGTTTTTCGCACCGTTTCACAATTGTCTGAACAATGTAAAGAAAATAATGTTATTCTTTTATTTTATTGTGGAGAATGTAATACTAATATGTAAACTCTCATGTTGTAGAACATCTTCGTTGAAGTAATAGTCATGGCAAATTGGTCTCTTATCTCTTTACTCCTAACTCCATTTATCTCTTCTTGAACAGTCTCATAAAGGATGAGAAATTTGATCAAAGGAATGTTATCCTGTCCCTATACCGTTACATGTTTTGTGAATAAATCTCACGTTTATTATAACTTTAATAGCCAACAAGAGACAAATCTTGTTTTAATCAAGATTGAAGCTCCAAGTCTGGAAACGTCTGAGGTTTCCCCCCTTTTTCACGCAGTATTAATATTGTTGAAAAAGCCTACAGAGTATAGAAAAAGTTTAAATTGATAAAGTATCTCTTTCTTTTAAGTAAATGTAAAGAACTTGAGGTTTATGTAACAAAATATGTTGTAACTGTATATTAGTTTATCTTTGTAGGTAAACTTACTCAGCCTATCTGTGAATCCTATCTATGAGTGAAAGTATAAATTGCGCAAGTTTCCACGATTTGTAAAGACTCTATAGATTATACCATTGGTAAATGTAAATGTATTGATTTATTTTATTGCACTATTAATTTGACTTAAAACTGCAAATGTGTAACAAGTTTTATTCGTTTTGATTTATTTATAACATTAGAAACACAACCTTCTAATGATCCTTTTTAGAATAAGTTCAAATGGTGCATCATTTGTGTAAGAAACTCTCACCTCACCTACTATGCCGATTGAATTGAATTAGCAACATTTCTAGGAAACGTACCCTAAATCTGTACTTGAAGTTCACTCTCTAACTTTAGCGGATTTGAACTGTGCAATTCCGAACAACCTTTGATTTTATATACCGAACACTGCAGAAAAATACCTCAGAAAAAAGCAATTTAAAGAAAAAAGTCCGATTTTGGCAGTCATGCATATTTAAAATTCTCAAAACATGGAACACTTAAAAAATTAAAACCCTCATTAAAAAGTAGACTTGAAACTTTCCACTGATATTAAATAAAAAGCAATATGATAATTTAAAAGGTTTTTATTTGGGGATGATCATAAGATTTTCAAACCCCCTATGAAAGACTGCACCAAACAGACAAAGCAACTGAACACTTATTTATAAAAATACGATTAATTAAATATGTATAACCGTAAAAATTTTTGCAACCACATTAGATTGATCCTTAGAGTAACAGGATTAACTTTGATAAAGCCGAGTGGAAAATTTATGCAACCACATTAGATTGATCCTTAGAGTAACAAACATGTTTACTCTAAATATTGATCATATAAACCAGAGGATTACGAACTATACGTCAATAAGTCGAATACTCTATCATGGAAGGTAATCCCTTTTCGACATGGAAGGCAACCCCTGGGGAATTCACTATATCCCAGAAATCATCAAATCAAAAACTTTAAAGTGAGGAAATAACCTACTTCACCAATTAAGCCAAAGAAGACAGAAAAAGTGGGTTGAAACATTAGAGAAAATGGATATGATTAAAAGTAGTTAAAATACATGGAATCTAATTTTTGTATTATATTTACGACACCAAAGTGCACACCAAAAAACAAAATTAATTAACTCAACCATAACACTCCCATATATATTTTTCACACGTATAAAAAAATAAACAAAAAGTTGTTCAGTGCTCTGAAATCAAACTCCTGTATTTAAAGAGTTCATGCCAATAACACAGATAGTGGTGGGTCAATCGTGATTGATTCGTTCACTTTAATTCAATCACTTCAAAGTATTGAACGACCGAATCCCGCTTGTTCATAACGATTCGATCACCTCTCGATCGATTGACCGACCGTACCAGATCAAAATCCCAGACATACTCTCGGTTCTCAGTCGTTCCTCAGTGTCAACCTGCGAATCAATCTGCAATTCGCCACGAAGATCGAATATCGAATGCGGTCATTTGAACGATTGAGATTGAATTGCATGCCAGACTACTACGGGACAGCGGTCTGGACGTACCTTTATGTGTTAATAGTTGATAAATAACCGGTAGGCCAATATGCAGCACCTACTTCCATATATTTTTTTAATAATATTATTTCTGAGAAATTATATTAACGAACCTAAAAACATACTAAGTTAATTTCTCAAATGTATTTAAGATTCATAGCCTCTCAAACACACTCTTATTCATTGTTTACATTCTTTGCTAATTATTTACATTATTTACTTCTTTAATCTTTACATGTAAATAATGTAATAAATTCAAAATTAATTCTTTACGCGTAAAAGCACATCCCTAAAATATAGATTACGAAGCAGTCGATTTCTTATAACAAATTGAGCAAAACTGTATTTTCGAACGTAGCTAATAAACCATATTCTCAATATGTACTGCTCAAACTACTTAAACTAACACCAAAATACAATACAATACACAAGTCGTAATGTTTCAATCGGTAACGAAAAGTATTGAAATGAACGAATGATTGAGAAGATTCGATCGTTTTCGGAATCAGTCACTGATTGATTCGGTCCTCATAAAATGAACGATTGACACAACACTAAACACAGATTAACAATCACCAATGACATAATTATTAGACCCGGCCATGCCTGTGTATCAAATAAAATTTTACTTTTCTTTCTTTCTTCTGTTTTACGGCCTTGAGCTGCTAGGACTATATGGCCGGTGTGGTGGCGGTAGGATCTCCGGATGGCGAGCTCTAAACTCCCGGATTTCCTGAATCTTTCCAATATTAATTATATTATATGTAATTCAAATTTTTCCTCTTTTTAATTTCTGAAATGCATCATTGCTTCCACTATAGTTGGCGCATTACCTTTCTGGAATGACGTCACGCTGGTTTCAAATAACGTATTTCTTATATTATTTATATTTCAGCGATGATTCCTAACCTAAACGTATGCAGTGATGTAGATAGGAGGGGTGCGTTCAGCACTGGCTAAAGCGAATTTAAAATTGGCATTTTCTGTACAGAAAGCGCTGCAACTTGTCGAAAATGGCTGGCAAAAAATTAACACTCTCATTGCCATAAAAAAAACCCTCATTTTGCACACTTAATACAAAAATAACTATTATAACTTCAAAAACTAAAATTATTTTGCAAATAAGACTTTACTAATATAAATTCTTTCATCTTAGTCTTATTCTTTGTTTGCAATGTAATAAATTGACGCCAGTTACCCATTTTCATCAAAATTATTTTAATTCTTAATTACAGACAATACTGAAAAAATATTGAGAAAAGGGGAATAACGAACGATGAATCCTTTACCTCCAGAATGTTTCAAAAACAAAAAGAGGTAAAAACAAAAATCGCAGATTACTTAAAGAACAAACTAAGAGATATGATCTATTGCGTGTATGCTAAAAATGAATATGTTACAATGCAGACTTTGCTTTAAAAACTAAAAGAGAGAAATTAATGTATAACTAACTAACTTTAAAAATAAAAACTACTCCCCTTCACTGTCTTCAGAATCAGAACTAAATTCTTCATCGTCACTGCTGTCTTCGTCGGTACTAATTACAAGTGGCGCAATGTCTGAAGCATCACATATCTGTATTGTCTTCCAAGCTTCTTGGATTACCCTTTCTGTGTGGCTGACATAATTTTTCCAATGCTCTGAAGATACTTCATTTATCGCTTTTTCCCACATGGCCAAAACTTCCGATGGTGTCCCCTTCAGACTAGCAATGTATTGGTCGTATTTCCTCTTACACTCAGACCATACCATTTCAATAGCATTAAATTGACAATGGTATGGAGGAAAGTATTTTGTGGCCCAAAGGTTTCACATATTCGTCAAGGTAGAATGTTTTTTCAATGTTACAATTTTTTTCTACAATGCTCCATATTTCATCCTTCATGGCCCTCTCTGGGAAGTCAATGTTCTTTTCTTTTAACCATCCAATCAATCTCTGCTTTGTCCATGATTTTCTTGGAATATCCTCTAAAAGGCCGGAATGATAGCTTGCGTTGTCCATCACTATCAAACTTTTTGGAGGAAGATTTGGTACCAGCTGATTTTTAAACCAATTTTCAAAATTTTGCTTGTTCATACTGTCATGATAATCTCCGCTTTTTAGTCCACTTTTAAATATTAAACTGGCCCCCTTAATAAATCCTTCCTTTGATCCAGCGTGAACTACAATATATCGATGACCTTCACTAGCTTTTTTAGAACTTGTAGACATAGTGTTATCCTGCCAGCTGTTTCTAAACGAACCTTTACTAAAAATCCAAGTCTCATCAATAAATACGGTGGTATAAGCATCTTGTCCTAGATTTTGATTTTTGACATATTCCCTCAAGAAATTGATTCTCTTGTGGACGATGTGGGGCAAATCCATCAGGTATTTTCTATTATTTGATTTCTTCCACTTAAAACCAATACTTTTTACGTATTTTCTTAGCGAGGTGATGGAAAAATTAAAATATTCATTTATCTCTTTTAGTTTTTTAAGCAAAGTCTGCATTGTAACATATTCATTTTTCGCATACATGCAGTAGATCGTATCTCTTATTTTGTTCTTTAAGTAATCTGTAATTTTTGTTTTTACCTCTTTTTGCTTTTGAGACATTCTGGAGGTAAAGGATTCATCGCTCGTTATTCCTCTTTTCTTAATATTTATGATTGTTGTATGGCTAAGTTTTGTTGCATTTGAAGCTCGTTCAATTATATTATCAGTTTGCGGAAGGATTCCATTTTTAGCTTGCTCTTTTTCCAATTGAAAAAAAGCCAAGATATTCAAAACTATTAGCTGTGATTGCTGATTATATCTTCGCGGCATCTTGCAAAAGTTTAAAAAGAATCACATCAAATCAATGTCAATTTTGACGAATATATTCTGAAAGACACATAACCAAAACCGGCATTGACTGTTGTAAAGAAACGACAATGAGTTTTTTCAAAATGTTTTTGTCACTGTCAGTTAACATAAATCAAACAAAAATAACCAAAAATGACGTCATTCCAGAAAGGTAATGCGCCAACTATAGGTGCCCCTTGAGAGTACGACTGTATCACGAGATGACCCTTTCTTTCAAGCTATCCACTTACCCCTCCCACTCCCGCCACGTAGCGGCCGTTACGCTAGTATTCTATATAGAACTGCGGCAGACGAACGGGATAGAATGCAGGAACAACTAGGCCTCACACGTTCACAGCGTATGCTCTCTTTCTAGCGGGGTCGTTAGTTTCCACACTGAGCGGTTGAGTCTCCCGTTTCCCCCCGAAATAAAGCAGCAAAACCGGACACGTGGCACCACTTATGTTAACAACACAGAGGTCTGCATTCGACGAGACGAACCGGAAGACTCAAAAACTTTTGGTTTTCGTTAACGTGGGCATCGGACCGATGCATGCCGTGAAGAAAAATTTAAATGGGGAAGGGGGTCAGTGACGCACCATCTTTAATTATTTTTTTTTATTAAATAGAAGAAAGGATATGTAAGCCTTAATCTAGACTAATAACAATGACTTACTATTATGTCATTGATTAATATATACCAGAATACCTTCCAGGTGTCTTAAATTAAACCTTGAATCTCATAGGGAGCCCGCCAATCACAAGACAGATTGTTCAATTTAATTCCTATTGGTTTGTCGGTTATTTCCGCGGAGTATACACAAGTTTTGTTTAATCTTTAGTGCAAGTTTCCTGACTCAGTGCTAGGGTAATCGTCTTCAGACGCAACATATGTGTGTTCGGTTCGAATCCCCGTTCAGACAATTACTTTGTTTTTTAATTTTTTTTAACAAAATTTATAATTAATAAAAATGTGCATTATTTAAAATGTTAATAAGCTGGTAACTTACTATGCATTTACCAAATTGATGAGTTGTGTTTTGTTGTTCATCTAATTTTGATACACTTCTCTTATGAAGGTATAGTTTCTGATAATTCGTTCTTCACCAAGGTATTTTGGGAATGAAATGCTGTTTCACAAGCCTACACCTACGAAACTGAATTGACTAGTGAGTTTATTAACAAAACTTCTATACAAAATCCCTCGGTTACACAAAACTTAATTGCTGCTTAGAATATTTAATCAAGCTTTCGGATTTGACAAGCTGCTTACAGAAATCTAGAAACACGCTGTCAAATTTAACATTCCGTTAAATATTCTAAACTTTAATTGAGCTTTCTACAACCGGCCGAATGTCCTCCAAGAAATCTAATCTCAAAACGTTTTATTTAAACCAAGAAATTGCCGAATTAAAAATAGGGAAACAACAAAAGATATCAAAAGTTTCAGTTAACAGTTACAACAGACCAAATATGATATTATGAAGGTAGATGTATCAATATCAATTTTGACAATACTGGTGTTAACAAACGACGGTATGGTATATATATGAAATGGTATATAAAAAAATATAGTTTTTGTTCTTTTATTTTATAAAAAATATAAAACTTCTTTTGTGTAAATGAAAACTATAATTTTTTTTAACACTGTAACTCATAAGCATAAAAACAAAAACGGGTACATTAGTATTTATTGAAACTATACCAAAGAAAATGCTCATATTCACATTATTTTTCTTGAGCGCGTTTTTTTTTCAAAATAAGAATTTCGGTTTTTATGCCTTGAATTTATCTTGTTAACATGGATTCATCGACATTTTCTTTCAGATTTGTCCATGTCTCCGATTGGTCAGATCGATGTTATTTGAACCGGTGCTCACCAATGTCGATATATCGGTGTTTTCTAAAAATTGCCATCTCTAAACTTACGAAAATAGCCAGAAATGTAAACAATTAAAAAAAAATGGTTCTGATACTCTCGATTGTTGGAGTTTGGGGGATGTCATTTTAGTATTTATGAGAAATATGTTGTAGTGTATTTATTATTTTCTTATTACAGATATGCTCATTTTAATGGGTAATTGTTCCGTATACCTGTTTCTGCTATTATAAGAGATTTTTCAAAAATTCTTTTACACAGTGCTTATATAGGCCTAATGTAATAATAATCCGTCTGCGCTGCTTTAGATTTTTCCCCTTCTTTTTTTTTTATTTTCCCGTAAACAAGTCCAGTGCGTTTCTGTCAAAATATGTAAACACGGGCGATGACTCATGTTTATTTTCTAAACCTAGTAGACTTCCTTACGGAAATTACAATAAAAATTAAGAATTGATAAAGAAGGGGTCAAATTTTTAAAGCAGCGCAGACGGATTATTGTTACATTCGGCCTATATAAGCACGGGGAAAAAGAATTTTTGAAAAATCTCTTATAATAGCAGAAACAGGTGTACGGAACATTTTAATGTTTAATTATATCACAATTCGGTAACTAGCGGAACCAGAAGAAAAACAATTTATATTTTTTTGCAACGTACATTTATAAAAAAAGCAACAAGGACATATACGGTAATTGAAATTTAACCTTAATCCAGTTTTACTCCTGCAATAAAAAATGGATTCAAGTCATACTTAAGAAGGAAATTCTGGCTTAAAATAACGTTGCAAGTATAAAAATTGGTAAAACAAGCTCGCCCCAACTTACATCCTTACTTATACGGCATAACCGCGTAACTGAACATTTTATTGTAAATATGAGAAAAACAACGGAGAGAATGGTTTCCGTAAAAAATCATAGAAATTACGAGAGGCGAAAGGTACCATAAATCAACATATTAGCAAAGCAAAAACCAATTTATCTGTGACAGCAACCTGTCAAATTACGATTCAACGTGTTTTTTTTTTGTCAAGTGTTTGTGTCAATTTTTTATTAATTGCAATATATTCACATAAGAACGGCCACCACGTTTCTAATCCGCGTTTATGTTGTCTGAATCCTACAAGGTTTCCACTGTTCCAGTTTTTTGGTTAAGTATTTGGCTCTGCTATGCTTCATTAAATCTAGTATCGGACTTGCTTAATAACGTTGTGTTTGTGTGAATTTTTTAATAACTGCACCATATCCATATCAGAACGGACACGTTTCTAATACCATTTGGTACTAGCATGAACAGAGTAAATTTCCGAAAAAATAGGAACCTCCACATTTACGGTGTCTGAATCCTAAAATGTTTTACTAGTCCATTCAGACTTTAAAACTCCTAAAAAGCAATACTTAACAACATTGTCAACATTTGACTGCGCACATCAAGCAAAAGAAAGATCTGTGTTGATATTCTAAGGATATATGGGTAAAATTTTAAATCTATGATTCATTGGCTTTTTGTTGCCCCTGTTCAATAAAGCATATTTAGAAAACGAACGAGGTAATAGAATTTGAAGAATTGATAGACACCTCGGTGAATTTAAAAGTACCGATTCACACAGCTTATTACATTAAATTGGTACTTACAGAAAAAACAAAAGTGTAAAAGTATGATACGTTCGAGAACCATTTAACTCTAACTACCCACTTTTAAATGGGTGATTTTTTCTTCGCACGTTAACGTGCTTTACGGCTACGGCACGGCTGCAGCGACGAGAAAGTTTGAAACAGTGTTGCCAATAGGATATTATGAAATTATCTATCGCTTTCAAAAAAAAAGTCCGATTTGGTCTGACCCCGCTGAAACATGCGTTGTGCGTGGGTTATTATATCAGGTGTACCTGTTATTCATCATATCTTTGACGAACGCCCTCCCCGTTTCAAGAATAGGACCTTTACATTCTTTATTTCACCTTGTAAAGAGAGTTGCCTATCTATCACTGTCGGCAACCAGATATTCATATTTTTTGACGGGCTATTATTTTGTTATAAAAAATGTGTAGGTAAAAATTTTGGTAATGGTAATCTATAGTGTAGGTTTTGTTTATAGAGTATTTGTATGCGTGTCCAATTTTTTTTATTTCTGAATATTTGAGGCCAGGCCGGTACAAACAAATTTATGTTGTTCCATAGTGTACAGACTACAAGATGGATTATAAGAAGTATTTCTTATTATTTACGTTGGTTAGTTTAGTTTATACTATAGGAATGTCTACAATCATATTAAAAACTTTTATAAAAAATAAATGTATCATGAATTAGAAGTTGTAATTTAATACATTCTTTATTTTTAAAACACTTAAAGCTCTCTGTATAATATTTCATCTTTTGTTATGACATTACTGTTCCTACATTACTATTGTACTTATACTTAAATACATCTTTACTGAAAATGCTGCTAAAACTAATGAATTATCCACTAATAATAGGTACATATAGGCCTGAGGTTTATAAGCAATAAATTAAGGAAAAAACGTTTTATTTTCTTTCCATTAACATTGGTATTATTATCATTTTAATTTATTTTAGTTAATATGCCTGAGTTCTCATGTGCAGAGCTCAAAACAAAATGGCAAGAATTTATTTGTGGACAATCTCACGGACTCTAAAGACCTGAAGAAACTATTAAGAACCAAAACAAATGTTTTGGTATGTTTTTACAATTCCTACAAAAATGCTCAGAATATTTTGGGTATGTTAAGTGATGTAGCTAGGAATGTAAAAGGAGAAGGTGTCATTGCTGTTATCAATTGTTCCGGGTAAGATTTATGATTACTGATTTGACATCACATTTAAATTGAAGGCACATACAAATATAAACAAGTTTACATTTGTGTGAAAGGCCGAAAGGTAAGTCATATAAAATATTTTGGTCAATCCTCATTTCCATAAACATCACTGTCGACATCAGGGTCTGGAGACATCACTACATCATCTGCAGGGTCTGGAGATGAGTGGTTCAATACATTTCCTGGGTGTACAAATTGACCAAAAACTAACTTGGAATGAACACATTGGTGTGGTAACAAAGAAAATTTCATCGGGTATTTATGCTTTGAGGGGGCTTGTGGATGTTGTGTCCAGACAGGTACTCCTCTCTGTTTATTACGCTTGCATTGAATCTAGAATAAATTATGCTCAATTGGCTTGGGGCCATGCCCCAAATATAAGTAGAATTTTCGGTCTGCAAAGACGAGCCATCAGAGTGATGGGTAAACTGAGTTACAGGGATGAATGTAAGCATTTGTTTCCTGAATTTAAAATATTAACAGTTCATAGTTTGTATATATACCAATGTCTACTGTATGTAAAGGAAAATGTGGGAAGTTACATCAAACACGCAGAGGTTCATCATCATTCAACATGTAACAGAGACAACATTTACACTGAATACCACAGGGTTCATAGGGTCAAGACTGGGATAACTTTCTACAGGCCAAAAATGTTTAACAAATTGCCGTTACACATTAGAGAACTGCCATCAAAAATATTTAAAGAAAGACTAAAGAAATACTTAGTAACCAAATGTTTTTTCTCCCTTGAGGAATATTTTCAAAACGATTTTGCTCATATATAATCACTGTTTTATTTGCAGTATCTACCTGAAATTTTATTGTGATAATAAATGTACCTAAACACATTGTGACGTATGTAAACATCTTATGTATGTATAGCATCAATAAATTCATTGTTTCATTGTTTCAGCAATTATCGGATGACACTAGCAGTGGCAATTTTAAAATATTCATATGAAAATTAGAACATTTGTCATTATCACAAAATTTTGCCCTGCTTTGAAATATTCACAACTGATATTTCTAAAGTTTGGCACATGAATCTGAGTCTATGAAAAGAATGTGAGTAACTATGGAAACGGTGCAATAATCATTCGCGGTTGGCTGCAACTCTGTATTTCCATGGAAATGGTCTGCTTTTGACATCAAATTCATCAATGATTTAGATTTGTGTGTGTACTTTAACCACAAGAGTTTAACTTTATCTTATAACACAAATAAATCTTTTAAGCCAATTTCAAGTTTTCTTAATAAGAGTTGGCTTCTTTTTATATCTATTTAACCCGGGATTGGTCATGTCCTAATACATAAGTGATGCACATATACATTTAATCTAACAATTGACAAGTGATTATTTTTTAACAATTATTTATTTATTTAATCAATGGGTGTTAACCCAGTTTTACATAAAATATATGAAGTTACTTAAGTAAACATTTAACATTTAAAGATAAAAGTACAAATAAAAGAGTCATTAACAGGTTGTATGTCAGATAGTTAAAATTAGTATAAACACATATGAAACTTACAAATAAGACTAGGTACATCAAAAACATTAACACATTAAAGACAAATATTTCAGGTATGTGCTCTTGTTATAACGATTTTTTAACTTGTTGTAGGGAGGAGCTAAACACATTCACCTTAAGAATATTTACATTTATCATCATCCTGTTTATAGTAGAATGTTTTCCATATAATGTGCGATGACGCTCAGTATGAAATGTGTCAAAGCCTCTTAATAGCCTAGGGGGTACATAAATGTTAATAGATTATTTCTTCAATTTTAAATCTGAAAAGTGGATTTTGGAAAGATACGATAGTAATATGCATAACATGGTATCATTTAGTATCTGCAATAATTAATTAATTATTACTGTTATTGTTTTTTTTCCTTATTCATGGTGTGTGGAAAGATTGACTTAGGACAGTTTTGGAAGGTCACTGAAAGTAATCAGATACCAGAAAAATCCTGTACTGAATATGAAATGTTAGATTTCTTCTTCTTCTAACAAAGTGACCTCTCACAGGATAAAATTTTTATATAAAAGTATGCAATAAGTGCTATTTTGTTATGTACTGACATATTTCATATTTTAATTGGATATTATTTAGATATTTATGTTAAATTTTATTTATATTTATTTTTTATTTGTTGTGGACTTTGAGCTGAAGTGTTTTATTACATGTTAGGTCAGTGGGCTTTTGTCACTATGTTGAGTTATTACTCCAGGTATCCTCTCCATATGATACTTTATTACTCATTGTTTTGATGTTTATATACTTACTTACCTCACAACATTACATAATCTTTGAAAGCTCTAATGAATGTGTTATTTTCAAATGGTTGATATACTTTTCTGGCATTGGTGATTTTTCAGAGAGGCAAAAAAGCTTTGTAAGAAACTTAAAATAGCAAATGATCAACCATTCCTGCTCAAGCATTATAAAGATGGAGAATTTAACAAAGATTATGACAGGAAACATAATGAAAAGTCGATTACTAATTTCATGAAAGATCCCACTGGAGATTTACCTTGGGAAGATGATGACTCTGCCAGAGATGTAGTACATATTCCAGATCCTAGTGTAAGTTAAATTAGAGACTAACCATCTAACCCTTAGTTGTTTCACCCAATTTTTTGGTACTATTGTGTTTTCTACATATCTAATGTTTGCTGTAAAATTAAGATATATTGCATTGAAGAAACATAAGGTACAGTCTGTTATAAATAAATAAATAAATAGTATATTTATGGGCTTGCCATTTATTGCATTGTTATAATAAAGATATAAAAAGTGATGATGATTAGTGCAAATTTAAAGGGCTCTCATCTCAGTTTTCGCTTTGTTTTTCTTTAACGGGCGGGCCCACAGATACGTACATAACTTCTTAAGACAATAATGCACATACAGCCTATCTGGTTATATTTTAAAAGGGGTCTACAAGCTTAGCTTTTAGAGGTATCAGAAAATATTGTATACAAACGTTTTATGGTTTTCTCTTTATCACTTTTCATAGTATGCAACAAGACTTCTTTAAGTAATAATATGTCTTTCATTCACTTAATTTTACCTAATTTTTTCTATAGGTAATTTTGCATTTTATCTTGTGGTGTTTTATATTAACTTCATTTGTTACTCACCTTAAGCTTTGACATTTAATTTTGTCATAAATTTGTCATATAATTGTCAGTCCATTTCTATTCACTCATTTTTGACCATCAAAATTTTAGTTAAAAAAGATTAACTATTCATTAATTTCATCATACCCTTGAGAACTGTATCGGTATATGATAAAAAGTATCATTATACTAAAAGCAAACATTAAACAATTATGAAGAGAAAAGTTTTCAATTTTTTTCAGGCATTAGCTAGATTTCTAAAAAAGGAGGGTAGACCAATATTAGTAATGTTCTATGCTCCATGGTGTGGGTATTGTAAAACTTTGAAACCAGAGTACTCCCAGGCAGCCACTGATTTAAAAGATCACTCAGTGTTAGCTGCAGTAGATGTTAACAGGCAAGAGAATGCTGTGCTTAGAACTCAGTATAATATCAGTGGATTTCCTACACTGCTTTACTTTGCGTAAGTATAAGAAGGGAATTTTAGTTAGTTTAGCCAACTGTTCCACTTTGACTTTTTTTTTGCTTCGGTTTGATTAACTTAATAAAACTTTGTTTCAAAATCTAGAAGAGATATTGAAATATAAAGTTCAATATTGAACAATGAAAATTTTCAACAACCAGAAAAGGGAATTACTTTATTTTAGCTATAAGTAAAACTGGCTCTGGGGGTTTTACCCATCAATCCCCAAAAAAAGTTCTTATTTTATCATTTTAGCTTAAATAAAAGTAGCTTTGGGGGGCTTCATCTCCCAAACCCCTCTCCCATAAATACGTCATTGATCCGATTTGAATAAAGTTTCTTGTATTAACTTAAATATACTTTGAAAAATAAAAAAATGTCAACAAATAGGTAAAGATATGAATTATTTAAACAGTATTAAACATGATGTG
The DNA here is from genome assembly GCA_030620095.1 of Kuschelorhynchus macadamiae. Classification (NCBI taxonomy): domain Eukaryota; kingdom Metazoa; phylum Arthropoda; class Insecta; order Coleoptera; family Curculionidae; genus Kuschelorhynchus; species Kuschelorhynchus macadamiae. The sequence goes on from JAUTXW010003428.1 coordinate 264,726, forward strand.
ACTATGTGGTTTTTTGACAAAAAATATTATTTTGAAAAGCATGTATTATTGATTCTGGATACATTTTAGTTGAAGAAAGTTTGATGCAAGGTTGTCAATTCACTGATATGTATCTCACTGGTTTTGTAGAAAATTCAACAGAAAATTTCAAAAATACTTTCACTTTAATATTGAGAAGCAGGAATTTGTCACACTAGCTGACGCTGAAAGAGATTTTTAGTAAATAAATCTTAAGAAAAGTAATTCAGATATTAAATTAATTAAATGCTGATACAATATTAACACTACCTCATTCAAAAAGGTCAGAAAACTGTCAAAGGTTTTTTATGTAGTATAATTCATTTTAAGTATGGCCGACCAAAATATATGCAACCATTAAGAAGATTTGCATGCAATTGCAAGTAAAATGTTGAAAGGTAATTCCCATTTGGAACAGTCTAAACCCGAAAACCATGTTGTTGAGTTCCGCCACGAAAGCTTTCATACTGTTTTCAAGTTTTAATTTTATTACTTTTTATGTGTTTTAATAGATTAAATATAAGCATCTTCCTTTAACGATTAAGAAAACTTTTTTTAAACAAAAACACATAAAAGTTTGTAGGTTAGCGTTTTTAATTTGGGTTCTATTACTTAAAAGTAAATTTTCTCATATTCCATACAATAAAAAGAAATAATTCTTCCAATAGGTATTTTAAAAAATCCACAGAAAAAAATTAGAAAAGTCTACCTAAACTAAGTATTCTCTCTCTGCGATTGTTGCTTTCAGCTGTCTTAGGCTTCTTTTTTGGGGGTAAAAGAACAGCTTCAAATTAATAATTAGTTTAGGTAAGAAAACAAAAAGAAGAAAATTAATAACGGTTTTTTCACATATAATTTGATTAAGGTGTAGAAAGGAATACTACTTTAAGTAATCCCCAATCTATATTTTAGTATCTTTATATAAGCCAAGGTTAGGGATATAAAAAGTATATAATGAGGACAATAATAAATTATAATATCATTTTAGAAGAGTGTGTCATTGATAACTAATTAAGTACTAACAGTACTTAATGTTTTAGGAATGGTTCATTAAAATATTCTTATGAAGGGGATAACAAAAGAGGAGCACTAGTACAGTTTATGCACAACCCCGTGCCTCCACAAGTAAAGGTGAAAGAACCTGCTTGGTCAGAATCCCAAAGTCATGTGGTACACCTTACTGCAGATAATTTCAATGTCATCTTGAAAGATTCTGCTTCAGTTTTAGTTATGTTTTATGCACCATGTAAGTCCCTACAAAATTTATTTTCTTTCTGAATTTTTTCAAATTCAAAGTGTGTGATTTGTATAACATCAGAAACTGTAATTATTACGGGTATTTTTGTCACTTTTAATTTAACATACTTTGGTCCGTACAGAATTGATGTTAAAAGAGACTGTTGAATAAAAGGTGGGACAAAAAGATACACAATAAAAAATAAAATTGGAAATTTGACTTTGTGGTAAATTAAATTAATGGTCGCAACCCAGACATAAATAACACCCTGCAGATTTTTCTAAAACTTATATAGGCCCATTATTGATATTGGTCAGATCATAACATGTACCAAATTTAATTTAAAAATCTCTAAAAATATACGAAGTTAGATAGATAAATACTATATTACAGTAAAGCATACAAAGTACTTACATGAGTCAATAAAAGAAAAAATGTCATAATCTTATCATAAAATCTTAATTAAAATTTGTAATACACTGTAATAAACTACATTACATTAAACAGTTAAAAGACTAACATCACAGTTTAAAAATTCCTGTATATTACAGAAGACATTTTGACACAGCACATTTTTAATTTTAATTCTTAATCTATTCAATGGCAACATTCTAACATTAGGTGGTAATTTATTAAAAAGCTTAATTGCAATGAATTCAGGTCTCTTTTGACACTTCCCTAGTCGGCATAAGGAGGGCTCCAAGTCACCTCCAAACGTGGTGTTATAGTCATGTAGATCCCCGGGTGATGAACTGGTCCCGAGATTTTTTAATGTAGGTTATATTTTCGAGTACGAAAATTGAAGGAAAAGTCAGAATGCCCAGGTTCTTACGTCCTCGAAGAAGAAAGATACAGCTTCCAAGCTTACTCAATATCCATTCAATATGTATGTTCCATTTTAGCTTTGGGTCCAGGTATATGCCTAGAAACTTGACCTCTGTAGGATTTGACACACTCCGAAGGTCACGAAGGGAGAACACCATTTTTTATGTTTTGTCTGCATTGAGTTTCAATTTATTAGTATTGAACCAATTTATAGTCCCTGACTGTGTCCCCTCTGCACCTGGCTCGACATCTAACAGGCTGGGACCCCTCAATGAAAAGGCAGTATCATCTTTTTCTCAATTGCTTGAACTTTAGTTAGTGGTAGATCATTAATAAAAATTAGAAATAAATTAGGGCCTGGCCTAAAATGGAGCCCTGGTGGACATCCACTTCAAAGGATCTCTCTGATGATGAAACTCCACCAAGTCTCACAACCTGTGTTTTCCCTGCAGGCATGACTTCCATAGAAGAAGACTGCCGTCACTGAATTTATAATGTCCCAACTTGCCAAGCAGAATGTAATGTGAGACGCAATCAAAAGCCTTTCTCAGAGAGTAAAATAGAATGAAGAATCAATTTTTTATTTTTAGATTTTTATGTTATGACTTAATTGAAATTGTTGTTGGTAAAACTTTATAAGTTCTTATTTTGGATCACTTTTTGTATATATTTTTTCTAGTGTAGGATATTTTTACTTTTTGGTTGTTTGTTGTCAATTGCTTTTTTTGCTTTATTTTTCATGTTAAATTTATTATTTTATTATTTTTTTAAAGTGATTTATAATTCTATACTGACGTTTTTTTGCAAATTAAAATAAAAATAAATAAATAAATACTAAAAGTGTGTATTAATTAAAATGTTTTATAGATAGCCTGATCATTACGATCGAGTAATAATTATTTTCTTTTAGTTAACTAGTTGGTATTGTTGTATACTGCTTTGTGAATGAGAGTTTTGCATTCTTTACACAATAAAGCTTAGTTTGAGTTTGAGTTTTTGAACAGCATGAACCATGCAAGAGCCACATCTAAAACCAAACTGATGTTCTGTAAATAGATTGTTGGTTTCGAAATAGAATGTGATGTTTTGCGCTATACACATTTCGATCACTTTTGAGAAAATATGCAGTAGAGATAATATCGGTCGATAATTCTACACTGCACCAGTATCTCCTTTCTTATGGACCGGAGTGACCAGAGCCCTTTTAAATACTCTTGGGAATACACCCTCCCTGAAACAAAGATTTATAAGCTTAGTTAAGGGGAGTATTATAAGATTTTTTATGGCTTTGAGCAATTGAATGGAAAAACCATATACATCAATACAAGATTTATTCTTTAAGTTATCAATAACTTCCCTACAGCCGAGCCGGTACAATTATAGTTTTACTATATATTTGTCAATCACATTTAAGTGTATATATTTAAGAACTTCGCACTTGAACCTACAATATTCGTAGCAAAAAGTTAGCCCATAAATCAAATTTTTTATAAGTGAATTAATAAAAGAGTTCCGCTCTCATCATAATTGATTATATTAATATTTAATAGATAGTTTTTTCGCAACTTAACTTTATAATTTTAATATATATCCATATTTACATATACTTCACACTAAATAGTTTCATAACGGAGATCAGTATAGATCAACAAATGCCATAATAAGAAATTAGTCAGAATCTTCGCTTTCTAATTCATTTTTGACTAAATTAGACAAATCTAACCGTATGAGTAAATCTGTCCTCTCATCGGTATCAATTCCATGTTTTCTAATTTGGTTATCTAGTTGACATTTGCCTTTGGATACAATTTTTCTGTGTGTCAAAAGTTAAGTGTTAGAGGTAAGTAGTAATAAATTGAATAAATCTGTATTTGTGTTTGTCCAAGATGTCCTTCGCGTATGTCGAAGTTTTTTCATTTCCTTGTGTCTGGCTTCCAGTGCGTCGTTTGATAATTGTGCTATAGGTAAATCAAAAAACTCAGCTACCATAGCGCCATAAACCAGTACTTTATGTGCGCTGCTAGGCATATAGTACCAGCTAGACAGATTTAGATATAACTGTCTTATTTCATAATTGTAATGTAGACCAAATTCGTTTAGATTTATTCTATATCTGCTGGATAACACTCTTAAAATTATAGCAAAATTAACAATTAACGGAATGTTAACGCCAGTTATTTCGGCACTCATTGTGGGATTTGTAAAGAATCTCCTGGCGGTATTGCCATCGTTGGAAGACCCGAATCCCTGTTTTGGTTTGTCCACTAACAACGCCATTCTTGATTTAAACTCGCTGAAATGAATTATTTTTTTATTATTCTCATATATTTTTGTTTTCTGAACCCTTAACTTACCATACTTTAATCGGTAAACGGTACGAAATATGCAAGAGACACTTAAAGGAACTTTATCCGGCAATGTAAGGTGGACAAACCAAAACGGAGAATTTATTTGCAAAAAGTTTTATCAGCTACCGCCTCTGAATTCATCTCCTTGGGGACGCTTTACAAATAAAACGTCTTGCCGTTGCTTTAGTACCTCACAAAATATTAGTGACACTACCATCTAGCATAGTGAAAAGCATTTCAAATTTAATCTCTATCTCGTGACCATTGAAACAAGTTTGATAAGCAGATGAATTATTAATTTTGCTATTTATTATACGTTCTTCTGATCGAACCATTTCCGCTGTTTCTTTCATAAATAAAAATTTAATGGGTCTACAAAAGAGTAGAAGAAGGTCACAAATTATTCCAAATAATTTTATCACTTAATATGTCCACTAATCTTAACGTTACAAGAGCCACAAAAAACATACTTATCGGTTATTCTCAGAAAAAAACTTCTGTTTATAAAGACTGTGTCCCCTGCTGCCGTCAAACCCCCACTTGAAAATTAATTTCAAATGTTTACTGTTTTCAGTATTACAGATGTTCAAAATACTATTAACTGTTTTCTCAAGCAACTCTTGAATATCAATTTGAGCTGATATATCATCAAATTGTATGTTCTTTGGAAAATACTGTTTTTTTAAGATTAGTTATTACAGTCATGATACAGTGGTGGCTCGCGGGTGAAAAAGTAAGTGAAGTGCAAATGAAGCAAGAAAATATCGCAATAATTTTTTTTCCAGAATTTTTTTATATGTGGAGGGGGTAGAATATTTTTTTACGACTTACCTAAATTTTGTATACTAAATCTATTCGCCAATCCTTCATAGCAGCAAATTTATTTATAACATCCTCATAAAATGGATGAGTTGCCCTAATCTCCTCCAGAAATTTCTTTTCAATTGAAATATTGCCACGAGAAGTAAGTCTTTCTTGAGATATTGTATTTCTTAAATAAGTTTTTACACATTTGAAGCAATAAAAACTTCTTTCGACTGAAGCACTTGTCGACGGTATTGTCAAAATAAAGGAAAACCATTTATATGCTTCGGTAAAAATATATTTATTTTTATTAATTTTTTTCACTTGCTCTTGTAGCGATATATTCTAATTACTCTTTTTGGCAAAAATAAGACCAAGCTTATTTTTAAGTCGTTGACTTTTTGAAAATATTTCCCCATATAACTCTAACAAATTTTCAAACAGGCCAGTCGGAAAATTTAAACTATATTCGGAAAATTTAGCAAAACCTGCCAAACATGAAAATGTAAGTTTTTCACAGTCTTGAAATCTTAGTGTCATTTCCATTAAAATATGGTCCAAATTTCATAAAAAAAGGTTCTATACTTAGCCCTAATTTCTTCAGGTGAAAGCTTAGCAAGTTCACGTTTGTAATGATTTATTTCTGCAATAGAATTTGCCTTATCAAACATGGTAGTAAAAAAATGTTCATTTCTTTTTTTCGCCTCACGACAGCGGTTTATATTGGATATGCAAAAATAAATGTCAAGCGATTTTTTTGAAGAACGTCAAATAGTATGTCCGTTATTGAGAAAATTTCATTAAACACTAATGCCAGAAACGTGAATTCAAAATCGTTCATTTGACCTAAAAATCCTTTCGTAAGGCGGATTGATTTTTTTTCAGATTTGTCACACTTTGTAATAAATTCAAAGACGTCTTAATTTATTCCAGTCTTGAACAATCACATTTACTAACTTCGAATTTGAAGTTGTAACAACACTATAAATAAATATAACACAAAACAGTCAAGTTAACTGCAAAGGAACTCACCGGTTGCAGCGAAATCCACGAAAATAAAAGTAAACAACCACCGCAAACTGAACGACACGTGGGTGTAGTGTACTGCGCTTGCAATTCACCGAGAGCGTTGTATGGCGCTGGGCTCGACGTCATCGGATACGCGTTGTCATGGCAACATAGTAGGAAAATCGTAAGCTAAACATAGCACCTCCAGCAAAGTCAAAGCGGTTTGCGCAACTGTTATAGTTGTAATAAAGTTCGATTGAAAGTTTTAAAAAGACGTGCCGCCAACGGTCAAGTAAAATATTTATTCGAGATGTACAGTTTATTTTTTACCAATTAGGTGAATAAATGAATGCAAAAACTAAAATTTTAAGAGATATATAATAAATATAGTTTAAGTAGCACTTCACCTACTTCACCTGAATAGCCGCCACTGTCATGATAGAGAAGCAGTCTTTATGAATAGCGTTCACCACAGTTCTTAAAATATTATTTCCTAACAAATAAACTTAATCAAAATACAATGCAGAGCCTGTTGAGGAGATAAAGATGTTTCTTTAGGTAATGGTATTTTTGAAGAAATTGATAAATGAGCTGATCTTTAAGCAGCAAAATATAATTCTTCATTTGAGTGTCGAGATACCAGTTCCTCTACCTTTCGTTTTTTTTTTATTTTAATGACAGAGACTCAAAAGATTTTTTGGGCCGACCTTTGACTCTCTCAGGTTGATCTGTTGGAGCAGAATTTCGGCTAATATTAGGTAACATTATCCTGGTGTATAGCCACGTTTTATGACGTTCGACAAAACGGGAGCGAGTTCTCTTGTTGTCCTTCCACTTAGCTGCCATTTTTAAACAAAAGTATAACACTCTTCACCGTGAGGTATTAAAATCCTTCTTAATTTTTTGGCAAAACGTTCCATTTTTTGATAGCTTGCAATCCATTCCTCAAAGTCCAAATTTTTTATAAAAATCTTCCTTCCTAAAAAAAAATAAAAAAGTTGGGGGCAAGTTGGGGCAAATTTGAATAACAGTTCTGGAAAGTAAATACTTTAATTAATACTAAAATTATTATGAGCCAAAAATGCCGAGGGGGTTTTTGGAGGGTTTTTTTTTTTGAAAAGCTGCAACAAAACTAAAATGATATATTATTTTGGCACTTTAACAAGCAAAATTATATGCACGTAAATAAATATATAGACAATAGTTTTCATATAAAATATATTAAAAGCATAAATTACATACCTTGGATAATATTGTCTGATTTACACAACTATATTCACAAATTTATTTGCCATAAAAAATAATCAAATTAGTTGATAGAAATAACACAGATCATCTGTCAATGATAAGCCGCTCTGAATGTCACATGTTTTCACAACCTACTTATAACTTAGCGGCTTTCTTGTTAAAGCTTTGCTATTGCATTTCATTTTGCGGAGCGATAAACTATCATAATAAATAAAAATATTGTTAAAATTGATACTTACCTTTTTATATTTTTGTCTATTAGACGAAACAGTGTGCCCCCTCATTGAACTAAAAATGAATTTTCAAAAAATGTGAATCCAGAAACTGTTTAAAAAAAGACATTTTACAATGGGCCTGTCGCACGAAAAAACTCTAAATTTCCAAAAAGAAACATCTAGAACTTGCAGAAGAGTATGGTTCTAGGCCTGTAGGGTTTTTGGATCCGATGCTCAGGCCAAGGTGTGGAAGAAGAAAAGCAGTTAAACATATAGGAGGCAGTGGTTTATTCTGGCGGCACATGTTGGCTTACGGAGTAGGAAAGTTATTATTTTACAGATCAGCACAATCAATTAAATCAGGAAAAGACTGTGACAGTGCTCTTCTTCAAAAACATTCCTAGAGCAAACCTCGAAAATAGTGCTCCAGTTGTGAAATTCTTGGGGACATATATGGACAGTCAGATTAATCACATCTGCACTGGACTCAGCAGGGCATATTATGCAATATTAAAACTAAGGCAAATAATTCCACCCTGCACACTGCTAACTGCATACCACTTTCTAAATTACAATATAATCCTCTGGGGACAGGCAAAGAACATAAGCCTAGTTTTTGTCGCACCGAAACGAATTATTAGGCTCATGCTTGGGTTGAAACCAATTGAATCATTTAGAAAGCACAACATTCTAACACTGACCTCCATGTACATATTAAAATGTGCAATCTACGTATTTAAAAATAAAAACAAATTTAGACAGAACCTGGAAAATTACACATACCCAACAAGAAATTTGACTGAGCTGACAATACCTAGACATAAATCCACTCACTATAAAAAGTCACCACATTACTCTTGCATCAAGATGTTTAATGGGATACCTGAACATACACAGAAGATGGAAAATATCACTATGTTCAGAGAGCGACTTAAAAAATTTTTGGTCGAGAAGACATTTTATAGTTTAGGAGAATTTAGGGCCCCTAGATAAGGCTTTTCTGTAACCACTGTTTATATTCTATTTAGTTCAAGTTCTGACCTGTCCGATGTCATAGTTATGATCCTTGCAAACTAATAAACGAATTTGAATTTGTTCATTTTAAGGGTCAGTTTAATGCCCAGTGTTAATAAATTAGGGTTGGAAGGGCATTACCTTTTTAAACAGGACAATGATCCCAAACACATCTTGACTAGTACGAAAAAGGATGATACATAATGTCTGGCAACTGAAGCATACTCAATCACAGTCGCTAGATATTAATCCCATAGAACATTTATGGGAAGAATTAAGGCAAACGCCAACATGGTGTTATTAACAAGGGGCTCTTAAAACTAGAATTATGGAAGAATGAGATGTTAAAAAATAAGTAGTTTTAAGTATGCCAAGCAGATCAAAGGCTAAAAGCTAAAGGTTATGCAACAAAGTATTAAGTTCCAAAATGTACGCTATATTTTAAAAATTCTTGGTTATAAATGTATATATGCATGGGGACTTTGTTATGTAATTTTGGGTTTAAAATATGCATAATGTTCAGAACAATAATACATTCTTGCTAAACAATTATGTTTGGTTTATTTGTTTTTAAACATTGATGAAAATCTAATAAAACGATCGACTTATTTCATAAAATACTTAGTGTATGGAGACATTTTTAAAGTCGTCTACTATTGCAATACTATTTAATATCCTATTAATTTCAGGGTGTGGCCATTGCAAAAGGATGAAACCGGAATATGAGAGTGCTAGCTCCCAAATGAAAGAAGAAGGGGTATGTTCCATCTACTTGCATAATTTGTAACAGAATTTTTACCAAATGAATATTTTAGCAATTATTTTAGCTTTCTAATCTCAATGTATAAAATTTTGCATAAACCGAAGTTTAAGAACCACTGCTCTAGGAAACTAAATACTTGTATTATGATCACATATTAATCAGATTCCAGGTATATTAGCTGCAGTTGAATCTACCAAATATCCATCAGTTGCCTCGAGATTTAACGTGAAAGGATATCCAACAATTATATATTTTTCTTATGGTGAACAGTTGTACAACGTAAATCTACGGGAAGCATCTAAAATTGTTGAATTCATGAAGTAAGTTAAATTTCTCCGTATTAGTGTATTAAATTTGAGTTGGTTATAAAAGCCGTAATTTCAAAAAACTAATTAATAAACATAACACACATGTGACATGATTATTTCCAAATATTTTATTGTTTCATTTTTGGCTTGTTGAACTAATTTTTTAACTTATAGAATGCATACAAATAAAAATATTGTTGAATCACAACTTTAAGTACCAAAGGAACTTTATTTACTTTTAATTATTATTGCTTTATTATTAAGTTCTGATGGCTGTTTATCATCAATACTTAAAATTATAGGCCTTTAGAAAACTGTTATGTTTTATCAGTTGTGTGCCTGAAGATAATTATTTATGAAAATTGTGCTAAAAGCGCTTTTGGCAGCTTTAAAAGCAATGAGGTGATAAATAGACAGATACAATAAAATCCCATACTTTGGACAATTTTCAACTTTGAGTCTAAACGTTGAGTTGAGGCCTAAATTACCTCTTTCAGTAATTATATTGGTATGAACAATGGTATAGATTTGGTTATATTTTTTCTGTGTTCTGTCCCAAAATTAGACACCTAAACTTAGGACTTTAAAGAAATACATGTTAAATCTCAGTATTAAACCAAGTTCCACTCATGTTTGAATGCTGTACATTGACTTGAGGATAAAAAATACATTTTTAAAAAACAATCCTGGATATATTTCCCTGCGATAAGACTTTTGCCGGACCAAGTATATTAATGACGAAATCGGGATATCCTTTTGACGCTGACGTACGAAATTTGGTTAATTGTCGAGAAGACCTTCTTCTGTTGCGGCAAACTTGTAAAAACGACAGTAAAGCAACTGAAACGGCTTGCAAAGATGATCTTGATATTTCATGAAATCGGATAGATATGGCCCAAGTAAGGTCGGCGTCTCAAGTATGACCATTTGAGTTTATATGACGATTTGTCTAGTATTACCCTGGCTAGATCAGTGTAACATGCGCCTACACCGTCAGATGAAAAATTACCTTCACAATATGCTATGAATGTTATACTTTTTTTTCTATAGGTTGAGCGTAAGATGATACAGTTGCATATTATTTATTCTGTGAGTGTGATCTATATTAGGAGATTGCTAGCTTAAGGAAAATCTCACATATTTCGTAAGAATTCACTGATTGATGACTTTACGATGGTTTACAATGGGCTTCACCGAAATACAGAATGCAGTATCCATTCTTTATACCTTTGGCACCACCCATAGTCCTGGTGGAATTCATATTGTTTATCCTTTCCAAGAAATTGTCTTCAGAACGTGATGTCATAGTAACCATAGCGTTGAATTACTTTTGACTAAATAAATGTAAACTAGAAAGTAGATAGACTTTTTCATGATATATATTTTTATAGGGATCCCAAAGAGCCACCGCCACCTCCTCCACCAGAAAAACCATGGAGTGAAGAACCAAGCGATGTAATTCATTTAACTGAGGAAAATTTTAAACCAGTTCTTAAAAAAAAGAAACATGTCTTGGTAATGTTTTATGCCCCTTGTAAGTATAATGTAGCATATATTATACAAGAGTTTCAAAGGGTTATTTGACAGCTTAGTAATATTTCAAGTTCATATTAAAATATAATAGTTTTGTAGATACGAGAATTTGTATAATCTAAAAACGATTATAAACAATTTGACTATTTAACTATAAACAATTCATTTCCATTTTGAGTCATTGATATAGTCACAAATATCGATCTCTGATCATAATTTTGATATGAGATATTTTTATTTAAAAAAAACACTTTACTGTCATAAGGTGGACGATATATTTACAAATACATTGTGTGCAATGTGGCTATGGTAATTAAAATTTTGGCTTTCCGGCTGCAAAATTCCCATTAGGAGTCGCCACTGGTATTAATGTTGTAAAAATAATTTTCTAATTTCTGTTTTTGGACCAAGTGAGAAACGTTAAATGCCTGTGTTTTTAGGGTGTGGCCATTGTAAGAAAGCAAAACCAGAATTTGCTGAAGCTGCAGCTGAGTTTAAAGAAAATCCAAGAGTGGAATTTGGAGCTGTGGATTGTACAATAGAGACCGCGGTGTGCAGCGCTTTTGAGATTAAGGGTTATCCTACTCTTAAATATTTCAGTTACTATAACAAAGAAATTAAAACATACAACGGTGGAAGAACTGTAAGAACATACATTCATTAACAATAACATATATTTATTAAATGACTATTTCAAAACATTAGAAAAAAACTTAAATATACACTGATTAAAAAATAAAAATAATATATCTCAACATGTAGACTAATCTGCCTACAGTTTAATGTACAGCAAAATACTCTTAATTATTTTAATTTTTTTTGCTTTTAAAGTATTTTTCTTAGGTTACAAAATTCACCATTACAAATAAATTTCACTGAATAAAAAATAGGAATATTTATGTATCATTCAAATTTCTCTTTTAGAAAGACGATTTTATTCAGTATTTATCCAATCCAATGCAAATAGCGAATCAGCCCGATAGTCCACCTACCGAATCATGGAATATTCATTCCTCAGTACTTCGCTTAAATGAAAAAAATTTTAAAGCTGAGTTGCAAAAGAATGACATTGTTTTAGTCATGTTTTATGCTCCATGTAAGTTTTTCTATAAATAAGTTACTATTTCTTAGCCTGCCGAATTAAGATGTTTTATTAATATTTTCATTTTCTTCCATCATGTTTTCTATGCGTTTTTAAAATATAGGCTAAGCATTCAAAATCAAAATCTGTGCTATGTCTACATTAAACAAAATATATGATTAATATACATACCTCTACTCTAAAAGCAATTCATACAATTTACGTTCAAGCAAAAGTTGGTTAACGGAAATAGAATGACGTCTTGCCCGTAAATTTTCAAATTTTTGTACCAGATATTTCTTCTACTGAATATATTGCAAATACCTCATCTAACATGGTACAATTAAACCTTTCACAGCTGGAGTCAATTAAGAAATAATAATTCTTGGGTTTAGACTCAATTGGAATTACTTTCCGACTTTTTGCCTGAGATTACAGGCATCTTCAGGGATCTTCTCTGTGCGAGATCAAAACGGAAAGCGAAATAAATCTTTTTTTAAATTTAAAAGTTAAATAAAAAAATATTTATTCAAAGTTTTACTTATTTTAAAAATAAGATTAATTTTAGAAGATATGGTGTTCGATATTCTGGATATGAAACAAATACAAAAATTAAAGTTTGCTAATAAAAAAAATGAAATTTAAATTATTGAGACAGGTAAATTAAAAAGTGTGCAAATACATGTTAAAATGTTTTATAAAATAATATGTTTATTTGTAATTACCCAAAAACTACTCCTCTTACAAAAAAAAATTACTTTTTGACTCTTATTTTTACGCTCTCTAATTGGGATATCTCAGTATTTTGTTTTTATTTTTTTTTTGTTGTCTACTTACGTTTACGTATTTTTCTGCGCACCTTGTATATTGTATGAAGAATTTTTTATAACCAAACCTATTTTCTTCATTAGTAAAACTCTTTCTGGAGAATAACTGTTTTGCTAAAATCGATAAAACAAAAGTTTTTCATTTATTAACTAACATGGAAAATACGCTCTATTTAGCATACTCGGATTGTCGGGTGCTTTCTCTGAAGGTCAATAATGTTTTTTTTAGGGTGTGGCCACTGCAAACGAATGAAACCCGACTACATGTCAGCGGCACAACAGCTTGAAGCTGAGGGATTGAAAAAATGCTTAGCAATGGTAGATTGCACTGAAAACCCAGATTTGGCTGAGAAGTACAACATCCAAGGTTTTCCAACCATAAAATTGTTTAAAAACGGTATTTTTATAGCCGATTACAAAGGCAAAAGGACGGTGGATGATATCAAACAATTCGTCAGGAAACATTATACTACGAAAGACGAGTTATAGACATTGTCTTTTGTCGTTGCTAAATGTAAAAAGCTATCGATCGATAAGTGTCAATAAATGTAGGAGACTAAGAAAAATAATTTGTGGTTATAAGGGTAAATTCGGTGTAAATGTTTACTAATCTGAAAAAATTGTAAAATATGATTAAATTGAACTAATAAGATCAGTATCAGTACCCATACATTATTTAGTTTTTAAAACCTGGGTACATCACTATCAAAATTACTCCTTTCTAAGATTTTATATTTCACAGACATTTTAAAATCTAATAACGTCGTCAAATATTAGTTTTTAAAAACATCTTAATTATTATAACTAAAGCATGTAATGTTGTAATATTTGTTAGCCTTTAGCTAAATATGATAGTAATAATTATTCTTTTGGTTTAAATTTTCAGATTTTTAATGATCCACGTAAAAAATCAAATGTATTTATTTTTAATTGATTTTTTTTGTTGTTTGTGTTACACGGTTTTTTTATTGACAAAGTGAATTTTGAATCTCTTATAAATTCGAATGTTATATAATAATTATTTTTATCAGATCTTTTGGAAGCTAGATTCTCTACATGTAGAAAATTACTCATATTCTATATAGGTAATTAAACCATCACGCTAAAGACTTATTCTGAGCACAAGCCTGGGTTGAAAAAACAGGATTGCCAGCTTAGATTTTTTTTAAATATTGCTTTCTAAATATATTTGTAACAGCAAATAATACATTACTATTAATTAAGCCAAAAAATCAGATATAACAAAAAAAAGGTCACATTTGCTCTCATTAGTCTCAACAAACTGCAACAAAAGGACATTATTAATGACATTTCCTTGATAAGACATTTTGTTGAACGATTTGCATTTGGGAAAATCTCAGCAAAATGTATACTATACGAATATATTGCTCTACATGCGTTGTTCCCAGTATATAGATTTATTTTATAGAAAAATTTAGTATATTCCAAGGTTTTTTTTATTTATTTTTTTACTTGTCTATTTTTACTTATTGTAAGTAATGCTCATAGGTTGTGATTTGTTTAATGCTACTCTATATCTAAAATGTTCATATTTTGCCGCGATTTGATACGAAATTTTAACATTATGTGGCCTATCTATTTGGTTTTTTGTGTGCAGGTCACGCTTTCATTACATTCTAGCGCAAAAGATGATAAACGCCCTTTATTTTTATTTATATCATATTTCAAGAATCAGGCGCCAACTTTTTAAAAATATTTTTACCAACTAAATAAGATATATTTTATATGAAATATTTAAAATCATTTTATGCAGTATTTTCTGATCTCATAATTATAAATATAAAGGAAATAGTAAGGTATTATTCCAGATGTCATTTACGCACTGACCTGTTTTTAAAGGTGAATAGATGTATTTATCATTTTTGGTGAATTTTTGTAAGAAAAAATGGTAGTGCATGATTCTTATTATATATACTTAAGCCAGATGTACTTATCATACTTTATTTTTATTGTTATACATCTTTAAATTACTCAAAAAAGGTGCATCCACTTTGACATTTCATATAACAAATTTTGTGAAAAAAAAAATAGAATGTTAACCCTGGATACATCACATGATCTGATTTGTACATACATATTTGTGTGTGAGAATGTAAATGATGTTTTTAATAAAATTTAATTTATAATTTTCTTGTTTTATTACTATTTTAAATATGCTTAGGATAATTATGCATTTGCATACTTGCCTAACTTGTTGTTGCACATAAAAATGCATATCTTCATGTTTTGACAAAAATATCTGATTTCCAAAAAAATAATGTAATGACATAGTTAAGGGTCTAGACTTTAGGCACCATTCTATTCGTATATTAACCATTCTGAAAAAAATGTGGACGCCAATAAAAAAAAGGAATCTTGACTACGCCATTTCGACAAAAAAAAATGTTTGATTCTTACAACCCATTTGGCGATTTTAATTCGTAGGTTTCATCGATCCTATAATGAAACTTTTTGATCTTATCGGTCCTTTAGGACTATAGCAATATTTAGGAATACTTCTTTATTCAGATGTAATTTACTCGTTTAAACGTTCTTTAAAATGTCAAAAGAAAAGGGTTCAACAAGTGCCGTGTTGAATCAGTTTGTGGAAGATCTTCTAGATTTTACTTGATGGGAGTGCACTTTTTGTATATCTCGTGACGTAACTGTTCGGCCAACAAAAAGTTCACAAACAACATTTTTTTTAATACAGTATTTTAACCAGGACCCAAACGTTCGAAGTTCAATGAAGAATTATGCAATACCTTTATCAGCGCAGATATGACAAACTGGGTATTTCGAAGTTTTTTGAAAAAGTATAACAAGACGTCAATTCCGCACGAATCCACTTTAAGAAAAAGTTGTATTCCAACACTATTAATGTATTGCGAGAGTAAGAGGCACACAATGGATTTCGCTAGACGAAACAACTGATGTAGAACAAAGATCTCTGTCGCTAATTTTGTTTTTGGTGTAATGGGACACATACCGCGGTATGTGTAATGGGAGTGGAAGACAAATCATATTTACTGACTAAAATTATAGGACAAACTGAACTGAACCATTTCAGTGACTTCCTTAATCTTTTGTGGCCTGGTGGTATCATGTACGAAAATGTATTAGTGAGAGTTAAAGATGCTGCACCACACACACCTATAAAGCAATAGGTGGTTTCCAGATTTTGTATCCGAAAATGATACATATTTTTTGTCTTGCTCATGGACTTCATCGTGTTGCTGAAAACCCGAGGACTTTATTCGCAAGTTAATGCATTAATTGTATCAGTGAAAAAGGTGTTTATAAAAGCTACAATAAGATGGGGAACGCGGATATTTACTACTGTGCGGAGAAGTTGGATATATTAAGGAATGTAGTAAACGAATTTATATGGTGAAATTAGAATTTGAAGAATTTAAAAAATGTTGGTGCGGTCTTGGGCAATAAAAAGAAAGAGGATTTGACCTCAAATATTCTGCAGTTTTTAACAACCGGTGATTGTTTAAGTTAGTAAATTGTCCAATTGTTCCCTGTGATTTTGAGGTAATATGTACAGAATATACACAGCTACTTCCGATAATATGAGAAAATTTGTTGTTATCAAATGTAATTGTAATTTATTTAATAGTATACAAGGCTCTTGCTTGAGTTAGTGTAGTTTTTACTTTCTTAAAATTTTTCAGTATTATTGCGACACATTTCTGTTTTATTTATTTATTGCTCTAAAATAAACGCATATTTGAGTCAAATTGTATACTTTATTAAGTAGCAGGTCTGTCGATATATTGACGTCTACCAATGAGTTCCGCCCTCATAGTTTACATGGTTGGACAGATTCGATAAGCATAGGAGAGGACATTTCTACGCTAATTTCAATAAAATATAGGTAATCTTTTATAAAGTGGTCCGAGTTTTATTGTGTTTAAGCGATCGTATTTCTCAGCTCTGATGTCTTGTGTGAGTGGATCCATATATGCCAAAGAAATAAAACTTATCCGAAAAAAATTGATCAAGACCAACGCTCACGGGGCTGCAATAGCTATGCAATAACTTATGAGTTGGACGTATATAACAGACAGTATTACCTTACAGTTATTTTTTTGTAAAACCTACGGATAAGTTTTATTATTTTGAATCTTATAGTTTTTAAGATATTTTTTATTATGATAAAACATTGATGTTTGTAAGACTGATTAAATAATTAAAAGGAAAAATTATTACCTATCTAAATGTTATTTTGAACACTTTATATAATTAAATTTATTGTTTTAATAATCTGTAATAAAATACTTAATTTGCGTAAAATTGAGGTAAGAAACATTTTCGGGTTTAATTTAAAATTTCTGGCGTTCTTTTATGTTATTTCACAATATTTTATTTTTCTTAATATTATTTTCTATTAATTTTAATCCAGTATCGGATTATACGAATACATTTTCGGGGTTTAAATAGGTTAAAATTGTAAGTAGGTTTTAACTAAGCCGGGAACAGATAGACCGACGGAAATGTTTTTCGGCATCTGTGGACCCTAAAATGTAAACGTGTGGGATCTGATTTTTTTTTCACTATCACAATATTTTCCTCTTCCCAAGGAAGTGAAAATGCCGAAAAGTTGCTTATTATACCCGATCGGCTTTCATACATATTTATATGATGAAAATTAAATAATTCTTCCCTGCAGTTATATTATTCGTGAACTTATGTTAACAAGGCAAAGGAAAGGAAGTAAGAAAAAACAATATATAAAAAAGAAGTGCATTCAAATATATTTTAAATGTGTAGTCAACAATATCTTTAATAAATAACTTAAACGAAAATAATCACGTAAACTAAATAATATATCACTAGAGAAACATGGCTATAGCTCATTGGTGAAGCCATTATGGCCCAATTTTATTTTTTGTATACCACCGAGATAGAAAAAATGAGTAAATAAAAGTATGATTGTAAATAAAGTAATATGACCTCAATCTATACATTTCAGAATGTATTCAAGCTACAGAAATGCTCAAGTATACATTTATCACCCTTTATTTTAAATGAGTTTGCTGTCTGACATTTATCTTGTCAAATTTCTCCCAAGGAAATAAGTGTGTTTAGGAACATTACTTACAGTCACAACTGCCCTATTGGTTAAACCCACATACCTACCGGTCTTAGACTGGTAGGTACAAGAACGACCACTGGTTACTACAAGTCGGTTTTGCGACGACTGATAATAGAAGTATTACAACATAAGTATTAAGTTCCTAACAAAATATGAAAAAAAAAACAGGTATCTCATAACATGCAAAAAGTCAATAGTTATATACAAAAAATAAACTCTTATCTTACATTCGATGTAATACTATATAAATATAAACAGAGTATTAATATTTTATTGCTAATTTAGTTTTAATTTATTGTAATATTAAGTTTTTATCGAAAATCATTTGTATTGAATAAAATGGAATCGATACCTTGGACACACAAATTATAATACAATCCGATAACTGATGCCACTCCGACCAACTGTTAATTTTTTATTCCTACCAAAATTTATTTACAACGTACAGCTAAATATATAAGTGAAAACCGACTATTTTGATGCAATAAATAAAAAATAAATTAGTTGATTTGTAAACTCAGCCACTACCAGGAACAAGGCAATGCCGATTAATTAATCTAAATTCCTTCTTTTTTAAATTATAAAAATTATTTTAATATTTGGATGTTACCAGAAAAACAAAATAATTACAGCGCCTAAAACTTGTGCCAGCTAGAAAAATCCTATATCTGTTTAAGGTTGTCCTGTAGCTACACCAATGAAGGATGAGCTCCTTAGAGGCCTACTAGGAGTCATTAAGGAAGTCCATGCCAATAAGAGTGGTTCTTTTTATACTACAACATCTTTAAAAGATAATTTTTGCAGACGCGGCTTGAGATGTAGGTGGAAGTAATTGTATTTATACCACAAAGACTGTGGCTTCATAGCGTATGTTTCGATACTATACCACGCTGACAAAATCTAAGACGCCTTGTTATACAGTTAATGGAACAAGAGCTACATACTAATTCTAAAAACAAGAAACCTAAAATACAGTGGCGGCTCGCGGGTAAAAAAGTAAGTGAAGTGCAAATGAAGCAAGAAAATATCGCAATAATTTTTTTTCCAGAATTTTTTTATATGTGGAGGGGTAGAATATTTTTTTACGACTTACCTAAATTTTGTATACTAAATCAATTCTCCTATCCTTCATAGCAGCAAATTTCTTTATAACACCCTCATAAAATGGATGAGTTGCCCTATTCTCCTCCAGAAATTCCTTTTGAATTGAAATATTGCCAAGAGAAGTAAGTCTTTTTTGAGGTATTGTATTTCTTAAATAAGTTTTTACACATTTGAAGCAAAAAAACTTCTTTCCACTGAAACACACTTGTCGACGGTATTGTCAAAATAAGGGAAAACGATTTATATGCTTCTGTAAAAATATATTTATTTTTATTAATTTTTTTCACTTGCTCTTGCAGCTATATATTCCAATTACGCTCATTGGCAAAAATACGACCAAACTCATTTTTAAGTCGGTGACTTTTTGAAAATATTTCCCCATATAACTATAACAAATTTTCAAACGGGCCAGTCGGAAAATTTAAACTATATTCGGAAAATTTAACAGAACCTGCCAAACATAAATATGTAAGTTTTTCACAGTCTTGAAATCTTAGTGTCATTTCCATTAACATATGCTCCAATATTTCATAAAAAAGGGTTCTAATAGTTCTTAGAATATTTTTTACAGAGCCCCTCACGACAGAGTTTTATATTGGATATACAAAAATGAATGTCAAGCGATTTTTTATTGAAGAACGTCAAATAGTATGTCCGTGATTGGGAAATGTCGTTAAACACTACTGCCAGAAACGTGAATTCAAAATCGTTCATCTCACCTAAAAATTCATTCGCAAGGCGGATTGATTTTTCATCAGATTTGTCACAGTTTGTAATAAATTCAAAGACGTCTTTTAATTTACTCTAGTCTTGAACAATCACATTTACTAACTTCGAATTTGAAATAGTAACAACATCATAAATAAATATAACACAAAACAGTCAAGTTAACTGTAAAGGAACTCACCGGTTGCAGCGAAATCCGCGAAAATAAAAGTAAACAACCACCGCAAACTCAACGACACGTGGGTGTAATGTACTGCGCTTTCAATTCACCGAGAGCGTTGTATGGCGCTGGGCTCGACGTCATCACGTACGCGTCGTCATGGCAACATAGTAGGAAAATCGTAAACTAAACATAGCACCACCAGCAAAGTCAAAGCGGTTTGCGCCACTCTTATAGTTGTTATAATAAAGTTCGATTCAAAGTTTTAAAAAGACATGCCGACAACGGTCAAGTAAAATATTTATTCGAGATGTACAGTTTATTTTTTACCAATTAGGTGAATAAATGAATGTAAAAACTAAAATTTTTTAAGAGATATATAATAAATATAGTTAGATGGTTGCTTGTTTATTTTTCCTGGTGAAGTAGCACTTCATCTACTTCACCTGAATAGCCGCCACTGCTAAAATTACCGCGGACATTTAATGAGAAAATAAAAAAGATATGGCCGTTACAAATTTATTAGAAAAAGATGTTTGGAAATGACGAGTGGACTTTTACGGCCTGCAGGCAAAAGGAAAAAATTAGCACCCAACCTTTAAAAACAATTGGAAAAAATAACGAGATTCTCAAACGGCTGATATGTATTTAAAGATCCGTTTATTATTTGTTTCTAACTGATATTGATCTTATAGAATCTTCACATTTTTAAATATGTACGCGTATACGGGCAATGCAGAAATAGTTTATCAGGTATGGGTAATGGCAATTAGATCCGACTCGGCACAACTTCGATTCCACACTTACGAATCATATATTTTTAATAGGCATGGGAAGTCCGCAAACAATTTCGCGTGGATAAATTTTTTAAATCTTGTTTGTCATTTTGGAATTTTGTCTTACATTTTTGTCAACACTTATGTACTAGTGAAGTTATAACATTGCGTTTTTTTTTTCAAATTTCCATCCTTTTATGTGACTATAGGTTTTTTGAAATTGTGTATACAAAGCAAAGGAAACCACGGCCTTAGACTAAG
Organism: Kuschelorhynchus macadamiae; assembly: GCA_030620095.1. Lineage (NCBI taxonomy): Eukaryota > Metazoa > Arthropoda > Insecta > Coleoptera > Curculionidae > Kuschelorhynchus > Kuschelorhynchus macadamiae. The sequence goes on from JAUTXW010003428.1 coordinate 286,086, forward strand.
AAAACTGCAGCCAAATGTCTTTGACGTTATAACATCATAAAAAATAATCAATAAATAATTATTGCTACTTTTAATAATACTCTGAATATTTAAATAGTATAACGCGTTTGCGGTTATAGCTTTGAGGTAAAAATTACAATCTACATCTGGACATTGTCAAAAATCATTCCTCTTCACGTTATTCAAGGCCTTAATGTCACAACTAACCATAATTTGAAAATACAAAAAAAACTAGGACGTCTAATCTAAAATACCATCAGTAAAAAAATATCATTTTCAAATACCATTAACACAAAATGAAATTTTAGCAACATAAAATTTTCTAATATCCATTTTATTGTGCCAATACACCAAAAGCATACTTTTTGCTACTCAAAAGTATTTTTAACAACATATTTCTCATGCAGGTAACCACAATGTCATTAATTATTGTATCAAGTTTGTGACAGAGCACATTTACTAGAGTATTTGGACGGCTGATTTGATCATTAAAACTGTATGTTATATATTTCGCCAGACCTCAAAGTGTTAACATTTTTTCTTAGGGCTTAACTTCTCCAAATAATGAACTGTTTATAGTTTCCAAAAGCGAATAAATACAAAAAAAAACACAGTATTACAAAAATATAAAATGAAAGAATCACATTTTTACAAAATTCATCTACTATTCTTCTTGACAAGAGTTTACAATATTGTAGTAGCTGCTTCTTTTATATCATCAATCAGTTAATCGATTATATACATATTATAATGTAATAAGAGTCAAACCAGAAGTTTACGTGACTCAAATAGGGCATTCATATATTAATATTATCACTAAATCCCTACAAAGTAGTGTGTATTTATGGCGAGTATAATTTTAACCTGAAGGATTCAAAAACACGGTGGAAAAACTTCAGTTTGCCAAGAGATGTTTATCTAAACATTATAAGATTATTGGAAAAATATTTTTGGAACAAAATGTTTTATATGAAGTTGTAACTAGTAAGCTGAATTTTTTTTTGGAAACTGATACTGGGTAATACAAAAAAGTGTAACAATCCAAATTTGTTTTTCTAAATGAAACACCCTGTATATTATATATATCATATAATTGCTGCTTTTGCTAATTATAAAAATACTAAGTTTATCTTTATTTTTCGAGAAGTTTGAGAAAAACTCTGCCATATGAAACAATGTATTCCCATTGACTCTACTAGGTACTAGAACTTTGACTCTTATGTCAAAGTTTTTGTCAAAATTCTCTTGCGTCTTTGAAGATAAAAGTATTAAACCAATTATATTCGTAATCATCAAGACGCTACCCATCTCAAGACATTTAATATATAGTGTATATCATAAAAAAATCTAGAATATGCTTTTTTGTCTCAACCTATATAAGTTTCTATAAAAAATGTAGTTTACTAGCTATAATTTTAAAAAGCATTTTTAACCAATAACCCAGTATATTTAGGGCCACATCCTGTAGAAAGCGCTTGGCAGATGAACCATCCCCTTCAAAATTACCTACATTTTTCAGCAAGAAGCTTACAAAATGTTGTCGAAAGTTCTTGAATTTAAAACAAGGACTATTACTTTCTAACGTGATTTTAAAACACTAATCCTATCCAGGTTATGTAATAAAGAATTTAGTTGTGTAAAATGATATCCTCCTACCGCTTGTATTCTATGTTATAAAGAAATGTAGTTGCCATGATGCCAGTATTACAACAAAATGTGTAGGAAATTTTACGTCTATTATTACTGAATGTAGTTTTTGCCTTTATTAAAGCAGAAACATTTTAACTGATCTAACCAAAAACTCAATCTTTAAATAGGTAATATAAAAAAGACTTTAACTCCCGTATTCACTAAAAAGGTTTAAGAGTTAGACCAGGACTAGTTGCCATGGTACTTAAAACTCTTAAGTTTGCCAGTTATGTTTCGCTTATGTCACTGTCATTTTATAATTGTGACATTTAGAAAAAATATTTGTTTAATTGTTAAAAATGTCATCTTAAACCTATAACTGTCGAGGTAGATCTGGTCAAAATTTAAACCTCTAGTGAATACGGGTGTAATTGTTTTGTTACAACAAATATCCAGTGGGATTTTAAACTTCAAAAGGAGTAATAGGGAAAGAATTACTCTAATTTAAATTAATTTCATAAAAAAAACTTCAGAAAAGGCTCCACGAAACTCGGAAAAATGGCGATTAAATAAATAAAAGAGGCAAGTGACAAGTTAGTATTAAAGAAAAAAGTAAAACATAAAATATAAAAGGCCTGTAAATGATAACTATCTATGTTAAGGCATTTAAATTAAGTCGGAGACATTTAAAATTTTAAAAACTAAACACTTCATAATGTCTTTACAAATAGTGTAAAATATCCCATAACAATGTTGCACTGTAAAAAGAAACTATTGCGTAACGGCTAACATATTCAAGTTAAATACATGATAGATAAGATATCATAAACTCTCCTAGCTATACAAGAAGACCCTTATTACAATACGAAGCAATAAAAAAAAATAAAAGGCCACCAGTTAATTTCTTATTTAATTTTTTTTGTAATCTACACTAAGATACTAATTTTATTTGCCTCTATTTTTCCGTTTCTTTGTTCATTCAATTTCCAGAATTAATCTAGTATAGAAACAGCAGAAATTGTAATCAAATTAAAGACAAGTAGGAAATCTATTCGTTTTTTCTTATTCTACATTGTGATAAGGAGAAAAAAATAAAATGTTATAATCTATCTATGTGTATTAAAGGCACCTATATAAACATACAGTTTTATTCATAAAACAGAATTCACTTAATTTGATGGTCAAACTTACAACTGTAAAATTTCTTCCTAATGTCTTATATTTAAAGAAAGATGTATTTCCCGATGTAAACCCTGGATGTTTTAAGAGGGGTACTTGAGAGCTCCGTGCTTTTTTATCAACATATAAGGTTTATATTGAAAATCGAACATTACAATAATGTTTTAGAGCACGTAATGCTTACATAGATTTATCAAATTTATCTAAATAGTTTATCAGCAGAATAACTGCCCAGTAGACACACAACACACTCTGTATGAAAGTGGTTTCAAAACAATAATGAAATAAAGTTTTTCGAAAAGAAAGTTAAGAAATAAAATAGAAAAAATCTATTGTTTATTCTTGAACCATAAACCATTTATTTCGAAATTATTTTTCTGTAATAAAAATGTTTCGTTCTTTATTATTATATTTAACTTTGTACATAAAAAATATCCACTGGTAAAGTGATTTTAGTATCTGAACTGTACCTGTAAGAAAAATATTCAAATTCCGAAAAAAAAAAACGTAAAAGGAATAATCCGTTCCAAAAGTCAGTTTGAGACAGATACGGCAAAATGATTGACAAGATTTTACGTTTTTTTACGAATACTGCACACGTATGTTACTAATCATTATTAACATATATTAAGTACTAATTAAAGCAAATAATATGCATTTACGTTTGGCAGTATTTCCTTTTAGGGGATTCCTGACAAATTTTTTCAATACAGAATTTTAAAAATCTCAACTCTCTAACCGCATATTCAAAGAACAAAAAAAAATATATGTACACACGAACTAATTATGAGTTTTTAAACTATTACAGCTCTGAGAATCTTTAATTACTGGGGCGGACTCTCTTCTAACATCGTCTTTGAGGCTGCTAATTCTCTCAGGCGCCCTCAATGGAACGCTATCTCTTCTGTAGACGTTGTTTATATGGGATATGAAAGTTGAGTTGTTACAGGTATTCGTGGTAAGATTTGGTTTATTGGTCACCTGTAATATTGTAAGATATTTAGTTAGCATTTGCCATAGAAAGAGCAAGTACATGATGTTCATCTTCGATATATGTAAATTAAAGTATTTAAAAACAGCGATTCTGAAAGCCCGACAAAGTATTTTAATACCGCAACTATTATACCAATTAAACATTTATAATTCATTAGAGTAATGTCCTTTAAACATATAGATTTATTTTCTTTTTAAAAACTAAGTCATCGCAATAAAGTTTTCACCAGTAAAAAATGATTAGTTTTCCTAACTCTCGTCAAAAACCGACAACGAAATTGAGCAGATATGACATATTTACTTGTACATTACAATAGCTAATTTATTACTTCAACAATAGAAAATATGTAATAAGAGATAATGACGACATATAACTAGTAATGGTATTCCACAAAGAAGCACCCTAGGTCCTCACTGTTCATACTTTATATTGAGTTCGGCAATTAAAATCCGTTTAATACATTTATTAGCACATGACACTTTTGTTTCTTTTTTAATATTTCGATTATTTGTTGAATATGATAAATACAAATTAAAACTAAATTTATACTAATAACTAACATATACTTCAAAAATTATTAATCAGAAAGATTTAAAAGTAACAATAGAAAGTTAAAATACTTAAGTAGTGAGGCAAACCAAATGACTCGGCTCTATTCTCGACAAGTTTCTTACATTTAAAGGACACCTTTTATAAATTCTTGATAAATTAAAACAAAATTTGTATAAAGGATCTCAACGTCTATAACAAATTCAATAATTTAGACTTGCACACCTAGCTTATATTTCTCTATACTTTATTTGGGGGATAAAAATTAGATAGACTTCAAAATTTACAAAATAGAACAATTTGTATAATCTTAGTAAGAAAGCTACCTAAGTATGTTGAACCGTATTCGGTTCCTATTCATTACTTAAGGAGATCAAAAATAACACACAAAGATAAAAAATTAAACGGAAGAATTATTCAAAAAGTATTTAGCTTGAATTCACGTAGATGCCTGCAATGATATATTTAAAATTTTGAAATAACTTTAAATATATAATTGCAAATTTTCCAAAATTATTTAATCGGCATTTCAGAATTGTATTAAAATTGGAAGAGAACATGTCTTCGCTGGGATTCGAACCTAGTGGACCTCTCAAAAAGGGAAGTTTTTAATAATAAAATACAAAAAGCAACAATTTAAAAATAGATCTGCTGACATCGCTATACGTCGACTATGCATTCAGATGATAGATATATAAATCTTAATGACATGATGAGTTCCTTCCATCTTTAACAACACCCTTCTCGGTTTGTAGTCGCCGAAAGCTGCAATGCCGTAAAAATCAGCTACCATAAAATTGAACTGAAATTAAATTGTCCTAGTTAATTGTTGAATTCGTCTTTATGGCCTAGTAGTCAGATCATTTAGCTAGAAACTGAGAGGTCCTGGGTTCTATAATCCCAGCGAAGACAAGCTTGTTAGCTGTTTTAAATTTAATAACTTTATCTAAAGAGCCAATTAATAAATAAAATACAACCAAAATGCAACAATTTAAAAATATTCCTCATGTTTTATTCTTTAATTAAGATACCGACTGTGTGTAAAACTTTAACAGTCTATTCATGTATTCAATGATTAATTAGCCTCAAATGTGAACTACATAGTTGCTTGCATGGAATCGAGTGTGTGTTGTTTACATTTATCTTGTAGGAAGGCGGTAGCGCGTTCCATCAATAATAAGCTCAAATACTGAGATAAATTGTAGGTCCCATATCCCTGTGTAAAAACATCTAAGACAGACAGAAGTAAGCCGATATCCAGCAGTGGATAGGAAATATTGAAGATGATGACTGATGATTAACCATATGCTAAAAAAAATATTAAATGCTGACAGCAGCATTTTAATATCACTTAATAAGCCCGTCACCGACCATTTAACTATATTTTCCAGTCCAACATTTGAACAAAACAAGCTCTATTATCCTAAACATAGCAAACATTGAAATAAAAACAAAATCAAATTACCTCTTTTTACCATGCACTTTTCTTTTAATTAAAAAAGTGATTGTCATTATTGTATTCTTTTCGAGGTTTGTTCTAAAATAAATAATAATGTAGTAAGTATAGACCATAAAAAATAATTTATTATAAACCTACCTCTTTAATGGAACTAAGTGCTTTACTCATCCAAGGTGGCCAACTGTTCTTCGCTGTTGTCAATTCTTGTTCTGTCGATCGAAGTTGATGTGTCAAATTCTACAAAGTACATAAAAAGTTACTAATTACTTTATTAATAGAACTAGCTTGACTTATGGTAAGAGAATTTGTATCTGCATCATCTGCTCTACAATTAGCATTCCTAAAAATTCGAAATTATTTTGCAAATCGCGTATGTACGGCGTCTGAAGATCTTTTTTTAGCTACAATTTACCTATTAAACAAACCTGAACTAGCCATAAGATGTTACTTTCTTTGAAAAATGTCAATAAAAAACAATTAAAATGAAAACAAATGAGCTATGACTAAACCTAGTATTTTTAGGACCTATTTTTTTATTTAATTTTTGGAATCGTATTTTTTTTTACTCTTTTGGGAGATAAAACTTTTAAATTTCTTAAGTTTGAAGCAAATAAATATTTTTAAAACTATTACGTCATTTCCATGTTCAATAAATATATAATACAAAATTAAAGTAGGTAGTACAGATAGTTTATTGGTAGGCATTTATAGACAAGTTTTTCTTTGAATTATCAAATGTATTACTTATTTAAGAATACTGGGTATATATTTGAAAGCAACCTTTACATAAATTATTAACCCAACAAACAAAACTCCGGAGTCTCTCTTCCAGCAAGCATTTCAGAGCAAGATTTATTACAATTTGCCATGTGCCTGTCATTTTTGACTAGTATATAATAGATCAAAATACAAGAGTTCTAACCACACTACCACAACTGCAGCAGTTTATATCACCTGTTGATAATGCTAACTTGGTTAGCGAAAAGGGCGTCCAGAACGCAATAAGTTGTGGTGTAGTGTGCTTAGAACTCTTGTATTTTGATCTATCTTCCACCACAGGTTCCAATATTAGGACCTAGTATATAATAGTTATATTGTAATGTTCTTAAAATATGGCCTAAAAAAAATTATGAAGATATAAGTAAAAAATGCAAAGATTCCAAATTTTAAATAAAAAAATATGACGTTCCACTCAACATGACGGACCAAAATGTTGGTATAATAATGAAATTTTTAAAAAATTAGTGTAAAAATATACTTATTCAATTTGTTTTAAATTATGCACAAAAATGAAATGTGGTATAGGTAGAAACTAATAAAATTTTAGTACGAATCCAATAAGGAGAAAAAAATATCGCCCAATAAAAATGTTTGAAAAGACAGTATATAAGTATTACCAAATGCCTATGTGCAGAACTAAATTAGGTCACACTTCACTGTTCCTAAGAAGGAAAGATTCATAACGGGGGCATAAGCAAATATTCCGATTTTTATTATCGTAGTTGATATTAATGTGGTGAAATAAAGTAAAATGGTATATTCTTCCTAACCTGATTTCGACATTCTGCTTCCACGTGGGCTAATTTGGTTTGTGCAAGTTCCAATTCCAGTTCTCTTATCCTTTCTTCTCCTGTGCACTGATCTCCCGATCCTACGTGCTTGTTCTCATTTACATTTTCTGCAAACTTCGAGCATTCTCGACAATCAGCTATTTTAGCCTAAAAATACGGAAACTTAATGATTCTCAAAATTTTTCAAAAATTAAGTATGATATAAGAAGTTTCCTTGATTAAAACGTCATTAATGATTGAACATATAGATGTGATAGATAAATGCATATCTGCAATTGTACAATTATTGTCTTGAGACCGGGCTTTAGTTAGGAAGACATAGGCATTATTATCTCTTGCCTTTATAGTCACTATTAAACGAAAAATTTCCCTAAGAATTCTGTTAATAATAATGTCATCCTAAAAGGGATTTCTTTCCTTTGGCATGCTTTAAATTCAAATCGTACGATTTATCTCAAAACTTACTTTTAAACTTTCTAGTTCTTGTTTGGCCACATTTAATTGCATATCTAACCTCTGCCTTACCATTTTGTAGTCATTTACTATTTGAGTATTGTTCTTTTTCTCTCGTTCTGCTTCATCCACCTAAAAAAATTTTCCACATTTAGCTAGTTAAGATATGTAAATGTAATAACTACAAAAACAAGGATATTTAATATTCATATTTCTTAAAACACCATCTTTTTTGTTTCCCTAATTTCTCCTCTGGTCTTTCTAAGTGAGAAGAGGGGGTGAAAAAATAATGAGGCAAGGTGTAATGTTAACGGGAAGAGTATATCAGATTCATATAAAGCATGTGTATAAAACTGAAATTGGGCGGTAAAATCAGTGGATTGGAACCTAACTACTGCCAAAAAACGTACGCAAAATACATTACAAATCCTTATTTAAGTTTATATAATACAGAATACGTTATAACATTTTTTCGGCCCCATAAAATACTACTGGCGACAAAAGAGCCAACTAAAATGATGAAAAACGAATTCGGATCGTTTAATGATGTGATGAATTTTATAAGAAATGTTTCGGTTCTGGCAACAACAATGTTAAAGTTTATGACCTCTAAATTTATAGCCACTGACAGAATGCGTTGCTCATATTTTGTATACCTAAATACCCCTAGCGTATACGCCATATATCAGGAAGGATGAAGTAAAACCATAAAAAATGCGAGAAGTTATAAACATAGAAAAATAGGGTGAAATAATTAAACTACTATTAATTCTGGCAAAGAGGATGAAAGATGAACCAGTGGATTATGAAGATTTTTAGTTCGCCACTGTTCAATTATGAAGTTGATGGTGGAAACAACTGTGTGGCTTAGGTTGTGTGGTTGTGTAGGTTGACGTCCGGGTATAAAAGATTTTAATCGATAAATGAAGCACAACGACAATTTCAGCGTGAATACCTCTTCTTAGGTGTGGCAGCATCTTTTCATGGACTATGGACATTGTCATTTCAACTGAATTATTTTTATACATGATTCTTAGATTACTGTTTTTCATATCAACACTTGTTTTCAAAAGTTTGAGAGAGCTCGAAAAAAATGGCGCAAAAGTATTTATCCTTCAAACCATCTTCTTCACTTTCACTCTGAAAGGTTATTTTCGACAGCAGGGGATATTCAAACATCTAAAAGAAACCGATTTGGCTCAAAAATGTTATTTTTCCTTAATAAAAGTTTAGTTTCTCTTGCAACTTGCAATATTAAAAACAAAAAAAAACAGTTAATTTTTGTTGTCCAGCATGTAGTTTGCTTTTGCGTTTTTGTATTTTTTTATAAGTTACCGGTGTTGCTATGATTTAAGTATTTAAGCGAACTACCAAATTAGCAACGTGTTTTTTCTTAATTTAACTATTTTATGTACAGTTTGCATACGATTTTATTAAAAGATGGATATATATATTTTTACGAACTTTACTTGATAATCGTCTAAAAACAATCGTTTCATCACTAGTATATTTATTTAAAATGCTTACCTCCCTCTTTAAGATATCCTTTAATTGGGTGATCTCGTCAGACATCAGCTTCTTTTCCTCTTCTAACCTTTGAACAGTCATTTTGAGTTTCTCCACCTCGCTGGCCTCGTTCTCCTTGCGGTCTTGGGCCTCTGAATCCGAAGAAATTATTTCCCAATCGTCTGGGGATTATTACAAAAAAGTTTTTGGTCCTACTGACCACTCTTTGAAAATAATTAGTAACTTCAAACACAGGCATAAAAAAACGGGTTATAAAAAGACTTGTACGAAACAAAATAGTTTCGTTTAAAAATGGCAACTGCAAACAAGATGTCAATTTTGAAGGCATTGCCCCCGGTTGCAAAAAGGATTTCTTTAAACAGTCGAATTGTTTTGCAATATATTTCCGTTGCTTTAGCACTCGGTTTCATCAGCTATTGTTTGTTACTATGTCAACTAAAAACAGTTTTAGCTTGATAACAACGGTCACAGATGAAGAGGAAACCATGTGAGAATACACAATTATAAAAGAATTGGAATTTATTTAGAAAGACAGTTCAATAATTTGAAGGAAGATTCTTTAACAATGAGAGTGTTCAGACAAAGATTTTATGTATAGATTTCCCCAATACATCCAATCGCCAATGCCTTAGTAAATTAACTCTGACACTTCATGACAGGAGGCATAATAATTATTACACCTGAAGAAGTAAATGTATACAACTTGAACAGGCGAAAGGACCTATTTTAAGTGCTTGCAATGTTAATAGTACTAAGTAAATGTGGTAAATGTTATCAACATAAGATACACTGTAACTATAAAAATAAAGATTGACCCTCCGAATAATCACACTTGTCAAACAGATACCATTGATGGCGCATAAAATTAAAAACTAAATTTACAATATGAATTGGTGGGTGAACTTCCTATGGACAAAAATAATAAATGATCACACAAAGCAAAGGAAGGGTAATGTTTTTCGTTTTTTATGTCCAAACAGATCGGCAAAAAAGAATTATTATATTTGGGAATTTTAAATTATTGAAGTGGGGTTTATTGAATTAACAGATATCTCACATATATAACGTAAAGTAAATGTAATAAAACCAAACTGAACGACGATAGGGAAGCGGTCTCCCGGTGCGTCACTGGCTACCATGTGTAACATAAGAAAATATCCCAGCTAGCCAATAACTGACAAAATAAATACACACAAAATTTACCTCTGACTTTTATCAGGAAGGGGAGTAGAGGAGGAACCATATTCAAACTCATATTTTATATACAATTAAAAAACGGCCCGCTAAATCAAACTTAGTTAAATATAAACTAATCGTATAAACTTATTTTTATATTTAAGTGTTATGTTATCAACTAAAGATAACAAAAACCGTAGAGTTTGTAACAAAATATTAATTTAAAATGATAAGTCCACAATGGAAGCTAGTTATCGTAAATAAATTTAAATCATAAAAACATTTATTGTTTCTGTTTAGTTAGTGGCTTTTGTTAATAGTAGAATAACTAAATATATATTGTACCAAATTAATAACCTTTTCGAATATATTCCCTTAAAATTTCATATTTAAACTGATAATTTATAAAAAAATAATACAACGAAAATAGTACTAAGCGTATTTACCGTATATCCTAAACTATTTTAAAATACTTTAATAAAAAAAAGTTTAGTAGGTTAATTTCATTATTTAATTTATCAACCGTTCAAAAAAATAGCGGTAAAATATTTTATTGCATTCTAAAATTGGTTTTTAAGTGATTTGTTTCTTTCTGTGAGCAGACCACGAAGGCCTAAGTACAAGTATTAAGTATAAGTATATACAAAGGATCGTACCTCCCTGACAGGAATGAATAAGGAAGACATAATGGATAATAATTCTTAGAACCAAATACATTCTGTATGTATCTGTAAAATAGAGACAGATCGTCCACAATTTAACGATACTCTAGTGAGGTAAGATTCCTTGTCACGTCTGGATCATCAATCAGCGATACGAGCGATAGTCAAGGTAGCTGGCAGAAAAAAAAGCACTTTTCAGGCTCAAAAAAAGAAACCTAATTTTTAAGCGCCCACCGTGACAATAGACGTGATGTGATCATACTAATGAAGATCCCACTGAAAAGCAATACCAACGAGGCTAAACAAATCTTTGATTTTAATCATTTTTTTTTGAATGGTGTGTATTGGGAGAGTATAATTTGTGATATAGTAACATGATTGTGTCTTAGTGGTGTTAAACTGGACAAGGTTTTTTGCTCTCCATAATATGACATGGAGAACCTCGGTTGAAAATAAAGTCATTAGATACTCTATGCCTATCAACCATCTTAGTATTGAAAACAAGTTAGGGAAATTGCATGTTTGAGTTAAGTGTACTGTCGTCAGTATAGCTGTGAATAGTATTGATAGTGGAAAAAGCATATCATTGATATGCAGGAGAAATGGGGTAGGTGCCAACACTTGACCCCGTGGATGCTTCAATAAGTAAAAAATATTTATACTTTTAAAGTATAGATCAGTAAATATTAAGAAAGTGCAAAAATTTTTATTCTTATAAAAGCCCTAATCTGCAAACTTCAAAACTTTATTCGGGTTAATTTAAACACATAATAGAAAAAAATTAGTAGGCTGTCTTATGACGCATTTTTGTTAGTGATTATAAATAAACACTTCACTAAATTCCAATTCAGATACAACTAAAGTCCATCCAGATTCAAGATGCAATGCATGTAAACAAAAGTGATTGTCAGTTCAGTAAGCCTTTCAAAGTTTGCTAAAAACTTATATCATAATCGACCACCTTTATTTAAAGACATATTGTCAGCAGAACCACTCTTGTTTATAAGAACTGCATCTTGAATTTGAATAGAGTTTAGATATTAAAACTAAAAAATTACAGACTAATTTCTAACCAAAACGCAAACTCTTGCTTACCCTTAAGAGTAATAAAATCAGCTTCATACTTTTTCAGCTTCTTTACTTTAATACTGCAAGCAAGTTTTATTAGTTGTTTGGCAGCTTCTTCACTCCTACACTTCTTCGGTAGCGAAACTCTGAAATACTTCAGAATACCTTCGAAGTCCTGTTGTAGTAGATCTTTTTTACATACCATTAGTAATGCTAATGCCATTTGGAAGAGTGTATCTATACCTAAAATAAATTTCAGTAATTTATGAGTAAAAATAAAACTAAAATGACAAAAACTAGTAAAATAATCGTATTAAAATATTCAAGAAACAAGTTACTTAAGTTTAAATTAACGATATTTACTACGTTACTAGAAATTACCCTGACATGCTAAATTTTAAATAGCTGTCTTAACAAAAACCAAACTGAAGTTAAACAGAGTTAAAATATATTTGATATACTTTTAGCGAACGAAAATAATTAAATTATTAAGTATATAATTATGTAGATCATGACGCATTTAAATTTTGCATAAGTTCATGAATTCTGCCTTAAATTAAAAAGTAGAGGAAAATTATGTTTTTTATACTTTCTGCTTGACTAACATTTTGGAATGATATGAATATAAATCGATATTTCACTTACCCTGCAGAAGAAATACATCTATGATATGGAAAACGAAGTACAATGGAAACCTGGCAGTGAAAAGTGTTAGGAACCACTGAGAGGCAAACATATGTGTTTCTATCCTATGTTCAGTAAAATGGTTCCAAAGAGGATTTAGTTGTTCCTCCATGAGCCTAAAATACGAACGTACCATTTGAATAATAGGTATATCAAACAATAATCAATTGTTTATATTGCGTATTCAAAGCGATCGTAGACAAATTAGTCACTTGTTAAGATACACGATCGTATTTCTTAAGCTATTTTCCATTTAATATGTATTTAATATATTTTACATTAAAAAACGATATCGTCGAATATTGTGTCGTTATGGGTAAAAATTGAAACACTAATAATTTGTATATTTCATTAGAAGGGTCAAATTTGGAAATAATGAAATCCTTTAAATATTTAGGCATAATTATACATGATATATTAAATATTAACATACATTTTGAAAAGACTATTAGTAAAATTGCTGTAAAATTGGATATTTTAAAAGAATTTCTCCAAATTTAAGTTTTTTTATGCAAACAAATTATTTATAATACCATCATCTGACCATATTTTCTAAATGGTTCTACATTTTTGTATTTGGCAAACGAAGAAATATTTGATAAATTACAAATTTTACAAAATAAAGTCATGCGGATCTTACTAAATTGTGATAAATATATAAAAATTAATGTAATGTTAAGAAAATTAGAATGGTTAAATGTTCAGAATTAAATTTTTTTTTAGTTCAAATTTTTATTTATAAAATAAAAATTATTTATTGCCCGAAAATCTAAAAACATTTATAGATAAAAACTGTGGAGAACATAATTATCAAATAAGACAAAACAAAGACTTAAATTTAAATTATGTTTTTAAAGGATTTGCTTATAAGTCAATTTTTCATAAAGGTTCGATTGAATATAATAAACTACCATTTAATATAAAGTCTCAGAAATCTTATAAAAAATTTAAAAATAACTTGAGAGATTATTTGTTTAAAAATCAATTTTAAAAGCTTAATTCTTTTTTTTATATTCTGTCGGTGCTTTTCCCCACTTAAAATTTCGAATAGGATTTACAGTTTAACTTGCTAATACTAGATTTATTATGTTTTTGGTTTTTCTTTTATTATTTTTAATAATTGGTCCTAAAAGCAACATTATTTGTTAATTTACTCTTAAAAAAACTTAGCAACACTAGATAACTAGTGACTTTTTTGTAGTTAGGGTATAAAATGTTCTATATTATTTTAACTTCTTAGTAAGATAAACTAACCCTATTGCTTTGTACTTCCCTCGGAAGTGGGAAGTATTGCAATTGGGAAAAAATCACCTTCCTAGATTTTTGCAGATCTTTGCGTTTTAGGGTCCTTAGATGGCCGAACAAAAGGGCACAAAAATACAAATCAAGTGATGTAGAGACAGACTGGTAAAATGATGGTGTGAAGCCATTATGGCGGAAAAAAATAGCCGTCAAATGAAATGTTTAAAAATTTTGTATCAAAAAACTACTTATGAAATTAACTTGAAATTTTGCGCAAAAATTGGGACACAGGGGTGGCAAAATGGTTTTGAGAATTCTATATGGGGGCCTAGTAAAATTTTTAAATATTCAGGAAATTCCCATTTCCTAGAATAAAACCTTGGGTTTATGGAGGAAAATAATAAATGACATAATTTATTTTTATAGATAATGTAAATAGTTATGAAAAATAAGAAATAACGATAAATTAAAACAAATTAAAAAATCGGTAAATTCACCTTTAGTGACAACTTCCCTCGTACAGAATTCCACAACACACAGATAACACATTTTATAAATACATATATAGTTGTTTCGTAATAACTTAAAATAAAAATTGAATTAAATTACATTTTATATGATTTGTAAGATTTTACCATAATCAAACTCTGTGATCTATACATAGTAGAACTCTGTATGAGGGAAGTTGTGGGTAATTTACTGATTTTTTTTATCACAACCTAAGCATCTCATTTCTATACCTGTTTAATTGGTAAAGTCTTAAATACAGATTTTCAAACCCTTGTTTGTAAAAGTCTCTCAACTTATAGTCATACATCAGCTTCACAAGCACACAAAACGCTTGCTCTTCTGGCATCTAAAACAATATATGGTATTTTATTATGCAGTAACTAACGAATGTATATATTTTTGTTTATATTCATTCTAACCTACATTAAATATTCATATAATAATATAATATAATACAATAAACGTAATATAACATAAAATAATTTAAAATCAAATCATAAAAATAACAAAGAGCAAATAAATTTAATAAATGACAAAACTAGCTAGAACAAAGAATTATTAAATAATATTGATATTTGCTTCCTTTTAATTTTCTTGGGAAATAATAATAAGTATGGAAACATTTTTAAAATGTTAAAATATATTATTTCTGTATACAGGGTGGCCCAATAGTATGACAAAGCTCGATAGCTCCGATATCATTCGCGATAGAAAGTTGTAGTAGGTTAAAAGCTGTACAGTGTAAAATTATTTTTCACTGTACGCAGTGGTCCAAAAAAAAAGTTGCAGACAAAATATCATTTTTTTTAAATAGAACACCCTTTTTTGTAAATGGAACACCCTGATATTTGAATTCCTCGCAAAATTCTCTATTTGAGACCATGTTTAGTTTGATACAACTTTGCGACGTTGCCAAATGTTTCGGAAAAATTCCTAAATGTATGAAAAAATTTACTATGTTAAAATGTGTTATAATTTTCTACTAAAATAATCTAAAACCAAATTAACAGATACTATTGGGGAAAGAACGATATACTTATACAGTGTTTTCAATAGATGTACCAATATTACGAAATTAAAATCTAATTTACAATGGTTTTTCACTTTTAAGTATTTTCATCCTCTTCAAAATTTATAAATACGTTCCCATGCCTATATCTATTCATTTTGACAGTATTTTGTTTTTTATGAAAAATCTAAGGAAAAATTAGCTTTTTAACACCTTTTTAATCAAGCCAGTGACAACACTTAACAAAAATTGATTTGTCATATAAACGTCAATTTAATGAATTTTTTTGACAGTTTCTTCTCGGAGCTTGAGACAAAAATTGTTTATTTGCGTCAAGAATATATTATCATGAAAATTATTCAGAACGGAGACAGCCAAACAGAAGGGCATTTGAAAAGCTCAAGGAGCGTTTTGAAGCGTCAAGGTGTTTGGATTACAGTAAAAACGAGAGAAGAAAACGTGTTTCAGCGGAAGAGATCAGTTTAAATGTGTTTGTTAATCCAAATATTAACTTTACTTAACTAAAAGGCAGTTCAGTTTCTCTGAACTACGGTTTAATGACTGACTTATGTCTGATCCACCATCTTTCACATCTTTCGTTGTTTTTCATGTTCCAAATTAACAAAAAATTCTTTCATGAAACATGTGAACCCGAATCGTCCATTTTTATACATACCGCTTCGCTAATTTAATAATTTACAGTATTTTTTAAATCTTTCTTTTATTGCATCTTTAAAACCGTAAAAGGCAGTGATATAGAGTATATTTTTTTTTGTAACTTAAACAGTCGAACTAAAATATAATAAATATGTTTACATACAAAGTATTCCATTTAAATTAAGGAAATGTATACCAGAATCACAAAAACTAAACATCCGTGTAAATGTAGCGGTATCACAAATTATACATTTAGGTTAAAACAAAAAACTTCTGTATTTAAAAATTTATTATATTGCTTATGTTTTTGATATATGGCAATAGGGGCACCCTGCAATTAAAAAAAAATATATATATAGATGAAATTCTTACATGTAACAAAAGCGTAGCTGCAAGAAAACTCAGTCCCTGGCAATATCCAACCTCGGAATCGTACACCGCATAAGCTTTGCTTACCCTGTAAAAAAATGTATTGCTTTTAGGTGTAAAGTCAATATACAATGTTGGCCTAAATGTAAGCTATGTTCTAAGAGATGCGGTCCCGAACAGTGAACTACAGCTTATGTATACCTTCTATATTTATTTGATTTACCTATATAGCGAATCCTGACCTAACCCACCAGCTTCTTTGAAAAAATCATGAGCTGGAAAAGTACGAGCAATGTCGCGTTGGATAACGTTTTCGCAAGATGATTCCTGAAATAAAAGAGCGGTAATTATTAATGATCGACTGATATGATATTTTTGGCCGATACTGATAATTTTCTGGCCGATGACAATATGTATCGGCTAATTCCTTAAAAAAAGAACATGTAGCGGCAACAACACATGGCGGTACAAAAAAAAACTTCGGCAACACCTCATCTCGAATATTGTTTTTTACCCGTATGTAGCTTTTGGTTTTATGGTGGTTTAGTTTTAATTGTTTGCAGCTGATTAACGAAAAAAAATCCTAACACTTAATGTGGAGTCAATAGGCTGCTTCAATCAATCAATGGCTCCATCAAGTTGCTTCTTATGGCAAGATTTTTTCAATTTTCTCGACTTTTTTTAAAGACAAAGGTATCAAAACTGGTATATTTCTAATCAGCAAGAAAATATCTATTTAACCAAATGATCTTCTACTCACATACCTTCTTTTTCCGGATAAGGTGTAACACGCTTCATGCCTGGAACATCTTATAATACGCTGATTTTGGCTGTTAAACAGTTTCCTGATTTGCATTTCTTTGGGGTTTCATCGTCAGAATTTAAAAGCAATATAAGGACTGTACTTCCGTGATTGTTAAATGCAACTGTGATTGCCTGTTAATTTTTTTGTGATTGTTTTGTCGTTTTATTTAAATAATTTGTGTTATTATATTTTACTGTTATTATATTTGTAGCTTTGTTAAAAACTATAAATTTTGAATGGATTTTTAATTTAAATGAAAATGTATGTAATTTTTGTATATCTACGAAATTTAACTAACCTTTGTGATCAAGACTCTATATTGTTCCATCATGTCAGTGTTCTCCTCAACACCGGCTAAGCGTTGCCATACCTCGCCCCTTAGTGCTTCAGGAATGCCCAGTTTGACCAAAGTAGCTAGCTATTGAAAATTTATTTGCCTACATTATTCATTAAACTAAAATACTTAAGAGCACGTTAGGTCTTTGAACGTAATTAACTTCGTGTCAGATAATATCTATTCGCTGTTATGACTCAATTTAAACAATAAATTTAACATCGTTTTTATCTAGAAAAAAAAACCGGGTAAACGATTTTGAACTGTTAAGACCTAAACGTAACTCTTTACAGTAATGTAATAAACTAGTAACGAAAAATTGAAAAAAATGTAGATTATAAAATGGCATTCTATTTGGAACTTTTAAAACTACCTGATTCTCACCCAATAGAAAACTAATAAAACATAAAAAATACCTGTTTGGGCCGTTGCTGCGTTTGTTTCCATTTGGTAAGAAGGTCGGCCCACGATTCTAAAACATCTTCAGAACAGTCTTTGGATACTAAACCAGTTCCACTAAGTAATGGCTCATCTCCATCTGAAAGGCAATCCGCAAAAAATAGACATTTTCACCAAAAAATGCAACGAATTGATTGTTATGTTTATATTCTACAAATCAACATAAAATTTTATTGTAGTTTGACCCTGCCTATCTTAGATAATAACGAAAATATGGAAAAATGTAAAAAAAAAAGATATTTGAAGGAGCTCATAACAGAATGTCTCAAAGAGGAAATAAATGACAGGTGTTTTAAAGCGAATAAACTAAAAAATAGTATTGGGGTTAGGAACAAATGAAAATCAACAGTTGTTCTTTATTTTAAATAAATACAAATATCACTTGGAGATACGAAACAATTAAATACATTTATTTTCTTATCTTAACTTTTACGAAGGCGTCAGATGTTAAAACTTTACAAATAGCATTTTTATTGAATTTTCATATTTCCGTATATGAAATGTAAGAGAAGGGTCAAAATTAGCAAGACTAAGGATGTGAAAGTTTATATTTTTTTCTTCACAATGTACTGTTTTTTGACTGAATAAAATTCTCCGCTATAAAAATCTGTAGCACTACACGGTTCTCGTAAATTGCATTATTCTTTTTTAATTATGAGTATTGTGTTATTGTTTAATGTAGTTTATGGTAGTGACAAAGTTTGTTTGTTTTAGGATTAGCCAAATTACTTTGTTATATAACGTATCAGGAAGCTTACAGCTACCTACTACGAGGCTCTACAGGTAGCGGAGAGAGGAATGCCTTGTGTTATCCCAGACAGGCTGGCTAGGGGTGGCACTGTAGAGGACAAGACCACATGGGCGTAGACAGGGGGGCCATTGCCCCCCCCCCCCTTAACGCTAAAGCATTTTGCAACATAACTTTTTTATGATAAACGATGGCGCAACTCCAAACAATTACTTGGCGGGAGTGGGGTTGTTTTATTTCCATCTTTGGTTTTTTTGGTTTGAAATTATTTACAGGTTTTGGTTTACATGCGTCACAATTGAAATCATTTACAGGTTTTGGTACAGAAGTGTCTGATTTATTTATATATGATTTATGCATTAAGTGATTAAGTTTACTACGTGATTAGATACCGGGCAAGGTAAGTGATGTAAAGTTTTAAATAAAATATTACACCATCAAACTAGAGCCAGTATAAATAGAATAATTCTGTTTGAGATTAGTAATGTTGGTAAAATCACTTATCGTAAACGTAAACAAGATACCTTATAATTTTCCCTTTCTTGTGATGTCCGATTTTCATAAAAGATAAAATTTGATACAAGTTTAAGACTTTTTCTATGCTCCTCTCTAGAAATGTGTTACACATTTTCTAAGCGTTCATTAGCCAATATTGTGCCAAAGTTATAAATATGATAAATAGGTCGGGCGGGTCGATGTTTAAAATGGTTTCAATTAAGAAAAAGTCATGTTCTTGGCGGCGAAATCTGTCGCCACCGGTAACAATATGGTGTTATTAAATATAAAGTTGATATTGAATTAAAAAGTTTGCATATCGAACTTACGTATACTGAATTGTACCCAGCAGTGTAATTATTTTTTTTATATTACAAGGTCAATTAAAAATGGATATAAGAAAATATCTCTCAACTTCACCTCACCCATCTAAGAAGTTAAAAATTATTTCGAATTCGCAGTCTGAACTAGCGAAAGCAAGTACAAGTGAAAATATCGCACAGGCATCGTGCTCGTCAGAAAATAATACCGCGCAAGGGACTGAACAGAATTTAAATTTAAAAACTAAATGTTGTGATACAAAGTCTAAACTAGTGGATACTGCTAAAGATAAAGAAGTTGCACAAACATCTCTTAGTGAAGAGCATACTACCCTACAGGAGCCTATCGGAATTCTGAAGGAATTTGTTATTAAGGCAGATGACATTGGTCATTACAGTTTAATTTCTGACTCTCTTGCGGTTGAAAGTAGAAGTAAATTACTACTTAGTCCTTGGGTGCCAGACCAAAATTACAATTTTAAAAATGATGCAAGTGAAGGTAAATGACCGTTTTTATTTAATTGGCTTTCACTGCACTCCACATGGTTGACCTATTCCGCCTTGTTAAAAGGAGCATTCTGTCGAATTTGTGTAACATTCACAACCGTTATTAAAAGAGGCAGCGCGATTATAAGGACACCATTTACACGATTTAAACATTTTTCTGAGTAGGCTAAAAATCACCGACTGTAGTTGGCACAAAGAAGCTGTGGTTAAATCGCAAAATTTTTTTAATTATCAAAAATGAAAGAACAAATATTTTGCAACAGCTTGATCGAAAAATGAATGACGACATTGAAGTAAACAAAACTAATTTGTCGTCAATAATTTCTTATTTAGTATTTTGTAGTGTCCATGATTTAGCTCTTAGAGGAAAAACATCAAATTCTGGTAACTTCTATGTCTTGATAAATTTTAGAATAGAAAGTGGTGATAATATTCTAAAAGACCACTTTAATACATGTGCGGGTAACGCAAAATATGTATCCCCATCGGCATCGGTTCAAAAAGAACTTATCAATATTTGTGGAAATGTGCTTCGGGAAGATATATAAGAAATAAACGAAAGTGAATATTTTAGTGTTCTGGCAGATGAGACTGCGGATATAGCAGGCATACAGCAATTATCGTCAGGTCCAGTGACAGGATAAAGCGTAACAGCCGTTTATTTGAAGAAGTATTTGACGCAGAAAAGAAAAATATGTCTCAACTTGATAATTTAAATAAACTAAATGCCTCCTTGGCCAGTGATATACAAGAGTTGAAAAGAACAGAAGTCGAGTTCATCGCAAATATTAAAGCTTTGGAAGAGGCAAAATGGAATTTGGAAACACAAATGAGGGAGCTGCAAGACCTAAACAAAAACCTCTTAGATAGTATCAGAAATATGGAGGCCGAAAATGATTCTAATTCCATTGAGCTTAAAAAACTGCAACAAATGTTATCTGATGCAAAAAGTAAAAATGCCTCCTTTGTTGTGCCTGTGGATATGAACATCAACAACAGTTCAAGTAATACAGCCTCACCTGAAAAGGAGTGTTCCAGATTAAAATCAGAAATACAGGAGCTCCAACAAATGAATACAGAAATGTTAACTTCTATTAAGGTTTTGGAAGCTGAGAGGGATATGTATAGACAAGAAGTCATGCAGTTGAACAGGCAAATTTCTGGAGACACAGTTTCCACTACTAATTGTGGTGTAAAAATTCCCAAACCTAAAAATAAAATACTTATTCTAGGAGATAATTTGGCTAAAAACTTCAGACAAATATTGGACAAGGACCTAAACGCAGATTTTAATATTTCATCAGTGGTTAAGCAAAATGCTCTGCTGGATGATGTGGTGGCTAGTATTGCAGACTTAACTAAAACTTTTACGAGCAGAGATTGGGTGATTGTTATGGGTGGATTCGAAAATGTTGTGAAGAGAATCAGAGTGGAAGAAAAAACACTGCAAAATCTAAAAAGTACTTGTAAATATACCAACTTGGTTATTTTTTCGGTGCCGTTGTGGTCAAATTGTAATCTATTAAATAATTTTATTAACGAACATAATAAAATGATGTTCCAAAAGATATGCTATTGTGAAAAATCTGGGTACTATTTGCATTTTAATGCCTTAATTGATTCTTCATATTTTGTTTTCAATAGCAGCCTACAAATTAAATATAGTGGTAAATATATAATAGCACAAGCACTGCAGAAATTAATTAATAACAATACATAATATACATTACACTAAAGAAATTAATATTGTTTTGGATGATACAGTTAAACAGATGAATATTGTTAATGACCAGGGAAACAGTAATTTTTTATAAACAGTTCAATAGTTCTAATGAATTCTCAAAGTCTTTTGTCAAGATTTGACGAAATATATAAATTCATATTAAAGTGTAATCCACTCATAATTTGCCTAACAGAAACAAGACTGACAGAAGACATTGAGGATTTTGAAATTGACATTAAAGGGTACCAAATTGTAAGGGTTGATAGTGAGAATCGACACACAGGTGGCGTTGTAGTTTATATAAAAGATTGTATTACCATTTTAAATGTTGACAAATTTCAGTTTCAAAAAAATTATTGGTTTGTTGTAATAAAAGTAGCTCACGGACAATATTTTTGTATCATTCTCCCAGTGCCAGTGCCTCTGATTTTTTGAATTTTTTTGAACAATGGTGTGAAAGTCTGCTTGATTGTAGTTACCCTATTATAATAATGGGTGATTTTAACATTAACTGGTTGGCACAAACTACATACTCAAATAAACTAAAAGAAATTGTAAATGATACAGGTTTACACCAACTGGTTGAGACAGTAACACATCCTAATGACCAGGGTGGAAGCATAATTGATTTAGTATTGACCAACAAATTTAATCTTTTGGAATGTAAGGTGTTGGAAACCCCTCAAATAAGGGATCATTTTATTGTAAGTACAAATATTCAGATAAAAAGGGTTAGGAAGGATAATTTAACTATTCAAACAAGAGGTAGGATAGACTATGATGTGTTAAATAATAGATTATCACAGATAAAATGGGACTATAGAGTTTCGGATTTAAATATTAAATATTATATATTTTATAATAATATTAAAGGTGCATTAGAAGATATAGCTCCACGACTTGAAAAAGTAATAAAACCAAAGTTTAAAGAATGGTATAATGACAGAGTTGAAAAAGCAATTGAGGATAGGGACAATAGTTATAAAAAATTACAAATAAATAAATCGGCAGATAATAGATTGAATTACAAACAATGTAGAAATAAGGTGGTGTCAGTCATCAGAGAGGAAAGAAAAAAATATTATCAAAACAAAATAAATTTATCAAAAAGTAATGCTAAGCAAATGTGGCAAACATTAAGCCAATTAATTTCTGCAACTAATAAAAAACTATTACTAAACTGGAAATCAACAATAGCGTTTTGATTAATTCAAAAGAAATTGCAGATAATTTGAATATTTATTTTGTGGAAAGTATTAATAATATAATACATGGTATTGACAAAACGAATATAGGACCAGAAACGACACCAAGTATAAATAATTCCAGTCTGCAAGAACCATTTTGATTCATTTTGCTTAATTGATAACATAGAGCTAAGAGAAACTGTATTTTCATTGCCCAACAAAGAAAGTCCAGATGAACTAACACCTGAATTTTTAAAAAATATCTACAGTAATATAGAAGGGCCACTTCTGAACATCATAAATACTTCTTTAGAAACTGGACAGATTCCATCCTTATTGAAGTTATCTACAGTAATCCCAATTCCAAAAATAACAGGTACTGTTAAGGCTGATCACTTCAGACCCATTAATATGCTGGTTACAATTGAGAAAATTTTAGAAAAAATTGTATATAAACAATTAATGAAATTTATTACTGCAAATAATATTCTGATGGTAAATCAATCTGGTTTTCGAAAGAATCACAGCTGTGAAACGGCTATTCAGAATGTTCTTTATGAATGGAAGAATCTCTTGGATGATAATTACGCAATAGGGGCAGTGTTCCTTGATTTCCAACGAGCCTTTGAAACTATAGATAGGGATATACTGGTAAGCAAATTGAAGGGAATTGGTATAAGTAATACTGCCCTTGATTGGCTTGTAGATTATTTGAAGAATAGAAAGCAGGTTACCAAAATTCATAACAAAATTTCCACAGAAGTGTTTAACAATAATGGTGTTCCACAAGGAAGTACATTAGGTCCGATGTTATTTTTAATTTATATTAATGACATAAACCATAAAAAATTGTTCTTTACACTTGTTTGCAGATGACACATTGCTGTGTTTTAATTCAAAGGATTTAACTCACTTAACTTCCACAATAAATTTAGAATTAAGTCATCTCTATAAATGGTCTAATAAAAATTTACTAAAATTAAATATACAAAAATCGAAATTTATGCTTATAGGAAGTAATAAAGTTCAAAATGAATTCATATTAAATAATTTAAATATAATAGTAGGTAGTGATAATTTAGAAGTAGTAGAAAATATTAAATATCTTGGTTTTATTATTGATAAACATCTTAGTTTTAAAGAACACATATTGTATATAATTGGAAAGACCAAAAACGTTAATTTTTTGTCACGAGTTTCACAATATCTTACTCGCTGGTCCAAGACTACTGTCTTTAACACATTAATCCTTCCACATTTGGTCTTTAGCTCCTCAATACTCTATTTTGCTAACAAAAATGAGCTAAACAGGATGCAAAAACTTCAAAACAGATGTATGAGATTAATTTTGGGGGAAAAAAGAGAAACACCTATAAGAAATATGCTAACGGCATTAGATTGGCTCTCTGTAGAATCATTTTTGAAATATCAAGTACTAATCCTTATTTATAAAATTAAAAATGGACTAACTCCTAACTATCTGACAGAAAAACTTGTCACGAACGAGTCTATACATACCTATCCAACAAGAAATAACAAAAATTTTTATGTGTATACGAAAAATAAGAGGAGTACTGAGAAAGCACTTAACCATAGAGGTTTGATTGAATTTAACTCCTTGCCACAGATAATTAAAGATAGTCCAAAATTGGATTTATTTAAAAAACTCTTAAAAAGACATCTAATGGGAGAGTGATACATACTATATTCTAATAAATAATTGTACATAAAATGATTTGTAAAAATTTTATTTTGTTGATATATTTGAGTGTTTGTTTTGATTAAGATAAGTTTTATTATACTTTTTATGTATTAGCTAAATGCTAAATAAAGGAATTATTACTGTATGTGTATAAATCGCAAATAAAAAAGGAATTTTTAGGATTTGTTCCTTGGTCAAAATTTGATGCTTTCTCAATCTCCGAAACTATTATTGAGACTCTTCAGAGTTTTGGACTTAACATGAGCGACTTAATTCGTCAAGGCTATGACGGATGTGCTGCAATGGCTGGAACGGATAACGGGGTTCAAAAAGCTTTATATTTTCACTGTGCATTGCACAGATTAAATCTTGTTATTCACGATCTTAACAATAACGTTGATGCTAGAAGCGTTGTGGGTACAATAAAAACATCATTAAGTTTTTTCGCAGAGCAGCTTGCGACGCGTTTTCATACCTAAAATTCCTTTGTTGTGTGGAAAACGTTGGTCGGACAAGCACAAAGCAATTAGACTTTTTTTTTAATCATTTTGAAGAAATTGTTAATGCTCTATCTGATGTGTCACTAAATGATCATAGAAATAATACACGTATTACTACTTCAGCTTTTGTTTTAACCCTTATAATTAGTGCTCATCAATTTTAGAACCGATTACAAAAACATTGCATGGCAAAAATATTGATATGTCTGACGTTTTAAAATATAGTAAACATCTTATAGGCATGTTTCAAGATCATCGGAATAAGGCTGAAACAATTTTTAAAGATGTTCTTGATGAAGTCCAACTTTTATGTGGTAAATTAAACATACAAATATCAGTCCGCCGAGTAACTAGTAAGCAGATTCATAGGGCAAATTATTCTACTGACGATGCAGAAACGTATTATAGACAAAGACTTTTTATTCCATATATGGATTCATTAGTGACATCTTTAAAAATAAGATTTTCTGAAAATCATTAAATTGTTACCGATATTTTAAAATTGCACCCGACTTCAATTACTAATTTATCTCTTACAGATTTAAATGAGACAGAGAGAAAGGTATTGTAAATTTTTATGAATCACAAGACACAACTTTAAAAACTGAATTACACTCTTGGCAGTTTTATTGGAAATCAAAAGAAAATTACACGATTACAAAGACTTAGAAATTCTGGACCTTCTGAATAAGTGTGAAGTTTTTTCCGAACGTAAAAAGTGTTTTTCAAATATTTTTAACTTTTCCCTCAACGACATGTACAGATGAAAGGAGTTTTAGCACACTTAGGCGTGTGAAACTTTGGCTCAGATCCACGATAAGCCAAAACCGATTAAGTGCCTTATGCATGTTAAGCGTACATAGAAATCGTGGTATTATTAAAGACTAAACTATTTTAGATTTAGTTATACGAAAATTCTGTCAGAACCAAAGAAGCGTTCAATTTTTGCACAGATTTGGAAAGCAACCCGTAATTTTTCTTCTTGGAGGCTAGATGTTGTGGCTCTTCTGGACGACTTTCCCTCATTACCAAATACAAAACACAAACGTAGTTCTGTATATATTTAACAATGAAGATTTGAATATTTGATTAAGACGTGTCTTCAAATCAATGTTTTTCGTGTATACCAGTACTCCCAGTACCGTTCCGTTATTGCTCCACTCCGTGATGTTCCAAACATATAGGGTGCGCCAAACTCAGTGGCCTATTAGAAGTATCTGGGGAATCCAGGAATAGAATACTTGAAAAGTGTGCGTTGTTGTCGCTTCTACTCTAAAGTTTTAGCAACATTCGTTTTCTAAATGACATACCTTGTGTTATTTTTCCTATACCTAAATTTAACTGTTTTAGAGAAAAATGGCACTTGAAATATGACATTTTTGACTCTTTGGAGCTCTGGAACTGCCAAACAACTTGAAATCAAATGGATTTCTCTTTCCTATCTTAATTTTTAATAATTTTTTATTTCACACTAATTTCCGGTTTGAAGGGAGTGTCAACATTTGACACTTCATGTCAAATTAGAAATTGGTGTCAGGAGAAAGACAACTAAAAACTAAGATGAAAAGTGTAATCCACTTAGTTTCAAATTAAGTCGTCCGACAGTTACAGGGCTTCAAATAATTAAAAAAGTCAATTATGAGTTGTTGAATTTAGATATAGGAAACATAATACAAAAAAATATTTAGAATATTCAGTAAATTATAAAAATTGCAATAATATATAATATAAGTCATTTCATTTGGTAAAAGGTTATTGCTACTGGTTTAGGGTACAAACGACAACACCACATAAAACTATTTTAAAAAGAAAGTTTATGTTCACCTACAGCCAGAGCTACATTTTGAAAGAAGTCTATTTATTAGTTATGTAAATACTTCCACCCAATTTAGCGCACCCTGTGTACACCGTTCCCAACTTACTTCCTGTGGCGCATTATAAAGGCATAAAATATAAAAATAGTGCTTAAAGATGGCTTGAATAATTTTATAATGGATAATACACTATTTACTAAAATTGTGGAAATTAATTAATAATTCGACATCAAAATATGTTTTTTATTATATAAATATAAGGGTAAAATGCACATACTAATAGTCCGGGAGGTAACAACAGAAATGTCGATTAATTTCAACAAAACTGAGTAGGTCGGAGCAAAAAAGGAGTTAGTAAACAGATCGTGGAAGCTAAATTGGCACATTTTCTTGCAAAACAAACATTTCGATCAGGCCAATAATTACCGAGCCGTGGCGTCCAGTACCGGCATTTTTTTCGATGATTTGAGCTTTAATGATGACGTATTGCTTTAATGATGGTTTTATCGAAGAACCTGGGCTGGGCTAACCTAACGTATAACGGGACAGATCCCCCTAACAGTATAGATTTTGCAAAAAAAGCCGCTAATAAGTTTTGTTAAAAAGAAAAAACTAAACAAAATCATTCAGGTGTATTCGAACCCACATTTGTTGCATCGAAACCCGAGAATCCTACCACTGAGCCAGGAATCTCACACTGAACATCCAACAAAACTTCTTTATACTCCGCGCATATAACCGACGGATCAATAGGAAGCACACCGAATAATTTGTGATGTGATTGGCGGGTTCCTATGCTGATTTAGAGTATTTTAGATAAATTCGTTAAGCGACAAAATCGGAGTACGGCATGTTGGCAAAAGGGTTAAAAAATGGGGTACCTTTGGACACATTTCGCGGGTTTGAAACTCAAGCACTATGGACAAGATGAGACTTGTTTGACAGGGAATTCAAAGGAGATTCGAAATCAAAATATGTTGCCTATACTGAAAATGCTGGGAAAGTGGTCGGAATTAAAAAAAAATTGAAAATTGGCCATATATTTTTCACACTTTATTGCTTTTTCCGAAAAAAACTAACTCCGATTGGGAATAATTTAAGGAGCCCAAAAGTACCTAAAAGGGGTAAAAATTACTCTCCAACTTATAGAAGACAATTATTTGCGGTTTTCAAAGAGTTTGCACGAAATTATTTTGACCTGTTTTTAGCCTTCGTACTTCGGTACAAAAACGATTAGGACGATAGGTATCATTTTAAATATTTTTCCCAGGATGGATTGGATTAAAAAAAAAACGCCTATTTTTTAATTTTTAACGATAATTGGTGCTTTTGGTGGCCATGCCGTATGTCAGAACATGGGTCCAGAAGCTTGCAATATCTTTTCGAATGCCTTTAAATGCGATACAAATACATATGAATCCAAAAGTAGAATAAATCTGACGGATACTGCCTAACTTTTTTAGGATGGGACTAGCAAATATTTCATGCCAAAATACGTTTATGCATTATCCAACATTGATACAAGAACGTTGGTACATCAAAAACATTACTTACCAGAATGACATTCTTCTTTGGGGGTAAGAGTATCAATAGAAGTAATACTGGGAGATTGAATTAAACTGGACAAGTTTAAATTGAGATTCAGTAAATTTCTGTCTAGCTCTCCTGATGTTTCCATATTTAGAACTTCATAGACAACTTCGTTATGTTCACCAGATATATTCTAGAAAATAAAGAAATACATGTTATTAAATAACAGGAAGACACCCGTATAACAGAATTACGATATCTCAAAGGAAAAAGATATATAATTAAAATTGACATTAGGTAATAGTTTAAAAGTAGCATACGAGAAGTGTTTTTTAATTAATGAGCGACAACGTAATCAAAAGCAAACAGTTTTTTTCACAGTAAAAAAAAGCCGATTTTTACAAATAAAACCTAACCACGAAGAACAAATATGTAAGGATAATTGCGAACTGAATAACACTTTAAGAAAAAGTACTTAATTGAGTCTTACATGTCCAAATATTTTACAATTTAAAAACATTTACAACTATTAATTCAGTAAAAATGTACACACCAGAAGCAGTTTTACCTCTTGCATCTCAAAATAGTCCAAACTCTAAGAGTTCATGTAAAAATGTTCATCTTTTTTTTTAATTATATCTAAAATTTCTGTAACAACATTTTCCATAAGGCTGACACTGTTCAGAGTATTTTTATTTTTCAAAAATGCCATATCAGCTTTATTTGTAAAATTAAACTGTGAATATCAAAAATTATAAATTTGTTTATTCTACACTACCTAACTTGCGGGCACAAACGGTAACAAATAAATGAATAAGTGGAAACTAAAAATTTAGTCGTGAAACCAGCTAATAAATAAAAAAGTCGAGTTAAGTTGTGAATTCGATATTTTAAAAATTTTAAATTTTATTGTTTAGCCGTAAAATATAAATATAAATTAACTATATAGCTAACTTAACTTATACTATAGAAAATATAGCTAACTGCGTTAGGCTATATTTTCTGTGCCTTTACTTACCGCTACCGCTATAAATAAAGAAACTCATGTTACATGAACCTACTTTAAGTAATATGATGATTGGTGATCATTTAAAATAACGTAGATGAGACTGTCGATGAACTGAACACTAATTTAGAACAAAAGCTTTCACGGCTGGAGTCAATTAATAAATCATGGTTCTTGGGTTTAGACCTTTGTTAAATTGGAATTACTTTCCGACGTTTCGCCTGCGACTATACGACGCATCTTCAGGGATGTTCATTGCACAAGATCAAAATACTGAATCAGTGTTTTGAACAAGGTAAGTTATGATGGGGTTACGTGACGTATTGGCCAATCATCACCTACCTTGCCAACTGTTCAACTCTCAGTGCGCCCCTTAATAAGCCTTTTCGAATATATATATATTTATTTCGGCCAAGAATAAACAACTTTCGTTAAATTTTCGTTATGAAGCTTGCTAGTTCAACTTATAATTTTGCATGTAGTTATATTTTCAAAATAAAAATCAGTTTTGGTTAACCCCCGTTAGGCCTTTTTCATTTCAAGTGACGTAAAAAAGTGTATCTACATTAAAATAAGGATCTAGACTTTTTTTAGTTTTTTTTAACACAACCTATACTGTTAGGTGAATCCTTCCCGGGTTAGCACCATGTTTGTCAATAAAAAATCATTAAAGCCATAATAAATAATAATAAAGTATATTTATAATAAAATAATAAATATTAACACAAGATTATGCAGCCAGATTTTGAGAATCGCTCTAGCTAGTGGGTCAGTCTGGTGTAATTAAATTATCGTGCTCACGATTTGCGAAGGTATGTCCCCCTATTTTTTAAACCAGTCATGATAAAAAGTTTAAATTTAGCAAACTTCAATAATACACTAAATATTTCTTTTTATTACAATGAAAAAAAAAACAAACAGCATTCTAGTTTCTGGTAAACATAAAATAGTAAAAACAAATCTTACCAATAAATCAAATGTATATGTAGTAGGCCTATTGCAAAATCAGTTTTTTTGTAAAACACCTAGGCTTTTTCTAAAAGACTGGGCGAACTGTAAAAGCATTATAAAATTACATATTTTTTTAATATGAATATTTTAGAGATTTTACAAAACGCCAAGATTTCTTGGTATTAACGTAAAACAAACAAAAGTACAAGCATTTTAAGAAAATGGCTAATTCCAGTTAGCCGTTTTATAATTCGTCTGGTCATCGACTAAGCAAATTGTAAAATATTTCGTTTGTGTAGGGCACGATTTACATGGAGACGATGTTTAACAATATTTTCAAAATATTAACCCTAATACAGATGATTCTATTGAAATAAAAATTAAACCAAGCTTCTCCTCAGGTTGGCCATGTTGAAAGAGAGTTTTGAAAATTCAAATAAAATACACTGTTCAAAATTTATAGTCCCATGTTCTATAAAATTCAATAAATAGTTCAGACTGAAAATGCAATTTGCGAAGAACAGGATGAGTTATTAGGTAAAAACAAGTGGCTGAGAAAATACTAGAAACAACCAATAAAACCTTATTAAACCTCTAAATGGTGGCCAGAATATTGACATAGAAGTTTCCAAAGTAGACAGGGGGTCACTGGATCCTAAAAATATATTGGGAGCTATTCTGGATTTCAAAAATTGAGTGTGCCAAATTACATATAATCGGGGTATATTGAATCTCTGATTTTCACGATGTGAAATAACCAGCATAAAAAACAGCATCGCCATTGAAATTCCTCTCGGAAAAAATATTTCATTAAGAAAAACTAGTGGAATGTTGTTTTTTTGTTTGGAGGACAGGGTTTCAAAAAAAGCAAAGTTCAGTGCCGAACAAATAAATGCTTTTGCTTTAGAGGACACATGAAATGTACCAGCAAGTGCCACTTAACTGGACCATGTGTTAATAAATAAAAACATCACTAAACTGCATAGTTCTATTAATATATGTTTAGTTTTGAAAATAAAACCCTACGATTTCAATCTAATTATTTTCCTAACATAAGATCAGGGGATTTATAAAAAGCCTAATTCGAATTAGGCATTTCCTAAAATATTCAAGTTTCTGTTTGTTTTACGATAAGACTAAATCACCGGCTTTTTATAAAATACCTAATTGTTTTATAAAAAGACTAATTTTGCACTGTGTGAGTCGCACTACACTGTTGCAAAAGCTAGAGTTCTATGGTTTTAGGGGAAGATCACAAGAGTAGTTTAGATCTTATTTGCATGACGGCTCAGAACGTTTCTTTTGGTGGCTATGTGTACGTTGAATTCTGGTGTCCCTCAGGGATTAATCTTGGGTTCTATTTGGTTTTTGTTCTATATTAAAGACTTTGCGGGCATCAAAAGAAGCGGCCAGTTCTGTGAAATGGAGATAATCAAAACTTGGGGTGTTGCAAATAAATTAGCTTTATATCAACTTTCTAGTTTCACAGATTAAGACACTTCTCTCTTGCAATTTTTCGTAAAAACTAATGACTAGGGGTTCAATTATATTATGGATTATGATTACCACATTTGACTTAAGTCTTTACTAAGACGAGCAGCATAAAATGGCCTAGTATCAACTTTCTAGCCCCACAAATTGAGGTACTTCCCTCTTGCAATTTTTCAAATAAAGTGAATGACCTGAGGGTTAAACTCATCCTAAAGCTACCAAAATTGATTCAAAACTTCACTAAAGCAAGGAGCATAAATAGCCGAGTATCAACTTTCTAGTCCCTCAGATTGAGGCACTTCCCTCTTGTAACTTTTCATATAAAGTGAATGACCAGGGGTTTAAAGCCATTCTACAGCTTCTAAAATTGACTCAAATCATTACTAATACAAACAGCAAAAATGGCCCAGTATCAACTTTCTAGCTCTACAGATTGAGGCACTTCCCTCTTGCAATTTTTCAAATAAATTGAATGACCGGAGAATTTAAAGTCTTCCTAAAAGCTACCAAAATGACACAAATTTTTACCAAGGTAAGCAACATAAAATAGATTTTATCTTTTTAACTTTACAGTATAATTATGTCAAAGTCCGCGACCAGCAGAAAAATACATCTGATGAAAAAAAAAATCTAGTTACCTCTAAATTGCCCCCTAGAACAAAAGGACGAAACATTTTCCAAATTCCTGGGGCTTTTAGAATGTGAGGCAGAATAACTATATATTCAAAATTAAATTCAGACTGAACGAAATCAATATGAAAATAGAATAAACTTCTAGATTAATAGATATTATTCAGTTAAGTGTGTATATCATTTCAGATTTTTAGAAGAGAGTCTATTATTTTTCTCTCATTTATGGTTCGCGTATCGTAATTTTTTAAAGCAATTTTAAATGCATGTATATTATATTAAATTTAAATAGAGTCCTGAACAACAATTTTAACAATTTAATAAAATTGCTCTAAGACTCAGTGTTTCAGGTTTATTGACGAGCATATTCAGCATGTAGCTTCTTTTTTCATTGCAAAGCTTCCAATTTATGTAATTTAAAAAATACTTATTTATGCACTAATAGTTATTACAGATAATACTTTATTTGCCCTTGATCATAGACTTAATAAGACTTGTATTAACTAGAATCAGTAAATTATGAAAACTTTGATTTTTTTATGATTTGTAACTATCTACATGTTAAAACATTTTAAACTGTCTTTTGTAATATTAAATATTAAAATTAAAATATTTTTCACATTAAATGTTGTATAATAATAATAATAATATAAAAATGATATTTAAAAAAACCTAAAATAAGTAACAAAAGAATAAACAGTTAGTAAAATATTAAAGAAACCCAAAGCAAATTTTACGTGTCCCCGATTCTGAGCAGCAAATCAGCATAATTTTCCACAAGTTGCTTACAGCTTTTCCTTCAAAAATTTAATTTCTTCACTTATTTTTTTGTTTAAATTGTTCAAAATCTTGGCACCTATTTTTATACAGTTTATATCTTAAAGTTCCTTATAAAAAATAATCCAAAAGGGGTAAGATCAGGGATCTGGGGGACAGGGGACATTTCTATTTTTAAACAGGATGGTGCTCCAAGTCACAGTGGTAAGGAAATATATCAATTTATAAACAATAATTTTAAGGAATCGATTCAGCCAAATAAAATTGCTTCCCCTCCTGCTCTTGTCATCTTGAATTATTTAAAAGATAAAGTTAGTAAAAAGAGATGACAGGATATTGAAAATTAAAGCAAAAAATAACTGAAGTAACTCTATTATTAAATCAGAGTAATTTTGTAACAAAAGCGATAAAAACTTGTGGAAATTTACTCATGTATTGCTCACAATGGGCGACACCTGCAAAAAATTTGCTCGAGGTTTAATATTTTACAGTTGCTATTCTTTTATTACTTAATTTTAAGATTTCAAATACTGTAGGTTTTTTGTTATATTATATATACTAGGTTAAGGTGATCTTTATAAACCCACAATTTTTACACTTATTTGATATTCTTTTGAAATATACGATTTTTAACGCCGTTTGCGGAAGTTTAAGCCTGTATGCTGTTACTAATAAGTAAAATACGTAATTCTCACTAATCTTTTATTTATAATAAATGTTTTTTTTTTGTAAATGTTTGTAAACATAAATAACTCATATTTTCTTTCTACTTTACTGAACGACTTCCAACTATCTTTTAAAAATGAGAATTAGTCCTGAAGCTTAATCATTTTCTAATATATTTGTTTAGTTCTTTTTTTAACAACACTTATAATTAATAAAAATGGCGGTTAGGTTAGGTTAGGATTGGTTAGGTTTGTTGTGAAGAAAGCGCGCGTTAGCGCTCCCACAAAATTTCGAGTCTATATTAAACCTATCTGTTAGGTGGATCTGTTCCGTTGGCGTTAAGTTAGTTGATAAAACCATCATTAAATCCATAATAAATAATCAAAACATTATTAACGCCATAATAAATAAAAATATCTTGTGCAAGGAAATGAAAATCAGGTGAGTTTGGCAACAGTGGAATAATTTCGTTGTTGTATTCTGTCAAATGCCTCATACTAGAGAGTATTTGCATTGAAAAGTAGTGAAAATTGTGAAGTTTTTCAATTTTTTTTTTGGAAAAAAAAGTGACTTTTCCAAGAAATGTTTGCTTTTAATCTACTCAATACAGCATATGTTATAGTATAAAATCCTAAAATGTTTTGGTTTAGAAAGATCATGAGACCCTATATATTATTTGTAGATTTAAGCAAAGTTAGTAAAAAATTAATATTAGACATTTTTAAGATGATTTCCTATGAGGACAATGTTATGGTGACATATCTGACCAAAAAAGACTACTATACTGCTTTTTGACATATAACTAGTAACAAACAAAAAAAAATTCAGTTTTCATCATTAAATCTCCTGATTTTAGTTAATAATACATTTATTAATATAATTGTCAATAGTGAAGAAAGTATTTTCTATAATAATTATTAGAGCCTAAATATTTATTTTTCTAAAGTAGACAATTTAAAAGCTTTATTAAGAAAACATAAGTTACATACTGAAGATGATTGGCAGTAAGTGTGAATCGGTGAGTGATAGACTCATATATATCGTTGTCCAAAGCTTTATCTAAATAATATAGTACACTGGTGGTTGCATTTAAAAAAATACAATACAAGAAAAATGCAACGTTGTATATTGTTTTAGGTTTTAATCTTGAGTATAAGGCTAAAGATAATAAAAACTTTTTTTAAAATTTTTTTCATGCTGTTAATTTGAAAATAGATAGATAACTGAAAAAATATGTTAAAACATCCGATACGTTGCATTACAGTCCCATACTATTATATATCGTTGGACTCGTCTTTAGGAGCACTATTTTAACCCATAATAATATGTAGGGTGTCCTATTTAAAATAAGAAAGTTCATATCGGCCCAGAAAAACGCAAGACCCTGTACAAATAAAAATATTTGTATTTAAATTTTTTCTCTCTTTCATGGTTCTCCAGATAAGGGGCTAGAACATTTTATTTTAGACACCCTATACATACATACATATAACAAAAAATAAACCAATCAAAATTAGATTGTGAATTAACTAACAAGCATACCTGAGCTTTAACTATACTTATTACAAATATGAATTTTAAAAAATAACAGTAAAAATAATTTAAACGCACTATATAATCAGTTCTTGGCTCACAACTAAAACTATTACTTTTGCAGTAATTCTAGGTCTCAGACGCGTTCATTTCCAATAACAAATAGTCATAAATATATTTTTTGAATACTAACGACCTAACGATAAGAAGGCAAAAGTATATGATTGGAATTAAATGTCATAAATATTTCCGAACGATGATAATTTTTTTGTAGGCGGATAATGTTTATGTTTTTATATTACAGGAAGGATTAGTAATATTTTGTTTACGAACGATAAAATTCATTATAAACTGGAAATAATTTGTGATATTTAGTGATAAAACAGACAGGTGTTTCGTTTTATAAGGTCTTGTGCAGGGATGCACCTAAGAGAAAATACTGGGGGGGAAGTAAGTAAGTAAAACCCAACTGAGAACTAAAAAAAATCAGCACTTTTGTGTAGATAGTATCATTCATATTTTGTTTTCTAAGTCTGAACCCCTCGGATTTAAACAAATTATGTTGACATGAAATAATTCCAACATAAGATAAGATTTTGCCAACAGAATAAAATATTGGGGGAGGACCCCCACTTCTCTGTCCCTGGTCGTTAACGAACCCGCCTATTTGTAGATATTTTTTTTATTTTAAATGATAGCTTATTGTTTATAGAGAAGATTAAAAGCGAAAACTCGTAGCATTTCTCACTTTTTTCCAAAAAAAAAAAGTTGAAGTGTGAAAACTCTCTTTCAACATTAAATCGATGAATATGAAACTATAAAATATTAGAAACCAATGTAGTCAAAAGTATTAAACATTACATTAACCTCGCTAGACACATCTTTACCTTGGTTCCGGAATATTCAACATTTTCCGAAAATTACTGAATTTTATTTGTATTTCTTAGCAGTTTTTAATGATTTCGTTGCGATATTACTGGAATTAAAAACAAAGCAATATATTTTTGGTGGTGGCGCCGCACGAACGCTAAGGGGCGGTTTTGTGTTTTATTTGTGGGATTTATAAGAGTAATTCTAGATTTTTAAGTTACATTATTTTTTAATTTTCGGAAGTAACTAATTTTCGATAGATATTGTATTGAACGTCAAATCGGTAGACCTGGCAACAGTGCAGAGCCGGATTTATGATTTGTTTTAAGGGTGTGACCCCCTCCCCTTCTTCCCCATCATCTTCAAGAGTCATTCGGCAAATCGAGAAAAACAATTTTGGAAAGAATTGAGTAGTTCGACATTTATTGCTATTAAATATACCGTTCGGTATTTCGGTAATTAGTTTTTCTTAGACTAATCCTTAAAATTTTTCATATGGAATCACAGGTTTTTACAGTCTTTTACGTTTTAGGGCCCCTAGATACCGAAAATCATGTTTTCTTATTTCCGTCAATCTGTCTGTCTCGTCGCGAGATAGCTAAAACACTACTTAGCCGATTAACTTCAAATTTTGTTAAAATAATAAGGGTTATATAGGGATGGATTCAAAACATTTTGGTAAAAATCTAACATGCCTGAATAAAATGACGGCTTAATAAAATGTTTAAAAAATAATTGTCAAAAACTACAGATTCAATTGACTTGAAATTTTGAACAAAAATCAGATTTGATATTGGGATGAACTGGTAAAATATTGGAACAAAATAGCGGTCTAATAAAATGTTAGAATTCGATTAGTTTTAAATTTTGCACAAACATTAAATCTGATGAATATGGCGGAACAAAATTGTGGAAGGAAAGATTTATAAACACGAAAGTTCTGGGTAAAGCTTTTTTCAATTTCTTTGAAAGGCATTTAACAAGAACATTTTTTATTGTTATACGATAAAAAAAGAAATTTAAGGAAATTGGTTTTGAAAATGGGCATCTTTGTAAAGAATGAAAATTGCAAAATAGTTCCATATTTATGTAACCAGCAATTTTGATTTTAGAAATTCTTACTTAAATAAATGCCTGAAAGATATTCATTAGTTTTATTGTTTGCACTGTACCTACACTTATGATATATTTTTAAAGAACCAATTTTAATTCCTAGAGTCTATGTATATTAGTTAAAACTTAATTTAAGATAAGGAAAATTTTAAGTATTATAACATTTATTTTTATTACTATAACAATTTTATATGCGTTATAAATTGAGAAAAGTAGTAAAAATTAAATATTAACATACGTACTTTGAAACTCGTATTCGGCAAATGAACAATAAACCGTTCCCTAATATAAGAGCATTTTCCAATTTTCGATACAAAATAACAGATTTTTTGATTAATAACTTATTGCATCTGTTTTTTGCACAAAAATATTAAATGGTTTTGATTATGGTGTAAATTATAAGAAATGGGGTATTTTCGTCGTTTGTCATTCGCCATTTTTTATATTTGACACTCCCGAACAAATCTGTTTAAAACTGGCTCTGACAACCTCATTAAAACATTATTATGATGAAGGCGATCAACTAATTTTTAGATACATGAAAAACCAAGAATGTCTAAAGCAAAGCGACCCCGGAAGATGAGAGCGACAATGAGGTTTGGACAATTTTAATAAAATTTCGAAATCGAAAACATCAATTTATTCCTATTGTCTTGTTTTTAAAGAATGTTGATATTAATAGTTTCTTTTGTGTCCATATTAGTTTTCATTTTATCTCAGTTTTACCATTTTTTCGTTTCGTTTTACGGAAAGAAACATTTTTTCGTTTTCTGTGTTGGTACTTGCTCATGAACTTTGATTACATTCTATATCAGATTAGACTTTATATAGTTTTTGTTAGTTTTAGCCATTTGTAAAAAAAACATGAAAAAAAATCTTATTTGTGTTATCTACTACTACGTGCATCGTGCGTCAAATATTTATAATACACTCGCTACAGAAAATATATAAGAGTCACGATAACGATATATAAAAATTTAATATATCAAAGACCCCTTCTAACTACATAATATAGTTTTATCAATGCACTGACACCGATTTAAATATAAACAATTTAGGTCGAACATTTTTAATTTTTGGTCAAGATTTAATAAATCATGTTACCAAGCAAAATTAAAATACAACCTTGGATTCTATAGCATTCTCGAGAACTATTCTTTTGGTATGTTAGTAAATGAATTGTCAATCTAATGACACAAATATAAAAGACGAGCTGTAAATATTTTAAGAAGTGATGCATGCATCGGTCGCAGAAAAAAAAATCTGTAAAGTTCTACATAACACTTCCCTTGTCATAATAATAATAATTATTATTATTCATATTTTGCTTCCCTCGTAAAAGTAGTATTGTAATCGTTAAAAAATCACCCCCCGAGATTTGTTTCAGATCTTCACGTTTCAGGATCGCTAGATGCCGAAAAACATGTTTTTCTTAATTCCGTCAGTCTGTCTATCTGTCTGGCGGCATAGCTAAAAACTACTTACATGATTGGCTTCAAATTTTCGCCAAAAATTAAGGGTCATATGAGGATGACTTGGTAACATTTTGGTAAAAATACAAGATGGCTGAACAAAATGGCGGCCTAGTGAAATGTTAAAAGAATTATTATTAAAAAACTACTTATTCAGTTTATCACAAATTTTGCACAAACATCAATTATTATGTTGGAATCAACTAGTAACATTTTGGTACGAATTCAAGATGGTGGAACAAAATGACGGCTTAATAAAATGTTTAAAAATTTAGCTTAAAAAACTACTTATGCTATAACTAATTGTAGCAGGCACGTAGCCAGAAATTCAGTTTGGGGGGGTCCAAACCAGAAATTCATTTCAGGGGGACGAAATGCTCAAACCTAAGAAAAATTAGGCATGCCTATACCACAGATTAATAACCAATCAGATACCGCACTCCTGGAATTTTCATCCATAAACGTGTTTAATCGAACCCCATTAGCTGGGCGGAGAACTCAGAGATGTACTCGAATTATTTTTATTTATTCTGAGTATGACCTTATTAAAATATTTTGTGCCTAATGTTTAACCAAGTTTAATATATTTATATCGACAAATATGTGTACACATAGTAGTTATGTACGTACAGAGTGGTTTGAGTTTTAATAGATTTATGAAAGAATAAGGGCAAGGTTAAAATTTAACATTATTGTTAGATCAATTATATCGCTGAACTTCTGTTTTAGTATCATGTAGAAAGGGTTTTAGCGCATGTTATATTCATTTCACTTCTGCCATTGTCGTGCGTGTGAAAAACGTAAATATTATATACTATTATACTCTCGCACATCACAAAAATGGAATATTATATTTCTGATTTTCACAGTTTTTGTGGTCAGCAAATTCAATTTTTCTGTTCATTTATATTTTTTGTAATATCCATAAATAAGTAAGAGGATGATTCAAGTGTAAGCTACATAAACTCTGATTTTTATGCAGATCGTTTATTTTATCTAAAAGATCTTCTTTGTTGCAAGCCATGACCCAGTTTCTTGCTCTAAGATTAGATAAAAAATAACAGTTTTAATGCTAACATGACAAACATACTTTATGCTATCAATGCGAGCAAGACTGAACAGGGCAGTAAATAAAACCATATGTGATCCTCGATTCAATAAAAAAATATAGTTTGAAATACCTAGAGAACACGCTTTTGTCAGTAACGCACTAAAAGTACAAAATAATTTAATTTTGTTAAAATATATTTAGTTCAAAAAAGCAAAAAGTGTAATTCGCTTTTTCGTTTCTTTGAGAAGCATGTACGTTTAATTAATTTCGACAACATTACATTATTTTGTACTTTTTAGTGCGTTACTGACAAAAGCTTGTTAAAAACAAAATTTAAACCAGTGAATGAAAATTTTACAATACGTATCTACATGACATGCAAATAATAATTAAAAAATTGGTAAATTTCCTTAACCTGGAATTTTCCTCGTTATGAATCTTTCATTATTATTATTAGGAATAGAGTAGTGACTCAATTTAGTTCAGTGCATAGTCATTTAGCAACACTTATATACTGTCTTCTCAAACACTTTTTTCGGCGCCATTTTGTTCCCTCATCATCCTTTTGGGCATATTTTAAAATCAATTCAACAAGTAGTTTTTACATAGACACCCCCCATTTTGAACAAAAATTTTATTTAGCCGCCATTTTGTTCCGCCGTGCCGTCTAAAATTCGTACTTCGCCTTTCCAATTTGTCTTTATTTTACACTTAATCCTTGCAAAAAATTTGAAATTAATCTAATTAGTACTTTTTTCAGGCTGATTTAAAGTATTTTATTAGGCCGCCATTTTGTTTTGCTATCTAAATTTCGTACCAAATATTACTAGGAACGCTAAAACGTGAAGATATGTGAAACCTGAGAGGGTAATTTTTTCACGATTACAAACATTTAATATAGTCGCCATTTTATTCCGCGATTTTGAATTAGTACCAGTTTTACTAGTTCATCTCTATACCACAGTTAATTATTGCACACAATTTGAAATCAGTCTATTAAATAGTTTTTTTAGGCTGAATTTTTAAATAGTTTTTAAGCCGCCATTTTGTTCCGCCATCTTGGATTCGTGCAAAATTTTAAAAGTTGATTCCTACATAATACTTGCATTTTGTGTAAAATTCGAGATAAATTGGATAAGCAGTTTTTTAGTAATATTTTTTTAACATTTCACTAGGCTGCCATTTTATTTTGCCATTTTGGATTTTTACCAAATTTTTAGCAGGTCATTCCCATATGACCCTTAATTTTTGACCAAAATTTGAAGTAAATCGGGTAAGTAATTTTTTAGCTATGCCGCGAACAGGTAGACCGACATACAGGCAGACAGACCGATATAGACAGATATTAAATGAAAAAATAATTCCTGCAATTAAGGTTTTCAATATCGTAATCTCGAAATCGGTTTACAGTTTTGAAGACCCAGAGGCAGCCCTCCCCCCTGGCTATGTGGCTGAATTGTGGTATGGGGATCAACTAGTAAAACTGTGTTACTAATTCAATTTGGCGGAACAAAACGGTGGCCAAATAAAATGTTCGTAATCGTGAAAAAAATCACGCTCTCAGGTTTTACATATTTTCACGTTTTAGCGTCCTTAGATGCAAAAAAAAAACATGTTTTTCCAATTCCGTCGGTCCGTCTGTCGGTCAGTTCGCGGCATAGCTTAAAAACTACATACCTAATTGACTTCAAATTTTGCACAAACATTAAGGCTCATATGGGGACCACCTGAAAATATTTTGGTAAAAATCCAATATGGCCAAACAATGTTAAAAAAAATTGTTAAGAGTAGTGTGTTATTTAGGGTTAGGATCCAGTAAAAAAACAAAAATATTTTTTTATTAAACTGTCGACGTTTCGCAACTTTATTGTTGCATCCTCAGGACATCCGTTGCTCCGCAGATATTTCCTAGATATTAAGTTTTTAAACTGTTTTCGTTAACGATCCTCTTGTTATGTTAGAGTCGTGTATTATTTAGGGTTAAGATACAGTAAAAAAAACTGTTGTTAGTTGTTGACGTTTCACAACTTAATTGTTGCATCCTCAGGACACATATATTTTATATTCTGCATGAAACCCATATTGTCATTCTTTACCTACTCCGTTGGTCCGCAGATATTTCCCAGATATTAAGTTTCTAATGTTTTTAAATTTCGTTAACGATCTTCTTGTTATGTTAGAGTGGTGTATTATTTGGGGTTAGGAAACATTTGCGGATCAACGGAGTAGGTAAAGACTGATAATATAAGTTTCATAGATGATGAAGATGCAACAATAATACACCACTCATAACATAACAATAAGAGCATCGTTAACGAAAACCATTTAGAAAGTTAGAAAAATTATTACGAAAAAAACTAATTATCCAATTTACCTCACATTTTGTACACAAATCAAGTGTTACATAGGAATGAAGTGGTAAGTAACATTTTGATATGAATCCAAGATAGCAAAACAAAATAGCGGCCTAATAAAATATTTAAAAAATCAGCCTGAAAATATTATTTATTAAATTAATTCCCATTTTTGTGCAAGAATTAAGTTTGATACACAGATAAATTGGTAAAGTTGTAGTACGAATTTAAGATGGCGACCACATA
The DNA here is from genome assembly GCA_030620095.1 of Kuschelorhynchus macadamiae. Lineage (NCBI taxonomy): Eukaryota > Metazoa > Arthropoda > Insecta > Coleoptera > Curculionidae > Kuschelorhynchus > Kuschelorhynchus macadamiae. Next base: position 329,108 of record JAUTXW010003428.1, read on the forward strand.
AAATTTTTAAACAAACCATCGTAAAAAAAACTTGTTCAATTGACTTTAAATTTTGCAGAAAAATTATGTGAAAATGGGATAAACTGGTGCGAATTCAACATGACGTAATAAAATGACGGAATTTGTCAATGTAAAAACTACTTAATGACTTTATTTTAAATTATGCCCAAGAGTCATGTGTGGCATAGGTAGAAAGAAACTGGTAAAATATTGGTAGGAATCCAATATCATGGAACAAAATGGCGCCCAATAAAAATGTTTCAAAAGACAGTATGTAAAACATATACTGTGACTATGTACTGAACTAAATTGGATGACACTTCACTATTCGTAATAAATGGAAAAACATCATAACGAGGGAAGTTCCGGGTACAGGGAATTTACCGAATTTTATTAATATATTATCAGAAAATGGTGTGACTATAGTGAATATTGCCATTAGGGTCGATGCACATAGACGAAAGAAAAAAATCGGCTCAGAGCGAGAGAAATAGTAATAATATAATTAACAATAAACCCCATGAGGGTTCCAGAGAAGAATAGACCAAAGATATAATCTGCCTGTCGTAAAAGGCGACTAAGATTGGAGGTTACTGGCATATATAGGCATATGAACCTTCGCGAGAGGCTCATATGCCTATTTACTGACTGACTGATCGCAAGGAGCGGCTGATATACTACCGCCTGGCAGTAGGTATAAAATACAAACCCCATTTTATAAAATGTACTATTTACAGAATAAACGGGTGAATCAGCATTGTACCACTGAAACCTCTTGTTGCGCTTAACACTTAGGTAGAGGAACTTGTGTGTCGACTAGCGGTGTCTGGCTACTGCAAAAACTGTCCCTGAGGAACCCTGCGGTAACGCAAGTCAGTAAGCCTCAGACCACAAATGCTGAAAAGCCAAGGAAGCGCATGAAAAAAATTCTTACATTATGCGCTCATACTTGAAAAGAGCGAAAATGAGACAGATATGACCACCAATCGGTATACCACAGAGCATTTATCGAGAAGTTTCATCAAATCACGGACCAACGAAGTGGTGAGCTGGATTCAAATACGACCACCAGAACATCGAGCGTAATGAATATAACCATGAATTTGACCAACTAGGTCCAAATCACGCTACTGATGAGACTCTATCAGTTGAGGAAGGCGTTATCGGAATTTGAGGGTAGCAATCCAACGCATAGGCCCGCAATGCATTCTTAATGCATGGCTCGACCTATATGCTGCCAAAGAGTGCAAGAACTGATGATCCACAGCAGTATTAACCTATGGCATAACAAGTATGGGCTCTTAAATACAACCGTGCCATATTACAAATACCAACCTACTCTGGTATCGGACGACTCTTTTACACTCTGCTATGATCGGGCGATTGTCACGGATAGACATGAGATTGAGAAACATCGAGAGAAAAAGACTAAGTATGCAGAACTGGCTATAGAGATTCAATAAATGTGGCAACTGGACAGGGTTGAAGTGATATTCATCAACTGGTCTGATACACAGACCTTGGAAGAAAGCCTGGTGAAAATAGGATTCATAAAAACAGCTACATGGACCTCCAAAAAGCAATAATTTCAGATACCTGCCATTTGGCCAGGAAAATTTTAATGGAAGAACCTTGATTTCGGTTACTCTTAACTCACCTTACTTCTTCTGATACTTGTATCCGAGGTAAGTGAACCAATATGTAATGATGAGTTTGTGATAATTATAATAATAAAATTAATAATAATAATAATAATAATAAAATATTTATCGGTATATAAAAACATATTGTAAAATTTACTTTTTATATTTTGTTTGTTTTTTAAAAAACAGAATTTTAATAAAAAGACTGTTGAAACTGGCAAGATAGAATTACTTTAGAAGCACTTTAAACTGCAATATTTCGAAAACATGTTACAGTTTTCGATGAAATGCACGCCACTCACACACACACACGAGAGAATTATTTATTGGCTTTTCAGAGTGAACATGGACATATGGTAATTTTGAAAAGGCTTAAATGAAATCAGTGGAAAAAGGTACTAAGTGAAACACGAAGAGCTAAATGAATAAGAAAAAGATCCGGTACAGGTACGCAGCAAATTGCATTGTGCTAAAGAGAACTTAAGAAAAGTGCTTTTCCAAATGTATTAGAAATGACATTAGAAAATACAAGTACGTATTACAGAAATATTATGGAACAATAAAATCAAGAACGTGTTACAGAGAAAACTTGCTGAAATTGAAATAAATCGCTAATCTAACCGACAAAAATTATTGTAAAGCTCGGTATGGTTTGCCTTAGAATGTTTTGTTGAGTTAAATTTCGAACAAAAAAAAAGCAAAATTCTCCACTCCACAAAGCAACTATTTCTAATAAATCTTTTCTCTAGCCCAAATTATAAAATTAATTTACTCTTCCAAAATTTTCGAAAATTGCCACGATCTTCTTGCGAATACATCTACTACATAGTTTAATGATAAGCACCAACTCTTATCAATAATAAAATTTTTCAAGAAATTATTAGTGAACAACTTTCCATAGGTTGCATACTTTTGTTGCCAGACTGTATAAATTTATCTTTTACAGTTCTCGAATATACGTTTCTAATACAATACTAGATTGTGTTAATTTGTAGGGTTTTTGATTATAATATAGACTTGATTAAGTGGCTTTGACCACATAGGAATTACATAAAAAAATATATATTTTTATTTTGTCATCCGGTTTCGCGAAAACAAAGCTGTTCTGACCTATATCCATATGAAGTTTTTGTTTTAAAATATGGCAAAAATATATTACTTTAAAGTTTTCCACATACCTAAACCACCGAGTAAATAAAATTAATAGAGTAAATGTTTACCAACCTATAACAAACATGAATATAAAATACCATATTGGGGTGCTGCCATTTAGCTTTTTTTCTAAAATCACTAATCAAGTTTTCGACATGTTAACTACAACTGAATATCCCCTGTATACTTATTATTTTTTAATCGAAATAATTTTTATATTATCAGTAATATATTGTTCCGGATGACCCACAGAGTCGTCGATATCAAACAAGTTTTCATTATTCATCCGTTTAACAACAAAAACGGATATAAAGGAATAGTGACATATTTATAGTCGTTCCTTGGATCAAAAACTAGGGTAAATCAAATTTATTAAAATAACGAATAATAGATATTACACTACTACACATTTAGAAATGTCTGTTCCTTTGTTCCATATGTCACCACCAGGACCTTTTGAAACAGGGTAGAGAATAATAAATTACTATGTTCTTAAAATTACTTACCCCTTAAAAGTGCTTCTGTCTTACATCAGTACGTCCATAAACAGTTTAAATTTAATTTATAGTGACTTAAAAGCAGTCTCAACAGACTAACATTTTCCCAGAAAAAATAATGCATTAGTTCTTTGAAAAAAATCGGATTAATAATGAGGCTGCTTTTTAAAGTAATGTAAAAAACTAATAGTTAACTTCTTTAAACATGTGTTTTGCAAAGAAGTGCGACTATTGTTCAAAAAGAAAACGATCATTCCACATAGTCAATACTGACTTTAATTTTATTGTTATTAAATTTGCTAACTGAAATACACGACACATTTACTTTTCACAAAATTTAAGCATTTCATGTGGACTAAGTTTAGAATATTAGGACGAAAAATTAAAACAATTAAATTAATGTCTGTCAACGAAAAATGTATCAGGTCATTTTTATAATTTATTTAATTATATAACGGCGAAAAAAAAAAGACTAAACTCATCAATTATTGCTAGAATAACCCATATTGAGGAAGCATGCCGATTATAATCAATATTACGTATTTTGGCTCGTGCGTTTCTTTCTGTTCTATGCCTACGGATAATCATTGTCGCACTCGTACAAAAGTATTTCTTGGTTCCCATAAAGTTTTTAATGGTGATCGAATTTTGCTTGACTATTGGCTTCTATAGGATGCTTTTGTTGCGGAATAATTTTAGGTGGTCCCACACTTTTTTTTAATTTTTGATCATGGTTGATTTTATATTAAATTTATGGAAAAAAAGGGCATACTAATTTAACATAATTAAGAGAATTCTGACAAAAGAAAAATAGATTACCTAATCATTTGCATAGGGTATGCAATGCTTTTTTGCCTATATTAGTTGTATACACGCTACTGGTCACCATAAAACTGTAAACTTAGAGCTGGTCGAAGTTTAAACCTTTTTTTAACACAGCCCTCCTTGACGTAAATCCATTTTAACTACGTAAATGAAAACACACAAAATTTCCATTTAATTTATTTAAAAAATACACATGACTTATTTCGACAACAATATGCCTTCATCAGATAAAAATCTTAAATAAAAGTGTGACACAAAATGTAGACAATAGATATTAAAATCTTTTCTTACAATTATTGGAAATATTATACCAGCAATAAAGTTGGGGTTTTTTGGTTATAAATTAATAAAAGTTGAACAGTATTGTTATTTTGGTTTGTTTATTTCCATACTTTCTAGTAACTTTAATTTTTTGCTCTTGCGTTGTACATGTATAGACAAAATAATGTTGAAAAAACTACATAAAAAAATCGATAAATGTCTTTTACCCTGCACTTCCCTCGTAATGAATATTTCCTTTTATTAGGAATAGTGAAGTGTGACCCAATTTAGTTCCGCACATAGTCATTTAGTAACACATATATACCGTCTTTTCTTAATTAATATTATTGGGCGTTTTTTTGTTTCACTATATTGGATTCGTACCAATATTTCACCAGTTTCTACCCATACCACACTTGATTGTTGGGCATAATTTAAAATAAATGTAATAAGTAGTTTTTACAGAGTTTTTAAAAATTTCATTATACCGCCAATTTGTTCCGTTATGTTGAATTCGTTCCAAAATTATGCAAGTGTATATCTGTATCACATCTAATTTTTTGTGCAAAATTTAAAGTCAATTGAATAACAAGGTTTTCCACGTTGATTTTTGAAACATTTTATTTAACCGCCATTGTGTTCCGCCATTTTGAATTCGTACCACAATTTTACCGGTTTATCTCTATATCACACTTAATTCTTGCACAAAACTTCAAATCAATCTAATATGTAGTTTTATCTACTTCTTTTTTTAAATATTTTATAACGGCACCATTTCGTTTGGCCACCTTAGATTCAAAACCAAAATTTTAACAGTCCATTCCTATGTAATACTCGATTTTATACGCAAAATTTAAGGTAAATTGGATTATTAGTTTTTTAGTAATAATTTTTTTGACATTTCACTTTTTGTTCTGCCATATTGAATGTTTGCTTAAATGTTACCAAATCATCCCCATAAAACCATATGTCAATGGGGTAAGTAGTTTTTGGCTACAAACAACAGACAGACAAACATACCGATGGAATGGAGACAAAAACGTTTTTCTGTCATCTGGGGACCCTAAAACGTGAAAATCTATAAAATCTTGGAAATGTGACTTTTCACTATTACAAACATTTTATTTGGCCGCCATTTTGTTCCACCATTTTCAATTCGTAAAATTTCACCAGATAATTTTTATATCACCCTTAATTCTTGCAAAAATGTGAAATGAATCATATAAGTAGTTTTTCCAATATTTTTAATATTTTATTAAGCCGCCATTTTGTTTCGCCATCTTGGATTCGAGCCAAAATTTTATCAGTTTTTTTACGTAATACTAATAATCATTTTTTAAGTAAATTAAAAAATCGAAGAAATTGTCCATATTGCTCAAAGAGACCTAGTTTTAATAACAAACATAGAAAAAGACTCCAAGTCTCGGTCTCATTAAATTATAATTTTACAATTCACAACAAACATGACACGTGTTTCGCCCTTTCGAGCATCATCAGACCTACAAACAACAGAGAGAACCTTAGTAAATAATCACACTCACAAATCCTAAAACAATAACTTACAAATAGAATAAAACACACTAAAGCACAACAAAACAAACAACTACTTATACATATTTGATAGACATTAAAATGAGGTTAAGTCTCACGTGAATAAACAAAATAAAATATTAAAAAAAGTATTAAAAAAGATTCATGTCTCTAGACAGGATCGAACCCAGACCACCCGAGTGAGACACCGAAGCAACCACCCACAGGCCACTGGACTAGTCGAAGAAAAGAACCAAAAACTCTCACTCTATGAATTAGTGAATGAAATGAAGGTTGCCTACAATTATTATTACATTAAATTGTTAAATATTAGGGTTGGTTCAAAATTAAAAACATCGTTAACGCAAGTGAGAATGGGACTTTTTATAGCTTTGGTTATTTCCATTTTTTCTAGAAGGTCAAGCTTTTTCCCCTTCGGACATTCATGTAAAACATCAACGTCAGAAATGGAAAATTCATGACCTGACTCCAACAAATGATTGGCAAAGGCCGAAACAGTCTCAGTTACATCCGTATTTCTGAATCTGTTGACAAGGCTTAAATGTTCTCTCACCCTTGTGGAAATTTTTCGACCTGTTTGTCCCACATAGGTCGTGGAACATTCACTACAATTTAGTGCATAAACCCCAGATCTGGACAATTTATCGGTTGTGTCCTTTGTCCTTACTAAATGTCTCTTGAGAGTATTTACTGTTTTGAATGAAATATTGACATTTTTAATATTTTTAAAAAATTTTGCCAATTGGAGAGAAATACTTCCGAAAAAAGTAATGCACTTGAAAAAATTTGTCTCATCGCTAAGTTTTGAATTTATGACAGTATAGGACATTTTGTACTTGTTTATAAATTTGTAATATAATTTGGTGATGGACTCCAAAGGAAAACCGTTATTCATAGCAATCTGCATTATAATATCACGCTCCTTAGTAAACGCTTCCCTTGACAATGGTAAATTACACAACCGATAGAAAAAGGAGTTGAACGCGGCAAATTTATGTGTGTAAGGAGAGTTTGAAGCATACTGAATAACATTATCCGTGGACGATGTTTTCCGGTAAACCTCAAACTCTATCCTACTGTGTTTCCGAGATAGTAAAAGGTCAAGAAAGGGTAGCTTTCCTTCATCTTCCATTTCCAATGTAAACTCAATTTTAGGATGCAAGGAGTTAACGAATTGTAAAAACTCTTCCAACTGATTTCTGTTGCCATTCCACACAATGCAAATATCATCCACGTATCTTTTATATGCTGTTAGAAAGGAGGCAAAATAACTATTCATTATCCTGTTTTCCAAATTGTTCATGAAAACCTCACTCAGAAATGGCGACAAACAAGAACCCATAGCCAGCCCAGACCTTTGCCTATATAACTGTCCATTAAATTTGAAAAAATTTTGGTCTAAAACTAAGGTAAGAAGAGAAGTGAGGCCATCAACGAGTAACTGTGGCAAAGAAGATCTCGCCAATAAATCCCTTACCAACTGAATACAGTCTGCGGGAGGCACACTAGGAAACAAATTCTTAACATCCAATGAAACTAATAATGCATTGTGCGGAATATCAACGTTTTTCAGGTGATTGGCAAAGTCGATGGAATTCCTGGTAGAATACGTGCTATGAAAACCCGTTACGTCCCTAAGAACTCTATTTAGCCAAGCTGAAAATTTGTAGCATGGGGAATCAATAAATGAAACCACTGGCCTCATGGGCGTGCCATCTTTATGAATCTTTGGCAAGCCATAAAGTAAGGGTGTTTTAGGGTTCATAGGATATAATTTATCTTTTGTCATGTTAAAATATTCTAAGGTTGTTAGAAATGTGTCCAGACTACTTTTAACCTCACATTTCTAACAACCTTAGAATATTTTAACATGACAAAAGATAAATTATATCCTATGAACCCTAAAACACCCTTACTTTATGGCTTGCCAAAGATTCATAAAGATGGCACGCCCATGAGGCCAGTGGTTTCATTTATTGATTCCCCATGCTACAAACTTTCAGCTCGGCTAAATAGAGTTCTTAGGGACGTAACGGGTTTTCATAGCACGTATTCTACCAGGAATTCCATCGACTTTGCCAATCACCTGAAAAACGTTGATATTCCGCACAATGCATTATTAGTTTCATTGGATGTTAAGAATTTGTTTCCTAGTGTGCCTCCCGCAGACTGTATTCAGTTGGTAAGGGATTTATTGGCGAGATCTTCTTTGCCACAGTTACTCGTTGATGGCCTCACTTCTCTTCTTACCTTAGTTTTAGACCAAAATGTTTTCAAATTTAATGGAGAGTTATATAGGCAAAGGTCTGGGCTGGCTATGGGTTCTTGTTTGTCGCCATTTCTGAGTGAGGTTTTCATGAACAATTTGGAAAACAGGATAATGAATAGTTATTTTGCCTCCTTTCTAACAGCATATAAAAGATACGTGGATGATATTTGCATTGTGTGGAATGGCAACAGAAATCAGTTGGAAGAGTTTTTACAATTCGTTAACTCCTTGCATCCTAAAATTGAGTTTACATTGGAAATGGAAGATGAAGGAAAGCTACCCTTTCTTGACCTTTTACTATCTCGGAAACACAGTAAGATAGAGTTTGAGGTTTACCGGAAAACATCGTCCACGGATAATGTTATTCAGTATGCTTCAAACTCTCCTTACACACATAAATTTGCCGCGTTCAACTCCTTTTTCTATCGGTTGTGTAATTTACCATTGTCAAGGGAAGCGTTTACTAAGGAGCGTGATATTATAATGCAGATTGCTATGAATAACGGTTTTCCTTTGGAGTCCATCACCAAATTATATTACAAATTTATAAACAAGTACAAAATGTCCTATACTGTCATAAATTCAAAACTTAGCGATGAGACAAATTTTTTCAAGTGCATTACTTTTTTCGGAAGTATTTCTCTCCAATTGGCAAAATTTTTTAAAAATATTAAAAATGTCAATATTTCATTCAAAACAGTAAATACTCTCAAGAGACATTTAGTAAGGACAAAGGACACAACCGATAAATTGTCCAGATCTGGGGTTTATGCACTAAATTGTAGTGAATGTTCCACGACCTATATGGGACAAACAGGTCGAAAAATTTCCACAAGGGTGAGAGAACATTTAAGCCTTGTCAACAGATTCAGAAATACGGATGTAACTGAGACTGTTTCGGCCTTTGCCAATCATTTGTTGGAGTCAGGTCATGAATTTTCCATTTCTGACGTTGATGTTTTACATGAATGTCCGAAGGGGAAAAAGCTTGACCTTCTAGAAAAAATGGAAATAACCAAAGCTATAAAAAGTCCCATTCTCACTTGCGTTAACGATGTTTTTAATTTTGAACCAACCCTAATATTTAACAATTTAATGTAATAATAATTGTAGGCAACCTTCATTTCATTCACTAATTCATAGAGTGAGAGTTTTTGGTTCTTTTCTTCGACTAGTCCAGTGGCCTGTGGGTGGTTGCTTCGGTGTCTCACTCGGGTGGTCTGGGTTCGATCCCGTCTAGAGACATGAATCTTTTTTAATACTTTTTTTAATATTTTATTTTGTTTATTCACGTGAGACTTAACCTCATTTTAATGTCCATCAAATATGTATAAGTAGTTGTTTGTTTTGTTGTGCTTTAGTGTGTTTTATTCTATTTGTAAGTTATTGTTTTAGGATTTGTGAGTGTGTGGTTCTCTGTGTTGTTTGTAGGTCTGATGATGCTCGAAAGGGCGAAACACGTGTCATGTTTGTTGTGAATTGTAAAATTATAATTTAATGAGACCGAGACTTGGAGTCTTTTTCTATGTTTGTTATTAAGTAAATTAGATAAGTAGTTTTTTAGCAATCATTTTTTAATATTTCATTCAGTCGCATTTTTGTTCCGCCATATTGGTTTTTTACCATAATGTTACCATTTCATCTCCAAATGATAGACAGACAGCCACACCTACGAAATTGAGAAAACGTGTTTTTTACAGAGATTTTTTCATAGAGATCCCGAAATGTGAAAATCTGAATAAATAAACACTTCCCTCTTACGAGAATAGTGTTTATTTAACATTATATGAAATTCAAAGAAAATAAACAATTTTATACCTCAACTTAGAGTGGAAAATAATATCACAGGTCACTAAATGTTTAAGACTAAAGGTGCAAATATTGATTATAGGTCAACTTATACCCTTGGTAAATACATTAAAACCCATAAGACAAAAACCAAAAAACATAATAAGAGATATTTATAACTTATTTTTTAGTGGTTTTATCTTTTGGCTGTTTTAAATTAACTGTAAAATTTAATATGAATTTTGATAGAGTCAAAGTAATCACCCTGAAACATTAAATACATTCTTGCTCTTTTCAACAAAACCTAATCTAAATTGAATATGCCAGAATACATTGCAGACCCATCTTTAGTTCAGTGGTTTCCCTCAATCATCTTTCACTAAATAATATTGGCGACTAAGCGATATAGCAAATGTAGATATGTAAAATCATGTGAAGGCAGTTTTTTCAACAATGTTAATATAAATTTTCATGTCAAACAACTTTTTTTCATAATTAGAACTATGTTGGCGGTAGATCTAAAAACTTAATATTTACTTACTTCTTTCAAATTAAGATAAAACTGCTGGATCAAAGTTTTCCTTTGAAAGTACCAAAAGTTTCTCTCATTTTGACCGAAAATTTTAACTGGGGTTTCTATCAGAAATCTGAAAATTAAAACGACTGCATGAAAACGGAAATGTCAACAAAGGATAAAACAATCTACCTTACTGGTTCCTGAATTCCTCTAATAACCAAATCAATAGCTATTGTCATGTATTGTTTCAGTTCTTTTTGAGTTTCTATATTAAGAGGTTCAAAATTCTGTTCTGTAGGATCCCAAGTTGCTAGTATCATGGTGCAGTTGTTATCATTTGTGTGATTTTTTTGTTCTTTCTAAGATAAAACATAAATTAATAAAAAAACATCAAATGCACTTTTATCTCATTTCCTATATTCCTTATACTAATTATCGATCGACAAAAAGGCAAGTGTTTATGCATACATAGGAAACTAATCTATACCCTCCAAATATTTGTAAATTCAAGAAATACATTAACAGCAATGTATATTGTGTCTATGGACTATTACCATTTCGAGTAGCTGCATATCAGAATGTCGGACGTGCCTTCCTGATGCAACCAGCACACCAAAACAACGTTCAATAACTAGTTGGGGGCCATTATCCGACACCTGCTTAATACTGATAGACAACTGCTTTTCTAGATTCGTTTTTAGCCTAAAGCCATTGCGATCTTTGCCAACAGTTGAATAAGAACCCTAAAAGGTTAAATACTGGTTATTTGAAGCAAAATATATAAGTAACGTGGTGTATTTGTTCTTAATTATTAGGGTAATTATCTTCAAAGTACAAAATTACCCCTAGATTTGTATACAAAATTTTGTATATATTTGTAGCGTGTTGTTAATAAAAAATATATTTAAAACAAAGTACTTTAGACCAAATGTTTATAGGATCTTTTTTCATATAATCAGCCCAGGTATATGCTGTCAAATGTAATGATTTTGTTTAAGAATAACTCTTTATACTACCAGTTTTTTTATATTTCCTTTTTGGTATTTTCGAACTTATTCATTGAAAAAAATCTTCATATACTAAAATATACTTTCATAATGCTTTTATTTAAAAAAATTCAAATAACTTTATTAACAAGGAAACGTCCATTTTATTATTTTCCTCTCAATACAATGAAATGATATAAATAAACAGGGGTATCAAACAAAAACAATAAAGTTTAAATATAAAACTAGTGCAAGCATATTTTTCTCTCAAAATTGTAATTTTTTGCCCTTTAGTGACAAATTTAAAGACATTATGGTTATAATTTTCTCAAAGAGCACAATGAACCGCCCTTTACTTCCTACTTTCAGAAAAAAAATTCATATATTTAAAATAAAAAAAATTTAGATAAAATCACACAAATATTGTCTTTAGCCTCATTGTAATTGCAAGCAATATAACGATAAGAATAAGTATTGATCTTTCTCTAGGAAACTAAAGAAGTTACCTTTCCGTCGTCTTCCTTGATCTCCAGATTAACTTCAAACACGTACATTAGTGTTCTGGCCTCGGGAAGAGTAGTGATGGACCCACACATTATATCTGCCGCGGAAGTAACACTACTGCTCATAGATCTCGGAACTCGCTGGAAAGCTTTAGCGAAGCAAGCTGTAATCAGAAAATTTTGAAATCATTAGGAAATCAAATGGTTTTTTTTTGTTTTGAATATGAAGCTAAGCAACACATCTCTTTGTAGAAATTTCGAAGATGATGAGACATTACACCTACCATGGGCAACTTAAATGAATATTCTTTGAAATTCTCTATCTCTATCTCTAGAGAAAAGGAGGAACTTATGAAATACCAAAAGAGCAACAAACATAAACAATCCCTATTTAGCGATTTTCTTCCAGTTCTAGGTTCCTATTTTGTAAAAATAGGCTTCCTGATGACCTATTTGGACTCAAGGAGATTATAAGTTAACCCCCTCCCCGCCAATTCAACATGATTTTTAGTATATAAGCAGGACATTTTTTTTTAATTGTGGCTCTTTTACAGGAGCCAAAGTATATATATCAAGCTAGACACTCTAGAAAATAATCAATTTTTACAGTAACCGAACATCCGTTAGCTACTTAGACTATATATTTTTTATTTTATTCCGTTTTATTTTTAGATTACCTTTTGTTACTTTAAGCTATCCCAAATAAATTATAAACTAGGTCAAATCCCTTATTAAACAAAAATAATAATGATTATATTTATTAGTAATCTATGATTTGTTGTATGTTTTATTTGGTAATAATGTGTCTCATATGGTTGAGTTTCCACGTAATCTTTAATTCAGGTACATAAATATACAGATCATATTGATAATCTTGTAGTTTTAGTTGTACCAGCCTATAAACTTAACTTGCACAATGTTTACAATATTTGCATGGATATAGAAATAAAACTCTATATAGCATTTTAACTTCTTTCATTTTGGAAAACATTCCTAAAGATCGCAATGCCCAACACATTTTTTTTACTCTCCCACAGAACGACAAATGAACAATTTTTAAGACTTTTTAACAGAGCTTTCACCCATTTCACAATTTCAAGTGCTTAAGGGAAATATATTTTCGTTTTAAACATTTTTAGACTTCCTAGGATTTCTTTTCACAACTGTGACAAACTACTCAAATGAAATGTTAAGCAAATCATTGAAAATTCCAGCCCAATTGGGCTGAACGATCTTTTCATTATATTCCATTTATTGTTTCCTGTGTACTTAAATTTTGATTTGTACATGCTTTAATTTTGGTAGTAAAACATTAAAAACATTTTTTTTTTGCTTAACATATAAATAAAGATATTCGTTGAAGTACAATTTGTGTGGTTTAATATTTATATGCCTTATGAATAAAATACGTGTTAAATGTACTGTTCCAAGATGTGTAATTGTGGCCAATGTAAAAACGTTGACATTGTGAAAAATAAGGCCTTTTATTATCCTTAAAAAAAACAACGAAATTTTGTCTACCAAAATATTAAATTGTCATACGATACCTATTTTAAAATCCGGAACAACGGAAGTTATTTAGGGACTGCAAGTAAAACTCATTTTTTTAGCTACAGAACAGGGAACGAAGTATCCCATAAATACTAAAAAAACAAAAATGTAAATCCAAGTTGGTATGCTATTTATATATTACTGCAATGGGCAAATATTTTTAGACATAATTTTTGTGTTAAGTAGCCTACCAAATTAGTGGTAAACATGTTAATCATAATTAGATAAATATACCTATTATTTTAACGCTGACAAAACTACGTATCGCTTTTCCCAAAGGCGCTAAATAAGTTATTTTCATTTCAAAAAAATGGCAACACCGCCGGGTATGTGGTCGTCAGTAAAACGTTAAACATTTTATGTGCGGCTCTGGGATAATGGTATTATGCTATGGGCGTCTGATCGTTTATTAAATAATGTCTTTTTTTAGATTTTTCATTACCCCTCTTGATAGCATATGTTTTCGTAAATGATTATGAATATAGAACAGTAAGATAATTGTTAAAAATATTTATATTTTCAGTGGGTCCGAGTTGGTCTATAAGATAGCATGGTCTAAAAAAGTCGAATAAACCAGTATATATATATATATATATATATACGAGCCCAGTTGCATATGTATTAGACCAAGGGCGTATTTAAAATAATTTTATTCTTGTTACCTAGTATTCACTACATATAACATCACTTCAACAAATGCAGCTATGTATGTGGAATTAACAATTATTTAACAATATCGCATATCTATATCACTTACAATAATAATGATTAGAAAAATATATTTAGGCTTGGAGCATATTAGTTGGGTCATAAACCCATGCATCCAGATAAAACCGCGTGATTACTTAGTGACATCTGATACAAAATTCATTAAGGTAAATATCTAATTGAGTGGGCCTTGAAAATAGTTAAAAACAAAGATGGCATTAATATTTGAGTCTTTGAAACTGTTTACTTGTCAAAATGGTTCGCGGAAAAGCACTCTCGTATGATATGCGAAATTCCATTATTAGTCCTAACACTGGAACCTGTGGTGGAAGACAGATCAAAATACAAGAGTTCTAACCACACTACACCAAAACTTGTTACGTTCTGGACGCGCGTTTCGCTAAGCAAGTTAGCATCATCAGCAGATGATATAAACTGTTTATATCATCTGCTGATGATTCACTACCTGACGTATGTAAGCATTTATGTGTGACATTATTATTATTATATAAATATATAAAATATAAATATATATATGTATATTACTCCAGATTGGCCGGTACACAAACACGTAGTTTCTGAATGCACTCCTTTTATTCAAAACACAGGTTACAATTGTAACTAAGATAACTTTAAACTTGTCAATGTCAGTTTGTTAATATTTCGAAATCTCAATTACAACTGAATCAAAATGTGGCCTGGCGGCGCGCCTATATAGCCTTTCGAAAAGGATGGAATGATCCAGAAAATTCTAGAATAATCTAAATACTACAGGGTGACAAGAATTAAGCCTAACAGAACATTCAAGAACGATGTTTGACACTATCATAGTCGTTACATGGATAAAAATTAAGGTAAGTCTACTTCAATAAAATAACAAATAAATGCATCTAAATCTTAACAAATCTATAACTAGGGTTAAATTCGCAACAATATATATATATATATATATATATATATATATATATATATATATATATACATATATATATACATATATATATACATATATATATACATATATATATACATATATATATATATATATATATATATATATATATATATATACATATATACATATATATGAATACATATATATGAATACATTATATATACATATATATATATATATATATATATATATATATATATATATATATATATATATAAATAAGATTTTTTTAGATATTTTACTTAGCCGCCATCTTAAATTTGTAACACAATTTTACTGGTTTAACTCTATATAACTCTTAATGCTTGCACAAAATTTTAAATCAATCTAATAGTAGTTTTCAAGACCATTTATGTACAGGTTGTACTTTTCCGTAATTTTTAACATTTACGTAATTGCTCTATGTACAATATATTGGCAAAATTATTCTTCCAGTTTATTTGGCCCTTTTGAATTCATATCACAATCTTACCCGTTCATCTCCATATTGCACTTCATTTTGTACAAAATTTAAAATCAATCTAATAAGTAGTTTTTCCAAGCTGATTTTTTAAATATTTTATTAAGCCGCCATTTTGTTTCGCCATCTTTGATTAGTACCAAAATTTTACCACCAGTTTATTCCTAGGTAATACTTGATTTTTGTGCAAAATTTGATGTAAATTAGGTAAGTAGTAAATAGTTTTTTAGAAATACGTTACATTTCACTAGGCCGCCATTTTGTTTCGCCCTACTGAATTATTACCAAAATGTTACCAGGTCATCCCCATATGACTTAATTCTCGACCAAAATTTTACTTTGAATTTTTTTTATGGTCTTGGTATAATTGTATTTGTTCTTATAATATAACAGTATGTTGTGTATTTTTACTTTTCTAAATGACAACTGTTTCAGAATATGTAGATAACATTTATGTAAGTGTATTATCAATTTATATTTAGATTCTTTATGATGACCCTTCATACGAATGTATTTTATGGTAATATAAGCTGTTCTATTATATTCTATTAAGTATTACCTGATACTCTTGACACTGCCTCTACTATATCACAACGGAAGACGTGGCACTGAAATATAGCTGACTCCTGAGTATCTCCATGAGACCAGGTGAATGCAAAACAACTTGCCTCTTTGCTGTCTGCAGATCCACGGGCATAGAAAAGAATTCGATGAATTTCATATCTAGATATCACCGAACTTGTCTGAGCATCGTACAACCTAAAACAGTGGGTATGCTAGGATAAAATATGCTAGGATAAAAAAAATAACCTAGCATATAAAAAAATTGAAAAAAAGTGAAACAAACTTGACCTGAAGTTATTATATGTATGTAATATGTTTGTATAAGATTTAGTACCGTGCGTGTGTATTTTTACAATATTAAAGAAGTTAAAATTTACATCAAATTTAAAAATTATATTAATGCATTTTAAAAGCCCATAAATAAATGTAATATTGGTTTCATATTTGTTTTTACAAAAAAAATATTATTTTGAAATTGTTAATTAATATAATTCTACAATTTTTATAGAATTTAAAAACACTATTCTAAAACTACAGGATTTTTTCTTAATAGGTCTTGACGCAGTCTTAGTTATAACTTTTTGTTTTTTGCCCGTTTTCATTTTAATTTCTTTATTGTGCTTTTGAGAGCCACACTAGTCCCTCACAGAGATTTGAAAATGAATTATGCTTAGTTTTTTTATATATATATATATATATATATATTTTATTTATTTACAAAAACGACGGGATTACCCCATTTTCACAATTAAAAATATGACAATAAAATGAATATCCCATATATATTTAATTTATTTTACGTTACAAATATACTAATACTTTATTGATATAACTGAATATTCATATGATCTGACATTTTCTCTCATTGGCACTGCTAGTGACCTCATTGCTAGGTGGCAGTCACACAGAATTGTTTTAAATCGTGATCGATCGCGTACAACGATTTGTTGCTTTATTCATATTTATACTAACAATATTTTAGATGATAAAATCATGTACAACTGGAAAATTATCAAATATGATGGAGCGCCAACGGTTGTTATGACAACCGTCGAGCGTCGACCAAGAACAAACATTTTTTAATTTCAAACTGGTGGCTCATTGTTGATTACAATTCACAATTCTAAACAATGTTGACAAAATCTGTGTGACTGCAGCCTTAGTATAGTAAACAAGCAACTGTAACAAACCCTTTATTTCAATAAAATGGCGACCCAAGAGCAGTGTGATGAAGATGACTGTAGATATGTTTCCAAAACGTATTGGATAATACGACATTCCTTTTCAAATATAGTAAACATTGAGTCACTTGACTATGGAGAAACATATATACATTAGGTCACTACTCAGGGCTTTGTTTAAACTGTTTTAATCTGTTTACTTTTCCCCATTGTTCTTGCTAATTATATTACTTTACATTACCTGACATTTTGAATTCCTTTGCGTGGATTTAGTGTCTAAAACTGTAAATTTGTTGCAGCAGTATGAATGCTCTTTCAGTACTGCAATCTCACAAAACACTTTTTGCATTAATTTGATTGAAAGTAATACTCACACAACAATCCCTTGACTCGACACAGGAACTGACACCGACACTTTTATTCCTTGTTCGATACTTTGTTCATTCAAAATTGCCATATTCCTGTGTATTTCGGCCTCTGACTTGGGAGCGTTGATTTGAGCTGCGCCCAAGTATGTCACACCGGCGAATATAGTGCAGTCTTGGTCGACATCTGAAACTTTATTAGGAAAAATTTCGAGAATTTAGGGCAGCAAAGCGCTAAGCTACAATAGCGAACATCTATTTTAGCCAAACGAAAATTTAATAAACATGCAGAAATTAGAGTTCTTTAACTTATCTACATCATCCTAATCGATTTTTCTCATGTTGTGTTATTTAAGTGAAAGTGAACTGCTATATATTTCTTAAGGGCTTAGATAAATATAATTTTTGGGTTATATAGAAATGCCTTAAAGATACATTGAAAAACAAAATCCACACAAAGGAATTCAAATTGCCAATTTGTTTTTCAATGTAATTATGTCCATATATGTTTGCAACTATGTCGGTTCTCCAAATTTCCTACTAATTTGATAAAGGCTCAAGTTATAGCCGAAACGTTATTAAAACGTAAAATAACCCCATTTACTACATATATATATATATATATATATATATATATATATATATATATACATACATATATATATATATATATATATATATATATATATATATATATATATATATATATATATATATATATATATATATATATATATATATATAGTAACAATCCCTGTGGTATATATGACACATCACTAAGCATCCCGCATATTATTCTATTCGCAGATGACACAACTTTTCTCGCTAAATCTGTAAGTCTTGAGGCGAGTTTTGAATAGGTAGGGTGTGAATTATTTAAAAATAAGATGATGACGTTCGCTTTCCGATTATTTGTTGCCAACTAAAAGAGTGCACCTACATGGCTATAAATATGTATAAATGTTCATAACTATTATAACTGTCACCATCACACATTTTATTATTACTGAGATTATATTTTTTATATTATTTTAGGACTTTTTTGTAACTAGGGCATTTTTTTTGAAACTAGGACTTTTTTTGTAACTAGTATATCAATCGATTTTTAAACTGCTAAGTTATTTTAAACCTAGATTTTATTTATTTGTTTAACTGTAACCTACTTGTAAAAATATTTTAACATGCCTGTCACTAATAAAAATGTATTCATTCATTAATTTATTAAAAAAAGCATTTGATTGCATTACTATATGCAGTTAAATATATTTATGGTTTCTAACATACAAAATCAATTAAAATTATGTTGGAATGTAAAAAAAAGTTAAGGATATTGAAAATTACGAGTCACTTTTAAACTCCAAATATCTTTTTCCAGTATATTATATATGAATATATCTAATAAGTACATACGTAACCATGCACATATAGTTACGAATAATTAAATTAATTCAGTTTGAAGGTTTGACGAACAATGCAGTTTAATAATATTTCAAAGTTGCCATAAAAAACATTTATTTTCTTTTCCTCGTCCAATTTTAGACCGATTTCTCTGTTACCCAGCTTGTCTAAAGTTATAGAGAAACTCATGAAAAAGAGGATGCTATTCTTTTTAAAAAAACATAATATTCTCAACATACACCAATTTGGGTTTCAATCATCGTTGTCTACAGATAATGCTATATTCAATTTTCTGGAGGCATTGTATGGACGTTTGAATGACGCAGAGGTTGCTGCTGCGGTATTCTGTGATCTAACTAAGGCTTTTGACTGTGTTGATCATGGAGTATTGCTCAGAAAGCTTGAAGTTTATGGATTTAGGGGGAGGGCCTATGCTTCGTTTCGTTCCTACTTGGCTGACCGGTGTCAGATTGTAAGTGTCAATAATGACCAGTCTAACAGGTTAAACATTTCTGCAGGTGTTCCGCAAGGGTCGGTTTTGGGCCCATTGCTTTTTCTACTATATGTAAATGATCTGCCATTAATCGATATCCAAGGTTCATTCACAATGTTTGCAGATCACACAACTGTCTTATGGCACCACCGTGATCCCAACCAGTTGGAGCAAATTGTTAGAAGGGATTTGGATCAAATAAAAGACTAGTGTAATTCAAATTCACTTACATTGAACATAACAAAGACAAACATTATATCTTTCAAATGCTCAATAGATGGTGTCAAAATGAATAAACAACCAATAGGTACCTTAAATGTTAACAAGTTCTTGGGTCTCTATATTGATAATAAGCTCAAATTTGAAAAACATATTTTAAATGTAAATTCCAAAATCGCAAAAGGTTGCTATGCGCTTAAAATTGTCTCGCGGGAGTTAGATATATCAGTAGCAAAGAGTGTATATCATGCCTTGATAGAGTCCCATTTGCGCTATGAATTGTGTTTCTGGGGAAGCTGCTCTAATTATCTGCTAAACTCTACATTTGTTTTACAAAAAAGAGCTATCAGATGTATGTCTAAAGCTGGGACCTGAGATTCCTGCAGGCCTTTGTTTAAGTCCTTGAAAATATTGACCCTAGTTTCTTTATTTATTCTTGAAACGGTGTGTTTGGTTAGGGAGAGATTCAGTTCAGAAGTCCAATCTGAAACTGCATATTCCACAAGAAGTACCCATATAACTAGATTACCTATCCCTTCATCAAACTTAATTAAAAAATCCTTTATTTTCAATGGAGGAAAAATGTTTAATAAACTTCCTGCTAATTTAAGGAAAATTTCTTGTAAAAGAAAATTTAGAAAGGATGTTGAAAAACTTTTAATTGGGAAGGCCTATTATACAATTGATGAATATTTTACAGACATATTTTAACTTTACTTTCTTTTTATTTTATTAAATATTGTTTTGTCTAGCATATATATATATGTGTGTGTATGTATGTATGTATGTGTATGTATATATATATATATATATATATATATATATATATATATATATATATATATCATGTGTTTGCTTAGTTTTTAATTTAAATGTTTTGTTTGTCTCAATTCCATTATTGTTTTTTTTTCATAGCGCGTGTTTTTTATAATACATTAACTTTTAAGTTTTTTATTATGATCAAAAAATGTTTTATTATAATTTTCTAGTTTTTAGTTCAATGTTGTAAATACTGTAATAATGTGTTCTATAAATAGGGCAAGGATGTTCATACCTTTTTATATTTTTATTCTGATTTATCTTTGTTTGGTTAGCTTTGTCAATGATTTTGTATTTAGACAATAAAGCTTTTTTTGACTTTGACTTTTACTATTTCTTCATAGGGTGCAAAAGTGACTCTTTACGGAAACGAGGACAAAAGGTAGAAATTTGCTCTCACAGTTTTGTCAAGATTTATCATGTGAAGTAGATAAAGAAGTAAATAGGCATAATTTAAAACAAAGTATACTAAACAAAATATTTCGTGACTTGGTTTAGGTACACGCGTTTATTGCCTTCTCTTAGATAAATTATTGCTTTCTAGACAGAAGGTTTTTGAGACACTTCCCAAGTTCATACAATAGCATGTCTATACTATCTACTATACTATACTTGTCAGGGAAAATCCTGATCTCTTTCGGGACTCTGTTAGGAATCATCTTCATGACACAAGGCACAAAAATGATTTAAAACCAACAAAATCAAACTACACATACATTGATAAAAACGTACACTCTTCAGTAATAAAGATTTTTAATAAAATTCCTTCTGTCATCAGAGTGAAATCAGAGTATAAACACTTTAAAGAAATATCTTAAAACTCTACTGGTGGAAAGGGCCTACTACACTTTGGATGAGTTCTTCGATGATAGCCTAGGGATATAGGATAGGATACTATTTTAATGCGTTTGTAAATATCTAATTTTAACGTGTGATCTATGTATTTATTTATATTTTTTAATGTATTTTTGTTTGAGTATTTTTAAAACTTTTTTTAACTTTTTTTTTCTTGATATATTTTATAAAATTATGTTAATAAGCCTATCGATATTTTTACTATCTCTATTAGTTTGTTTATATTAGTTTTAGATAGGTAGCTATGACACGTCCAATGCCACATGGCCTAATGTATAAAACTAAAAAACTGTATACTTGGACAAATATAGATATTTTCATTTCATTTCATTATACTACCAATCGAGCAACTGACCGTAAGATCTTGGTGTCTAATGCATCAATAAACTATTAAAACTGAACCCCATGAATTGAATTCATCCTGCTATACCTTTTTTACCAGTAGCTTTAGCCTTCCTTTAATACGAAACTACGATAGTACATTTTAATATGAGTAAAAGCGTGCTTCGTTGAAGTTACTCCAAGTCAAACACACTTTATTGTTTAAATAAAAAGTATTTGTTAAGAATGCTATTATATTAAACTAAAATATTGACAGTAAAATTAGTAAAAAGACAAAAATTCAGTTAAATCAAAATAGCTATACATAACATCAACAAAAAAAAACCTACAAAGGCAAACAAGAAATATATGA
Organism: Kuschelorhynchus macadamiae; assembly: GCA_030620095.1. NCBI lineage: Eukaryota > Metazoa > Arthropoda > Insecta > Coleoptera > Curculionidae > Kuschelorhynchus > Kuschelorhynchus macadamiae. The sequence continues at coordinate 351,362 of JAUTXW010003428.1, forward strand.
ATAAAAAATACTTTAAGAAGAAATAAACAGGACAACAAAAACAAATCAGTCAATAAGTAAAATGTATATAGAAAACAAAAATAACATGCAACAAACAAAAAATATCATAGTTAAACCTATATGCGATCATTAATTACATGTTATATGAATGTCAATACGGTTGTTTATGTTTACGTTGTTGCTGTAAAGTTTTGATTTTTCGTGTCTAAATAGTTGGAAAAATTTGAATTAAACATCGTAAATCGTGACAGTATACATTGTTTTTCTCCAGTGAATGTTAACAGTGGTTTTTGTGAGGTTTTTAAGTGTTTTTTAACTTGTTGGATTCTCGCCGAGGAAGTCGATGGTTCGCTGATGCTAAAATTGTACAGAAACAGTACAATTTAAAATTGACATCAGTGACGTCATACTGAGCGGTATTATTTGACTTTGTTCTTCCAGTCCTAGCATCACATACCATGCAGCGGCAATTCAAGTGTTGTAGGAACAAGGAATTCACGAACTTCATTTGCGTCGTGTGTCATGCCTTGTTCCATCCTAGCTGCTTAGAAAGAGTTCAAGGAACGATAAAGTTGGGGGGCTACCGAATTCTCTGCTCAAGTGAATGCCAAACGACACACAACGATGAAGACAAACAAAGGGAGGCTTACAGGAAAGTCATCACATCACTGGAAAAGGAGTTGTTTGAGAGAAATAGATACATTGAAAGACTGAAAAGGACCAGCCAGGTATTTGAGGACGATGCTACAGAAGCGGAAAAAGCTTTATCATCGCAGATTGAACGGTTGAATCAACGCAACGTTTCATTAGAAATCGAATGTCAAAAAACAAAAACTCGAGAAACTGAGTTGATTGCTGAATTGGAATCTTATAAAGAAACCAAGTTGAAGCTCGAAAACAGAATAAAAGAAATAAACGACCTAAGCACAAATTTGATTACCTCAATCAGAACTTTAGAAAGTGAAAACGAATACTACTCTAAGGAAGTGAAGGAACTGAAACATACATTATCGAACTTGCAACGCAGGAATAACAACTATAATCAACCCAGTAGTTTGGTCAGCAACCATACAAATGAGTCCACTAATTTATCAACTAAATCCCCAAACTGTCCGGCAATTATCAAGAATCGAAGAAATCAAATTCTTATTATGGGAAGCGAAGACATCAGAAACATTCCATGGATGTTCAAAATAAAAACAAATTATCTTTATGACATTAACTGTCAGACTGCAAAAAATCTACTTTTTCACGATTCGATCCGTCGGTGTCAGCAGTTGTGTGGAAACTTTAATAAGAGAGACTATGTAATTTTTTTCACTTCTGATTATAATGCAGTAAAGGGTCGACCAATAACATGCAGTGAAATAGAGCTTCTGGTATCAGTCACAGCCAACACAAATTTGATTGTGTGTGGCTCTGGTTATCATATTCATAGACCGATTCTCAACGACCTGATACACACTCAGAACGCGGCAGTTGGGCGCTATTTGTTTGAAAAACAACGCACTTTTGTGCCTATTGCATGTTCAACATGGAACGGTAAAATGGACTACGCTACAAAAAAGGAGTTTGTCACACTTCTAATTAGTAATTATTTTTCAAGACAGATAACTGAGAATAACTTATTGATTGATAGTGATACCGTTATTCCACGTCAGAGTCAGAGACCAGAAATCGATGGGCAGCAGAATTTTCCAAATCATCCAACCGCCCAAACGTCGCCTTGAACGTATACTATCAGAACGCCCGTGGACTGCGCACCAAAACTGTTCAATTTTACAACGAATTATTGAATTCAAATCACGACATTGTGGTTATCACTGAAACTTGGTTGAACGAGGGAATCACAAACGAAGAAATTTTTCCTGTCAATTTTGTAGTATACAGAAAGGACCGAAGTGCTCATATTACTGGTAAATCAAGAGGAGGTGGTGTACTAATTGCAGTCAGCACGGGTTACCATTCGTATGTCTTCGATACACCTGATAGTCCCTTGGAAGAGTTGTGGGTCGGGGTCACTATTGGAAAGACTCAGTACGGTTTTTGTGTAGTATATATTCCTCCAGCGTCCGGTGTTTCTGTCTATGAGGATCATATTAATACAGCCAGCTATGTTATGGACAGAATACCTAATACTAGGGTGATGATTTTGGGCGATTACAATTTACCAAACTTCTCACACTCTCTTAAAAGTGTTGACATCGTGGATGATCATATTATTAATGATGAATCAATTTCATACCTGAACCAACTCAATAATGCTCCTAACACTGTATTTGTCCCAGGGAATGATTGCGAGAGAACTCTATATGATTTTGTTTGTTTTTATGATCTTTTACAAGCAAATCAAATTTGTAACCATAATCAATCTACCTTGGACTTGGTGTTTTCAAATCATGCTAATATCGTAATTGCTGAGAGTCTCTCGCCATTATCCACTGTTGATTGCCATCATCCACCTTTGGATATTTCTTCACATATCGGTCCTCCACTTGATGAGCTAGTTGACAATCAAACCATCGATTTAAATTATTTCAGGGCGGATTACGATGGACTTAATGATTATTTTGCTGACATCGACTGGACCCTCTTAAACTCATGTCCTGACATAGACGCAACTGTGGATATGTTTTATTTAATCATTTATGTAGCTATTGACTTTTTTGTACCAAAGAAAAAATCTAATACACTTAGATTTCCTTCTTACTTCTCACCTAATACTATTGACCTTATAAAGCAAAAAAATAGAACATTCAATGGATTAAAGAATAGTGGAATCTGTCCTTTTCTAAATCGTGACTATAGACTGTTAAGATCACAGTCGAAATTATCAATTGATGTTGATTACAGAGCCTTCATTAGCTCCTCCGAATATAACATTCTACAGAATGTAAAGGCTTTTTGGTCCTATCTAAAATCAAAAAAATCCATCACAGGTTTTCCCAATCAAATGACTTACAACAATAACACTTCTACTAACCCTAAAGAAATAGTGAACTTTTTTGCTGCATTCTTTCAATCTGCATATAATTTGAACAGAAAGTCAAGGTATAACACAAATTTATTACCTAGCACTAGTATTAATCTGCGTAACATATCAATTAATGCAGACATAGTTTTTAATAAGCTGGTCGAATTGAAAATCAATAAGGGGGCCGGCCCAGATAAAATCCCTCCAATCTTCTTCAAAAATTGTAGTCCAACCCTTTCCATGCCATTAGCGCTAATATTCAACGCATCACTTTGTTCGGGTAGTTTTCCAAGGAGATGGAGGTCGGCCATCATCACAGCTCTTTTCAAGGGCGGTGACAGGTCTGAAATCTCAAATTATCGACCAATCTCTGGACTGTGCTGTATGGCAAAAGTCCTGGAATCAATAGTGACAGACGAAATCTTCTGTGCTTTTCAACAAATTATATCACCGCATCAACATGGATTTTTCCGTTCTAGGTCGTGTCAGACAAATCTGTCAGTTTACTCCAATTTTCTGAGTTCTTCTCTTGACGAATCAGTTCAGGTCGACTCAATCTATTTTGATTTTCGTAAGGCATTTGATAGTGTAGATCATTCTATTTTGCTGAAGAAGCTAGAGCACTATGGTGTGGGTGATCCTCTACTCTCTTGGATTGGTAGCTATCTCAGTCAACGGACTCAATTTGTGAAATTCAACAACTGTCTATCGAGCGAAATCCACGCATACTCGGGTGTTCCTCAGGGGTCTCATCTTGGGCCGGTACTGTTTTTGGTGTTTATCAACGACCTTTCCTCAATCTTCAAGCATTGCAGGTACCTTCTATATGCCGATGATCTTAAAATTTTCCAGAGAGTTGTGTGCATGGACGATTGCAGCCTTGTTCAGGAAGAGATTAATGGCTTATTTGCCTGGTGTTCAGAAAACGGAATGTCCTTGAATAGTTCTAAATGTAAAGTGATCTCATTTTCCCGTAAGAAACAACTCCTTCACTATGGATATTCCATTGACAGCACCATCCTTCCTCGGGTAGGCCTGATTAATGACCTTGGCGTTCTTTTTGACGGTGAGTTACGCTTCATCAACCATATCGACAATGTCATAGCTAAAGCATATAAAATGACAGGTTTCATCATGAGGCAGTGTTGGGAGTTCCGGAATATTGAGACACTGAAATCAATCTATCTCTCACTTGCGAGGAGCCATTTGGATTACTGCAGTGTGGTATGGTCACCCTTCTATAAAGTCCACATTAAGAGAATTGAGCGGGTCCAGTCTAAGTTTGCAAATTTTCTTTTGTACAAGTTGAATATCGACAAAACAGTGCTAACTTATAATCAACGCATAAACATGCTGGGGCTCGATAGTTTGGAGGTTCGTAGGATAATGCACTCATTGTCTTTTGGACATAAGATCATCAATAGTCACACAGATTGTGCAGACTTGTTGACGCTAATCAACTTTAGGGTTCCAATGCGAGCAACCAGGCAATTGGAAATGTTCCAGCTGCGGCAAGGTCGTACGGACCTGGGCAAATACAGTTGTATCAACCGAATGATGGAGTTTTTTAATCGGTTCATTCCTTCAAACTTTGACATTGATTGTTCTCCATTATGTTTCAAGAACAAGATTAGGCTAATATTCAAAGATTATGATGTGTAACCAAATTTTATTTTTAGACTCGTTTTTCATGTATTTGTACCATGTTTTGTTATGTCAATTTAGTCTATTAGCATTGTTTCATATTGTTATTGTTGTTTGACTGTATTTGTATCTTTCATTAGTGATGTAATTTTTTTTTTTTTTTTTTTTTTTAATTTATATTGTTTCTCTTTGAATGTGCTATTTGGGCAAAGTCCTGTTATGTACTTATTGAATAAATAAATAAATAAATTAAGGTATTCAGGTACACAATAATATGCCTTACTTTTAAGGTACACTGAAACCGATATCTTGAACTTAATATATGACTCAGAATCTCTAATGTTTTGTGGCAAATCAAGATCTGCTATATATAGATTAGTACCTACCTAATTATCATTGAAGAAATAAACGGAAACAAATATAAGACTATTATTTGACCATATTTGGACGCGGCACCAATTAACACCACATTGGCCTCAAGGGCGATTTTAGGAAACCTTTCTGGGGGGGATGTTAAAAAAAAGTTAATATATTTTATTATAAATTATAAACACAAATACGTATATTTTGTATCATATTTATTGTGGCATAAGTGAAAAAAACAGCCTCTGATAAATAGTTATAGAATAACATCCAATTTTTTTCCTGTGATAGCAAAGTTTTTAATCGTAATTTTCACGTAAAAATTTGTAAATTACAGATGATGTTTGACCGGTCTGGGCGGAGGGGGAGGGAATTACCTGATTACTCCCTCACCGTAAAATCGCCCTTCATTTAGAGAACGAGCCGTCACTGCTTAAACCTAATGCATGCCACTTCAAATATTCAGATCCACAACACCAAAATAAGTTTTACTTAATACCAAAGTATTAGATTCTATATATAATACAAATCCAGCAATATGGTCATTAAAATAAATACCCAAATAACCAAATATTACATGTAAACTGTTTTTGATCTTTGCATATTTCAAAAATGAAATATTTCATACACCTCAATGGAATGTCCCTAACAAAACATACATGAAGTGTCAATTATGTAATATTACAGTGATCTATTGATATATACACGCCACATATGTTGCTGTCTATTAATTACAAGTTATCAAACTCTCTGCCTTTTTCATTGATTACACCTTAATAGATTAATGTGAGATATAGCTTCAATGAACCTTATACTCGAAAGACAGTATAATATATTTTCTGCAATTTTTACTAAATAATCCATTTTAAGGCCTTACAGAATAAAAACCGTTCCACGCTATCAATGATGCTATTAGGCAAGGGTAATATTGGAAGTAATACGACTACACAAATGCCAGAATATACCATAATGAGATTTATTTTTTGATATTTTTAAAATTTTCTGAAGCGTATTCTGATTTTGTATTTTGGGTCTTTTTAGTTGTTATACTTAGCATTTTTCATAGTATTATAATTGTTTGGCACCTCATTGCCAATGTATTTAAACAATAGCTGATCCACATACAGTTTTGACACAACAGTGAGGGTATAATAGCCCATTGCTATCCTTAAAGGCTGTTAGAAAACTAAGATAAATATAATATTTTTTAGCAGAAACTACTAATTTTTGTGATATCCTGTATTCTAACCTCCAATTCAAATAGTTTCAAATTCAAATTCAAATAGTTTATTAAAAATTATTTTACAATTTACAATTCGTTTCAAAAATATATTTTAAACATTTAAAATATATACATAACATTTATTTACAGCACCTAACTGATTAAACAGCTGTATGTGCCAGAATTCAATATAAACAATATGTATAAACAGTAAACAATAATAATAATGTGTACAACAACATTTACAACTCTAATAAAAATAAAAATATCCCATCCCCCCCTTGTACATAATAAAAACTTACCATTAAAATAACATCACATGCTTTATTGTACATATTACAAACTAAATACTCTAGAGAAGTATGCAAAATGGCTAAAAATGTAGTTTTTACAGTTCCTTTTAAAAAAATTTTGATTTCTTATTCCTCTAATGGATAGTGGCAAAATATTATACAATTTAGGACCAAGATATGTTAAAAATTTTTGATTAATATTTCTACTACTTAAAGGTATTTGAAGATTTCTTTGAGCATTACATCTAATATTGTATTGATGATTAACATATTGTTTTAGTTTATCTCTTGTATGTATGTATGAACAGGTTTCCAGAATATAGAGGGATCTTACATCAAAAACATCTTCGTTGTACAACAAAAATGTTGGATAACGTTTCTCTTTTTTGTATATCACCTTTAAAATATAATTTTGTACAATATTTAATTGTTTCAAGGTGGTTTTGTACAAACCTCCCCAAACCACGATTCCATATCTAATCAAAGACTCGACCAATGATTTGTATACCAACATCAGTAAACGCACAGACAATATTTCACGGAGAACATAGAACTTATAAATCAGTTTTCTGATATTATTTTTTAACTTAAATATTTGATTTTCCCACTTTAAGTGTTGATCTATTATAATCCCCAAATATTTTGTATGAGAGACTCCCTTAATGTCATCCTCAAAATTGTCCACTGATATAGCAGAGAAATCTGGCCGGTTTGTTGAGTTAATAGAAAACGCGATATAATTAGTCTTGCTCAAATTTAGAGTTAGTTTGTGATGATCTAACCAATGTTTTACTTTAAGCAGTCCCAATTTGACGCGCTCCCTCACACTATCCCAGCTATCCCCTGAAAAAAGCAGAGCTGTATCATCAGCATATGATATCATTGAGCCATTAATATCAAGGTTAGTTAGGGAATTTATATAGATTATAAATAAGATTGGTCCAAGAACTGTTCCTTGTGGGACACCTATTTTAATATTTAGAGGGTCACTGTAGGAGTCTCTAATCCTGAGTACCTGTTTTCTATTGGTTAAATATGATTTGAGTACTTGTAACGCAGTACCTCTCACTCCATAGCTATCAAGAATACTAAGAAGTTTTTCATGAGGCACTGTGTCAAATGCTTTTGCTATGTCTAAAAATACAGCAATACTCTTCTTTCCGGCATTCAGTTTATCAGTAACCTGACCAGCCAGCTCACATATTGCGTCACATGTACTTAGCCCCCCCACGAAACCAAATTGAGTCTTTGATAGTATGTTATTTACCTTTAAAAATTTAAGAAGTCGATCTTTGAGGCATTTTTCAAATATTTTACCAAAATTGTTCATTATGCTTATAGGTCTGTAATTATTAATATCATGTTTATTTCCTGCTTTATGTACAGAATTAATTATTGTGGTTTTAAAGTGAGTTGGAACAATTCCGGTTTTAAATATGAGATTAATGATATGAGAGAGTGGATTTAAAAGTTGTAGGTGATAAGTTTTAATGATCTTAGCGGGCACATTATCGATTCCAGGGGCACTGTTATTTTTAAGCGTATGTATATGACTAATAAGCTCGTTATTAGAAGCTGGAAGGAGAAACATAGATGAAATGGATGTATAATCCATATATATGTCATCAGTTAAGGAGATTTTATCTGCCATTTCAACCCCAACATTTTTAAAATAATCATTACAGTAGTTAGCCATATCTTTGTCATTTTTAAACTTGTTTTCGTTATTTAATATATTTATTTCTTGATTATTATTAGTCTTTTTTTCATTGGTTGCCTCGGAAATTATTTTATAAATTTGTTTAATATCATTTTTACTCTCTTCAATTTTGTTCTTATAATAATTATACTTACATTTAGCAATAAGTTTATTTAACATGTTGCGATAGGTTCTATATTTGTGATGCAGTTCCTGATTTTGACATTTTAGCAGCCGTTTTTTTAGTTTGTCCCTTTTTTTGATTGAGTGTATTATTCCATTTGTTATCCAGGGCTTTACTTTCACATACTCAGGAATGTTAATAACTTTAGATACTTTTGATTGTTTATATATATTCAAAAAAATTTGATAAAAGGTATTCGTAGCTTCTTCAGAATCATTGGATTGTAAAACTGATGACCAATCTTGATTCTGTAGTAGATTTTTCATTTGCTTGTAATCAACTTTTTCTATAGTAGTGCTTTTTATATTCCTAGAATGAATATTATTTTGTTTTAATATGATGTTTAACATAATCGGGTAATGGTCCGTTAAGTCAGAATTTAGCACAAAAGATTGGTAGTGTATAAGACCTGTTTTCAATTTTTTTCTTACAAACAAATGATCAATACAAGAAGCAGATGTAGAAGTAACCCTTGTATAACAATTTATATAGGGCACAAATCCGAAATTATTCATAGTAGATATATACAAGTTAGTGCTATCATTATTAGTATCACAAATATTCAAATTAATGTCCCCAGTGAAAACCTCTATTTGGTTTTTTAAATTGCTTTCAAAATAAGTGTTAATATCCTGAATAAAGTGTAGTTCGTTAGTAGAGGGGGGTCTGTACAAGCAAGTTATTCCAAATGTAATATTTGATTTTTCAAAGGTGAGTCTACTGAAAGTTACTTGAGATTCAGAAAGCTTTATGTCAACTATATGCACATTTAAGTTCTGTTTAGTGTAAATCAACATCCCATCATTCTTGTTGTACTTTGCATTATTATAATGGACATTATACCCAGGTACATTGAAGTATTCACACTGTTCGCCCAAAAGCTGAAAGCATTCACTCAGTACAATAACATCACAGTAGGACAATTCATAAGCTTGTAGTGTTACTAAGAGGCTTTCAAAATTTTTTTTTAACACTTCTTATATTTATATGTATAATATTAATTAATTTTTGTCCAATGTTTATTTGTGAACTAAGAATATCTCTACAAATACTTCCCTGCGGTAGTTGATCGTTTTCTTCTAGGTCCTCCAAATTAGTAAGAACTTCAGTTTCTATTTGTAGAGCCATTATGATTGTCCATAGTCTATTTTACTTCTTACTATTTCTAACAGATATTTATAAGAGGGACACTCAAAACTACTGACTGCATGATTTACACTATATTTGGTGTTATACTTTTGATTCGCCACTACACAGTTTGAACACTTTTTGACAGTTTTTGGGCATTCCCGAATATCATGCTCCCCTGAGCAATATTCACACACTAACTTTTTATTGCAATCAGTGTTTTTATGGTAATGTTCCTGACATTTAAAACATCTTGGAACACTAACATCTTCATACACCCGGTACCTTTCCCACTGTAGAAAAACTTTTTTTTTAGTATGAATTTATGGAAAAGATCAGATGAACATTCTGCATAAATAGTTTTATATGTATTATTCCTTGATTTCTTAATGTATGTAACTTTTAGTTCATCATTCTCTCCAATGAACTCATTCTGCATTCGCAAATCTATCTCTATCTGTTCCTCTGTCAATTCCTTTTCATAGCCAACAATTTTTATTCTAGGTTTCTTTAATTTTGTAACCAGGACCTCATAGTTGTCACTTAAGGTCTTTTCAGCTTCTTTTTGTAGTTTTTCAATATCTTCTATTGTTGGACACTTGATAATGACACTACCTTTTTTTGCTTCTCTGGTATTTTTAACACCAATTTTAAGTTCCGAAAGTTTTATATTTTTGTGTAAATCTTCTTTTGTTTTTTCAGTTCTCTGTTCTTTTTTCGGCCTAATAATGAGACTCGGTATATTTTTTATTTGTTTCGTTGGCTTTTTATTTAACACATCGGCATATAGAGGGGACGAAAAGGGCTGACTTTGATTCATTGGTGGTGTTTTGCTATGGATAGTTTCCAAATTGCAGAATTTCTCTGTAAGTTCATTATTTTTTGTGGTAACTTCTGAAACTGTTTTGTGTAGTGTTTCTATTTCATTGCTTCTACTGTTTTCCATTTTGATTTTAAACTCTTTAAATTCCGTCTGTATTGTTTCAAGCATGGTAACTATATGAGGGATTTTGGTAAATAATTCTTTACATGTTTCACACACAAATATTAGAATTCTCCTCTGTAATGGCATAACACGCATCTCAGATGATGACAGGGTCATGCATTGTTTATGAATTTTTTTTTGGCAGCAATCACACTCATAACATTCTTTATCAGTAATCTCAGTTGAGCACTTAAAACATAAAATTTCAATTTCGTTTCCATCCATAGTTCAGGGAATATTCTTGAGACCTGGCAACGTTGCGTTGATTTTGAAGCTTCTTGTAAAGGAATGTTCAAAACAAACACTGATTTTACTCGAATTTCACATCAAGATAATCGCTAGTTTCATTTTCATGGTAACATTAAATGTTGTTTAACACCTTATGACTATTATCCGGTTTTATTTTGAGGTAAAAACTCGAAAAATTAACGATTTATCACGCTTTGTAAGTAAACAAACTCTGCTGTGTTGCCACCTGAATGACTAATCCAATGCACCAATGTTTTTATAATAAAATAATTTGTTAAAATTATTAAATTAAAACCTTACTAAATCAGAGTAGAACTGATGTGGGTAGAAACGAATCTATAAACAGAATTATGTCATTTAATAATGACCCTAGAATGTTCCTCTGAAAGCTTCAAAAAGAAAGTTAAACGTCATCTGACCAGCAGCGATAACAACTGAAGTAGTAACCAAATTCGCCTACCTGTTAGAATTTAACTAGATCCTTGCCTGACTTTTGATTGGATTATACAGCCTGTTATACCTATTAGTATTATTTATATATTTTTTGTGTTTTTTTTATATAATCTTGACTTTTTGTACTATTTGGGCACTGCCTGTAATGTATATATGTGTTAAAATAAATAAAAACATAAAAGAAGAACTAATATATCTTTATTGCTGGAGAAGTGCAACAAAACATTGCATAATCGCGATGCCATTCGATGGTGGCATTACAACCAATATTATTCCCCATATTGCCACTGCGTTGGAGCAACCAAATCATATGTTTGACTATTCTCACAAGTCTAAGAGGATGGATAATTAGAGCTAGGTGATGATATTTCTTTGTTAAAATTTAACAGATATGTATATTAATATTAATAATTACGTGTTACGTTAACATTATTCAGGAGGGCGCGCGGTCACGCGGCCTCAAAGAGCAGCCGACACTGGCTCTAACAATTAAGAATATTGACAAAGTCAATCAAAAGTCAGAAAGCAAGCTATATTATTTTCTACGTTACTAAGCTTATATAGAAGACAATTACAAATACATATCAGACATTTTATCCTGAGAGAAAGATATAGCCCAAAATCAAAGTTCAAAGACAAGGAATTTGGCTTTTAGAATTGGATTTCATCTATTTAGAAAAATATATACAATAGAGTTACGGCTTAGTGTAAAATGCTCTACACACTTGACTACAAACCATCGTTCAATACGACACTGCTGTCTTAATTATAATTGTATAGTGCGAAGACAAACTGTATATAGTATGGCATGCAGCTTTAGACTTAGATGGCAGTAGACCTGCCATAAAACATTACATTAGTAATAGTTGCATGACGTGTGTAGTGATGCATACTACTAAAATTACTACAAATTCAATAATTTAATCAGAAATTATGAAAGCAAGTAAATGTGTGCAAATAAATACTAAAAAAAATACTGAAAAAGAAATCGTTTATGGAGTACCAGATGATACAACAGTTATTTATTTTGCTGATCTACAATTAATTTGTTCTTAGCTTATATCTCACGAATTGCTTTAAATTTTAGTAAATGTTCTTTTATGTTATTTATAATTCTTTAATATATTCTAAATCCCAATATTTCAATTTGGGGTTCTACTACCATATTTGGAACCTTAATCTATATAAACCTAAAGGATTCTTAAACTTACAAAATATTTATTATTTACAAATTTGCATTTTAAAGCAATCTATTATTAATAATGAAAAAAAAAACAAATATTTTATTCAAAAAATCACTACACGATATATTGCTCACAATTACAGATCATTGCAGTAAAACGTAAATTAGGAAAAAAGTCGGTTATGCACGATGGATTACAAATATACAACTTGCCACACTCTATACAACATAAAACAAAATTGTCAACATTTAAAAATGTATTTTCAACAAAAATAAAAATGAATATTTTTTTATTAAATAAAAATGAATATTTTAAAGTAAAGTTTAATCAGCTTGTTTTCTTGGCATGGCACTGGATTTTAATATAGATTGACCTATATAGGCAAAATACTGGTGTTTATAATAACAATCAAAATCTCAGTAGTTTCATTAACTAAGTGTGTAGGGCACTAGGATATGCCATGAGCTTACTGCATTTGGCTATAATATGTACATTATTGCATTAGGAAATAACTATTTTATGTCAAATATTAGATCAATTTATTTCTATATATGTCTAATATATAATGTATTGTCACTGCTAATATATAAATCAAATACAACATCTAATAACTTACTACTAGTTTCACCATCAACATCATCATCAGAGCTATTATCAGTTTTCATGGAATCTTGTTTCTCTGTAGGGCTGAGTTCTTGACTCAATGGGTCTTGACCTAGACTTACTGGAGCTCCATAAAAAGTAGAATGACCAACCTTTTTATTAGACTCTGTTTCACTAATGGTATCACTCATAGCAGAGGTTTCTGTTTCTTGTAACACCTAAGTCACATACATAGATGTATAAAGTTATATTATCACCAATATAATAAAGTTCATTAGGCATTTGATGAAATATTCAAGAATAGTGCTGAGTGTGAAAAAACACATCAAACTTAATTAGGCCTAAAAATAGTTTTTGAAATGTTATTTAAAATGCTAGAATTAATAATAAATATGTACCTCACTCAGAGCGTCTCTTAAATCATTTAAACCCCCTTTAAAATCCAGAGTTGGGGTTTTACTGACACCTGGTTTATCTGAGACAAAGTCAAACTCTTCACTGGTAGGCAACGATTCGTTTGATTTCACACTCAATGTGTCCTCCATAACTATCTGGAAAATAAGTAGGTATCAATTTAGGATCTTGTAAAGTATTAGTCCTATGCAGTTTGATAATTTTTGAATATAAAATAAAAAGTTAACCTCCTTTCAACTATTTTAAGAGAAAAACTAAATGGATGAACCACTTTTTCTATTAAAAAACAAGAAAACTCCTTTTATGACAGTTTTAATGTTGTTTGAAGAAGTTAACTTCTTCAAATAACGGTTTTACGAAGGAATATCTTACACTGCTGCCAGATTGATCTCATTTTTTTTTGCAAAAAATAATCAATGTTTGTCTTCTGAATTGGCTGTTGTCATTTATGTTTATTAAATCTGAAAATTTAGTTTCATTCACTTTTCAGAATAAAAAAAAGGCCTCACCTGGGCTAAACAAAAATGCAGTCCAATAATTTGGCAACAGTACTAGGATGGGTTGACTTGACATTTATCCGCTCTAAAGCTTTCCTTTAGTAATGGCAATATTACAGTTTAAAAAATAGTTTCATAGTAGCTTCTATTACAGCACTTTTGCTGTAATAGCTTGCATTATAACACTAATGTTGTAATGCCTTCATTACAACACTTGAATTTATGCCCAAATCCAAATGGAGCAATTAGGGTTGGAATTGCTTGGCTTGCTGCTGCTTCTACATGAGTTTTTTCAGAATCACTCATTAAATTGCATTATTTCCACATGCTATCTGTCTTTGACATAATAGCAACTTAAAAAAATTAACTTATGGTAATTTTAAAGTTACTTATGAAATTTAATTTTCAAAACAACAGGTATTTTGTTCATTTATCAAAAAAGATGTTATTGCCATTTTGAAACATAAATTTGGTAAGCTTAATTTCATACATTTAATGCATTAATTAACGAAAGTAGATAAAAATGTGTACAATATTCGTACTGTAAAACTCATATTATGATTCTCAACGTATTATCATTAACAATTGTGCCTTGAGTCATAATATGAGTCTTTACAACCCTTATATCACAAATAACTATTATGATCACCCTAGCAACCTTGCACATATTTCCTAAGTAATGTTTAATGAAAAATATGTTGCTTAGCAATTATTTACATAAGCAAAAACAAATTAAGCACCTACTTCCTTTCAAGAACCATATTTTTCTGGCTTTAATTTGAAAAAAGTGATTCATCCATACATTTATGTGTATTGAAGTCATTAAAAAAAAGGTAATCTTTCTAATACACATTTGTCAAATTCAGTGAGACTAATAGTTAACAAGAGACACAAAGAGTTAGTAGTCTTAGTGTAAATTAAAATCTCTAGATAGAACTCTTTAAGTATTTAATTCAGCTTCTAGCTTTGATATCTTAAATTGCGAATTGTGTGGTCTTAGAAAACAAGCTTCAATATTACATAGATTTCTAATAATTTGATGTTCAACAATTTTTTTTTTAATTTATTTTAATTTCCACTATGTATTTATGTTTAGTTTTGCAGTTCTCTACCATTGGTAAAAATGACAACCATTGGTAAAAATTTTATAAAATACAAAATAAATAAACAATAAGCCCGTTGTAACTATAACAACCAATCAAATCGCTTTATTTTCGTTTCGTTCCTTTGGTTTATCAGATGCACATTCACCCTAAAAATAATGGTTTTTAAATTCAACAAGAAAAGTTGGATATTATTTGTCTATATTATTCCCATAGCACAAATGCACGATTACTTAGTTTTAAATGAGGGGTGGATAACTCCCATAAGTCTGTGTACTAAGTCATTAAAAAAATGACTTAGTACACTGACTTATAAAATTGGCTAAAGTGCTTCAAATGTCACTTAAAATTCCTCAAGACTTAAAAGTCATCCAAAATACTTTAAAGTGTCCCAAAGACTTAAAAGTCCCCCAAAGTCAGTTAAAATTCCTATAGGTATTTTAAGTTACCTAAATTCAGTTGAAGTCTTAGATTTGACAAAGTCTTTCAAGTTTTTTTAAGTAACTTGCGATTTATGTTTTACAAAATCAAAATGTAAAAACAAAAAATATGTCTTTAACAATAACTAATATCTAAAAATGATAGTAGGAATATGCAAAACGATTTAAATTATGGCTTCTTTTATAAACTACATTTTAGTCCTGCCCTTTGGATGCCTAAATACTTAAATTATTACTTCCGGCAACTATTGAAGAGGCCACTCTATAAAATCACATTTAAATCTTTTCGAGTCAAGTATTTTAAACAGACATACTGACAAATATTGTATTAAAGGTAAAACATATTTCTCCCCTTAAGGATTGAATCTTAAACAATCTAGAAATCTATCTTAAATGATTCAAAAAGCTCAGAAAACTGAATAATTTTAAAATATTATTTACTTAAAGAGATATTTATAAAAAGTAAAATCATATACTACACCTCTTGTCGAGAAAACCAGAAATTGATTTTTAGGTTACATGTTCCATTAAAAAAAATATATATTATTTTTATCTACTCTGTGACAATCATTTGTTCTATCTCTTGAAAAATTCTGCCAGTTTAGGATAAATTTTTTCAACTCTCTAGGGGTGGAGGTGACAAAAATATGGGAAATTTTATTTATTTATTTATCAATGGGACATGCCCATTGTTACAATGTTCAAAAATATGATACTATTGGTGTTAAAGATTAGATATGTGCTTAATACTAACAGAATTAAAGATTAAATAGTATCAGATTTTTTTTTAATAATTAACAATTAAAGATACATTTGCAAACATTGAAAAAAAAGAGGACATATGTTCATGTAATAAAATAGACAAAAATTGGACTAGTGTCTCCCTTTTTTCTCAGTAATTTTTTATTTGGCTTAAAGAGGATCCAAAAAAGTCAAGTTCAATCATTCTGTATATGTGATTTATAACTGGACACATTCAGGTAACGAAACATCCTCACAATTTGTCACAAGTGTTATTTATCTGAGTAGAGGTTACAAAAAGAAGAGGAGACAGTATCACATTAATTACTGTGTGATTTTTGTGCCGTGTCATATGAAAATCCATTCTCTCTGATCATTCTCATATTTAGGTGTGATCCATTTTTTAATGCCACCAGTGTTTTATAATATGTTGAACAATCATATAAATTTTTAAAGAATATAACTTTTTGTACACCCCAGCCACTACAAAAACCTGATTAATACCATAGCAAAAAGGTGCATTTTATATCTGAAACTCATCAAGAAAACTTTTCAGATATAAAAAGAATTAGAGAATGGGTATAATTACATACCCTAATAATTATAGTATTGATTTATATAATATACTTTAGTTATGCTATCAAATCATAGGTGCTCTATATAAGGGCAAAAGGGAGGGCTGAAACCCCACCTCCTCTATTCACTGAACTTACATAGAAAAGGCACACATCACTAACTTATCTGAACATTGTTTGCTTTTCTTAGAATTGTTTCTAAGGGTGCCCATGTCTCAAATAATTATATTTTTTGAAATAAAAATGATTCCTCAAATGATAATCGATTTTTTATTCATAGATTGTCAGTAGATAATAATTTACATCAAATATACTTTAAGTATCGTACAAATTTGAAAAAGAAATCAAATAATATCTATTCTAAGTATAAAAAAATAATTTTTAAGCAGAAAATATATTTAAGTTTCACAAACTTATTTTATACACTCTAGATAAATAATTATTTGTGATTATTTTGAGTTAACAATATACAATATATAAAAAATCACATTTTTTTTTGCGAAATATAAGCATAAGTAGTGCCACTTATGAACAGCCATTACTTCTTGAAATCCCAGTCCTGTCTTGTTAAATTTGTTGGATACCTAGGTAAATATGAAAAATATAAAATGGCTTCCAATTAAGATAACCAAATGAGAAATTTCCCATTAAAATTATTTTAATTTACCAATTTTGTTTTTTCTTATAGAAAATTCCTGTGCAAACAGAAAGGTTGCCCATTCTCTGAAGCATCTGAGGCATTCAAATTCATATTTTCAAATTTACATACATAAGTATTTATACATGCCAACAGTAACACATTCCTAGGTTACACATTAAAAGCAAGAAATTATAATAAAATTGAGTATAGAGTAGTCACTAAAACATAAAATTCTACTGAAAAGAAAGAACACAAATTTAAAATACATATACTAAGATAAAATTAAAACAACAAAACAGTAATATCTTAAAACTGTTATCGAATTTAACAGCTAAGGACCTTAGACCACTCTGACATCTTTTCAGACAATTTAAGCTTGGAACCAAATTTCCTCAACTCTAGTATTATAGTTGGGTACATGCCTCTGGTACAAGTGATGATTTTTTATGTGGAGAAAGCTTTCCTGAGTACACAGGAAAAATTATTAGCCACAAAACCTCAATCCCTACAATCGTTCTGGTATAAAAAACCACTCACTATTTTAACAGCCCTTCTCTGCAGTGGAAAGATCCTTGAACAATCAGCTGCATGACCCCATGCAATAATGGCATACGTTAAGTGAAATGTATATATAAGGGTATAGTACATCTTCAGTAGTACCTCTTTTGTAATACATTTAGCTAAGTTCCTTAAAACAAATACTGATCCATGATACACATTCTATTTTATAGACTGATCAGAGAACATATCTAAATACTTTATGAATTTTAACATAACATCTACTTGGTAATCCTCAGGTAAGTATAAAATCAAAAAAAATTGTCTATTTTTTTAATGTATTACTTGATTCCCCCTTCCATAAAAAATATTTCAAAAGTACACAGTGTAGTTGTAATTGCTAAATAGATAATTTGAATTTCACACCACAACAGTTACAGGAGAAACAACGGACTTTAAGTCCACTATGTGTATCGATGACTGATAAAGCAGCCATGTTTCGAGGTAAAGGCCGTTTACAATTTTTTTCAAAGAAAAATAATGTTTACAAGGCTGCACACTGTTTACAACCACATAGTTTAAAAAATAAAATTAGCAACTTAGAATAGCTCGCATACAAGTTCTTGGATTTAGAAACATATTTAAATAACATCACCAAAACACGATTTTTAAATAACATACATATACATTATCATTTATTGCATTCTAAATAGTATTCCACTACAACACAACAAGGGGTCCTTAAAACTTATTACTTATTTTAAAACCAATACCTACTTCCTACTGATTCGTCCCCTGAGAAACAATTAAGATGTTAATCTGGTGCATGGCTTGTGATGCTTCCTTTTGTTGTTGTTTAAAGTTACAGAGATAAAATTTCGTCTTTTTATTAATATTCCTTCTAAAGAGCAAAATAAATACTTCTGTAGCCAAGAGGACGTTTGACAGTTTGACAATAATAAAAAAAACGGAAACTGGCGCCCCTTGCGGCGATTCGAAAAACTCAAAATATCGAAGAGAGATTAAATCTCAAACTGAACCATGACTTGTTTTATTATAAATAAATACACTTTTTTACGACCCAAAAAAAGGCCTAAATCGGACTAACCAAAAAGCAATCCGATATCTAAAACACAATTACACAGCCAGTTGAGACCTTTTTTTTTTGGTTAATGTGAAAAGTGTATTTATAATAAAACAAGTCACGGTTTGTTGTTTGAGATTTAAGCACTCTTAAAATATCAGAGTATTAACAAAATTCGCTAAGTTTTTAGTGCGAGCTCTCCTGGCTCAGTGGAATTAGTATAAACAATTATAATCGTCGAGCTCAAGATTAGCAACTAATTCCATGTTGAATCCATGCCTTTAGAATATAAACAAAGCGTATTGCGTTTTTGGTATGAAATTTGTTAGCCGAATGGTAGGGTCCAGGATTAGCATTGCAAAGGTTTTGTGTTCCATCCCCGGCGGGCGATGACTTTTTTTTAATAAGAACCTATAATTTTATATATAAATGTGTTTTAAAAACCGTACTGCATTTTCGTTAGCCCTGGTTAGGTATTTTTTTGTGTTAACATAAAAATGTGTATTTATATAAAACAATAGTTATGGATTCACCTACCATTTAGCTTCTCATATAGTAAAGGTCTTGAGCCTCATTTCCTACGAGCAACGATTTTTTATTTTTTTTTTGGTTTGGATAATTTTTGCCGGTTTTTATGATCTATATATATTGGTAAATTTTGGGGTGCTGATCGCATCTGAAGTCAGATTTTATCGATAGCTCAATGATAGGGAGCTACTTTAGAATTGTACAGGTCTTGTTTTCTATATCTGTAGCGTTTTTTTTAATAACCCTATTATTTTGTATGTAGTCGCGTTTTAAAAATTAAGCTGCGTTTTGGTTAGCCCTAGTTTCCTTTTTTTAGTTGATTTAAAAAAGTGTATTTAGGTATATAAAACAAGTTATGAAGTAAAAGTCTATTTCCGACGAGCGATGATTTTTAAATTTTTTTTGATTTTGGTAATTTTTGGGTTAAGCTAACCACCGCCGATTTTAACGATTTTTGGTATGTGGGTATATTTTTGGGTGCTGATCACCTCTGAAATCAAATCAAATTCAATTTTCAGCATTAAATTTATACAAAATGGTCGGTTTTTGCATCAAAACACTCATTACATTAAATATTAAAGAAATATTTTCAAATTTGCAAATTCATTAGTTAGATTTGAATGGTCTAGTTTTCCAGTTCTTGTTTGGCGTATTTAGGGGGGGGGGGCAAAAGGGGAAATACCCCTCTCCGGAGCTAATAACACAAGCAAAATCTTTGAAAGTAAAAATTATTTTACAGCAATCGTCGCTAATTTTCATATGGTTATTAAGCTTATGCTGTGTTAACAAACAAAAAGTACGGGCCGCCAAATGTAAATACTTGCCCACCCCCCGGAAGGCATTCTAAATACGCCACTGATTCTCTTTAGGGTGGAATATGAGAAAATCCGCAAATAATTTTTTAGATAATCGTTTTAGAAAGCCGTTGTCAAAAGATTCGGCTTAAAAATATCAGTATTGTTCAAAAGTAAAAACATATTTTCCCTCGTTAAGGAAGAAATGTCAACAAAATTAGAAATTGATTTTTAAAATTTTTGAAAGCCGTTGAGGAAAGAATTGTTTTACATTCTCATTTGGTTGAAGAGATATTGGAAAAAATATAAGTGGATTTTTTACCTTCTTAAGAGTAAATTTTCGAAAAATTCAGAAATAGTTCTTAGATACATATTTTTAAATCAGTCATTCAGTTGCTTTTCTTCTTTATATATTGCATATGTATAGATAATTCAATCGATAAATATTTTCTTTAATTATGATTCTAGAGGGTGGGGTCAGAAATTAGCAAAATAACTGTTTGACTAATAAATAAACTTACTTAAAAAAACTAAACCACTTTTAAAACAAATTTAATAAAGTAAAAAAATATTCAAAATTATGTTTTACAAAAACACAAGTGAAATTTTAGAGATTCCTATGTACAGGGCTTTCATTTACATTTGGACACCTAGTTGCAGCTTTTCTATAAAAGATATAAAACCACAGTTGTAGCATTTTGATTCAATTACTTTATACAAATATCAAACATTTCAAAAAATTGTTAAAAAGTAAAAAAACTTTATTTTCTTAAATGGAACACCCTATACATTATTATTTCAGTAAATGGGTGGTCTCCTCTTACCCATTTTAACCAGGTTTGATACCTATATGTTTTATTTTTTTGTATATCCTATAGTAAAAGCTGTAACTAGGTGACAAAATATACAGGAAAAAACATGCAAACTTTTCCTTGGCCAGTCTAAATATATATCTTATGAAATTACAAGGAAATAAAAAACAAGACCACTTGGTTTCCGCGAAATATATCAAAATCAAACTTGAAAAGCCGCGAGTTGGCTTTGATAAACCACTTCATTGCTCACTGAAAGAATATCAACGTTCAACCTATCGTTTTTTTTTCCCTAAAGACAGGGGTAAAATAAAAAGTGGTTAGGTATTTTCTAAAATTGCGTTTATTTGAATAAAAAATAAATTGTGCTGAAGTGCCGACGTCAAAATATTATTTTTTATCTAAACTTATTGTATATTACAGCAAATCAGGATTATTTAATTTAATGTGGCCATTCAAATCTTGGATTAACCACAAATAATAATCTCCAAAAAAAAAGAAATTAATAATAATAAAATATTTTAATGGCCATTATCCTATAATCTTTTTGGGATTTAATGGCTCTTGGAAAAGAATGGGTCAGGGCACTCAGGGCGTTGGACGAGCGGAAGCCTCCGGCCTCCACTCATATAACGGTCAAGAAATTGTTTGCCATGCGTCCGAAATTGTCCCGGAATTCGTCAGCTTCCCCCGTGTCCTGGGATGTTAATAAATTGTGTCTGAAATACACAATTGTAACTTATTTGTACTTACCCTTATTATCAAATTTAAAACATTTTTTTGGCATCCGTTTACGATTGGTAATGGCTTGTTGTACTGGGTATCTCCTTATATGTTGCGCCTCCCCCCTTCAGTTTTATTTTTAGAGATAGAAAAACTTTAAATGTAGAAGCTGCAGAATAAACAAATAAACATCACAAATCTCTCTAAAAATACCAACTTGTGTTATTTTTTATTTGAATGTCATGAATTTACTCAAACCGTTCCTGGATATTTTTTTTGTGTGGCCTGCAGGTAATGACTGATTGACTGTCATTATCAAAACTAATTTCTTTATACTATAGGATATTCAACTCAAAAAAACTTAACATAGTATAATTTTATTTTACAAATGGAGCAAATTGAGTCATACAGGTTAATAACAAGAAATAGGAACATACAAGATTTCAATCATGTCTGTATAATATCTTCACCGATCTACCGGACAATTCCTTCACCGTTAGCCTTATTATTCAGAATTCCATTGAGCTGCGATTTAAACCCTTCATCAATTAGAGTGAATTATCGCCCAATAACTGATATAGGTTTATTCAGACTTTATAGATTGGTTAGTTCCTTGGACTGGACTTGTATAAGGGGTGGTGAGTTGGATGCCTGTTCTAAACGTATATAGTTTCTGGAATAGATAATCGATGCTTGCGAGTCATGTTTTAACATAAAGACCAAAATAGTTTTACCAAACTGCAACGCACATTTTAGAATATTGTAAAGGTGTTGGCAGTGGCCGCGCAAGTGATACCATAAACGTTTATGTACGTTAAGCTAGAAGTAAACAAACGTTATCTCCGAGAACAATGCGGAGTATTCCGGAGGAGTGCCGTAAAATGTCCACTGCATATATAATGCTCACGGTTTCCCTTTAGTTTTATACAGATGTGTTACAGTGTGAGAGTTTCAACCACAAGGAGACTGTCGAGAATTATTCCCGGATGTGACCATTTAGTTGATTCTATTTTGAAATTAGACAAGACCGGCAAGTTTTAACTTTTCCAGCGTGTTTTGGATCTAAAGAAGACGTTATCAAGGTAATTTCAAGAAAATTCTAGAACATTTCATTTCGAAACTAAATAAGATTTGTACATTTTGACTTTGTCATCGTGTTTTGAACCTTATAAAACCCTATCAAGCCGTTTCTAAAACATTCTATTTTGAAAGTAAGTTTTGACTTTGCCATCGTGTGTTGAACCTCAAGAACATTATATTTCGAAACTAAACAAAATCCGTAAAAGACTTTGTCATCGTATTTTGTACCTCACAAAACCCTCAGAAGAGACATTTCAAGTTAGTTCTAGAAAGTTCTATTCTAAATCATGC
Source organism: Kuschelorhynchus macadamiae (assembly GCA_030620095.1). NCBI lineage: Eukaryota > Metazoa > Arthropoda > Insecta > Coleoptera > Curculionidae > Kuschelorhynchus > Kuschelorhynchus macadamiae. The sequence continues at coordinate 374,563 of JAUTXW010003428.1, forward strand.
AAGATTCATCCAAAGCCTAAAGAAATATAATTGCATGCCTAACACCAGACAATGAACCTCTAAAATGAACGAACAAGTAAAGGAGATTGAAGAACAACTCAAAAAACTGAGAACAGGACTCTTTCTTATGAAGAGGTCAGGTGAATGACTGAAGAATCTAAGAAAGTCAAAGAAATAAAAAGGCTACAGAACAACAGGAAATACTAAAATATCTGCCAGATTTGGAGGCCAAAAGAAAAAGAGGAAGAACAGAATCAGCTCAACGAGATTTTAAACAACCAAGAGGCCAAAATACGAAACAAAAAATAGGAAGAGGCAGAAGACAGGAACAACAAGAACAAGTTGAGAAGATTTTAAATGTACAAAAAATAAAAGAGAACAAGAACTACGTCGACTGGAGGACTGGATCCAGAATGCCATTGAAAAAGAACAATGCCGCTTGCAGAAAATCATAGATGTCAAGGAAGAAATAAACAAGTGAAAGGATAAATTAAAGAAAAAATGGTTAAAGTAAGAAATGATCTTGAGATTAAAGTAAAGCAAATTCGTGTGGAGTTAAAACAAATTCAAATAGAAGTTAAAGAGATTCGCGACAACACCGAGAAAAAATTGTTCAACATCTTGAAAAATAAGGAGGTAAAATGAAAAAACAAATTTTTGCTGATCAAATAGCAGTTTCTAGCGGTAAAATCAAACCTCCATGTATGTGCGTCAGTTTGGAGCTGCAGCAATATGCAATTATTAGACCGGCGAAAAAAGGCCACTTTTCTAATAGTTCCTATAAGAGACCAATGGATTTGTTACAAAGCATTCTCGCGGGTCATTAACAAAACTATTAGCACCTTGTTCATTCATTAGGACTTCGATTTGGAGACCAATATCGTTAAGAAATATATAGAACCCAGCTTAAACCTAAGACACAGAAGCCCAGCGAATCATTTGAGAATTTGAGTCTGACATTAGAAAGTTAATAATATTAGCGTTTCCATCATCATGTGAAGACATGCAGGAATGGATGGCAGTGTCTGTATTTGTGGATAAAATACGGGATCCCGAAGTTCAAAAAAAAATAAAAATTATCATGTTTAGCAAGAGTAGTGACACACTTGTTTGTGCTTTTAAGTTGGAAGCTGTGTTTAATGCCTCAAAACCTGATGACTTGAGGCGTCCTAAGTCAGATAAGAAACAGTCAAGACGTTAATGTCCATAAACAGCAAAAGGTTTCCGTTGTCGTAAACGTTTAGTAGCCACTGTTAAGGGGAAATGCTGGTTAAATAGGACGAAGCCCTCAGAACCGACTTTAAGACAATTAGTAAAAACTAAAAATGTGAATTTCCAATTTCATACATACGAATTTTCTAATTTCTTATGGACCCCATATTGGATTTTTGCACTTTTTTAAAGAACATGTTAAAAGCTTTCAAGTCGCAGCAAACAAGTCAAGATTATTATTTTTAAAACCAAACATTCGTATTTGGTGAATTACAGAGAAAAATTGAGAATACCCATTTTTAGTTTTTCCTAAATATTTCAAAAACCGCTGAAGAAAATTTAAACCTTCAGGCAGAATCAAATTTGTAATCAAATTCTCTACAACTTTTCTAATTTAACCATCTTTCTATAATAGTTTTCGATATAGCAACACATGGAAGTCAAATATTAAACACAATGTATGTTATATAACCTGAAATAGCAACGACGCCAAAAAATCTTAAGTTCAGAAAGTAGCGAAAAACATTAAAAATCAGTTATTTTAGCTTCTACCCCACAAAATGAACGTTTTTTCGAAAAACAAAAACTCTAATATTCCAAGATAAAAAAGTTGAAAAAGTTAAATAACGGCTTTAGGAATTTACATAACCCACACAAGATCTCACAAAATTAGATACAAGCTAATAGGCAGTCACAATCCCAGATAAAATATTACCTTTCATATTTTTTTTAAAGCTGTCTTTTCCAAGAAATGGGTCATCATCCATTTCTCCCTCTTCATCACATTTTTTGATATTGTTTTTCGGTGATCTATTCAAAAATGAAATGCAACCATTTTTTATCCTCGTTAATTGACGTTTAAAGGAAAAATTCAGAAAATCAGATAAATGTCGTTAATTAATTGTACACCTATAATAATTAAAAAAAAAAAACTGTATTGCCATACCTAGAAAGTACAAAACTCAACTGACAAAGCTTTTTAAAAATAAGACTTATTTTATACTAAAAACAGAAGGTCAAACAAAAAAAAAATGTATAGAAAAAATAATGGGGGTTGATCATAAAAGAGACAAAAAAATATATAGAAACAAAACAATCACTCTATATGTCATTTAATTAAAACAAATGGGGCTGTAAAGACAGAACGTACATACAAATATATAAAAAAGCAATAGGACTATAGGTTTATACCCGGGGGTTACACACTGCAGAAAAAACTCACCCAGATTATAATGTGCTTTACCAAGGAGTAGTTCTTTCAGACATTCTCTAAACTTTTTTACAGAGCCTGTATTCCTATTGTAATCCGACAGATGGTTGTGCCTTTTTTTACCCTCGTAAATGTATGATATTTTAGTAAATTCCGTGGTTGGTATAGGAAGAGGCAAATCGCACGCTTGGCGAGTTAGGAGACAAGGGAAGAAGCTTAAATGCTATGGCGGTTTTTAAATAGAGAAGGCTGTTCTAAAATATATAGTGAAGTTAGCGTCAGAATTCTAAATGGTACAAAATAAGGTCGGCAGGAATCTCGTTGGCCTACCCCGGAGATGAAACTAACAATTTTTTTCTGCAAGACGAGAACAATGTTCAGGAGGTATATCTACACCCCAAAATGTGTAGCCGTATCTAAGGCGTGACTCAAAAAGCGCAAAATAAACTGATCGTGTTAAAGAAAGGCCAAGTTTACCTTTTGCAATTCTAATCGCAAAACATGCAGAAGATGGCTTCTGACTCAGCTTCATTATATGGTCCTCAAATCGAAGATTGGCATCAGTAAATAACCCCACAAATTTAGGCACTTTTTCCTCCTGAAGAGCAAGCCATCCAGATACACGCCATGCATATCACATTACACTCTTGATGTTAGCAATATCAGTTGAAATATCCTTAATTGTTCATGACTGCTAATAGTTTCAAATAATAGAAGTGTCATCGACAAGAGGGGTGAAGTGCCAATTGTCTTATACGCACCAAATCATCAAAAATATAATGGGGCCAAGCACTAAACCCTGATGCCTGTCGAGTGGCAAAAAACGTTTTCTCGCAACACCTTTTTCCACTAACAAATTTGGAATATATTGAAATAAAATAATGTAAACGCCACGAATAAAATACAACTATAACGATAGAATGCGAATAAATACGAATGACCTCGTAGCGGCATAGGCTCGAAAGACAATACGGGCGGCGCAACACGTGTGGATGAATATCGTTTTGAATTTTTTAAAGATATTAGGTGAATAACGATCTGTACGATAATCCAGGTAGGACCAAACTCTGCTTATAATAAGATGTATAAGAATCATCATAATAACAGGGAGACGGAATTTTTTTGAACCGTCAAAATTATTACTTGTTTGGTCTACATATCTGCAATTTTATCATATTCATAAACTCCGAGGCAAAACCGATATATGTAGATGCAAAAAAAACACTCATACACATATACCTCTTTATACACATTTGACATGACAAATATATACATTTCTTACAATAAATTATTGAGGGGTAAAATAGATACGTTCTTTTGCAGTCAGAACAAAGTAAACAAAAATAAACGAGCTTAATTATACGTTTTTATGAGTAATTAAAAAAAATAGATTAGGTATGGCCGCTGTGATAATAAATTTTTAACAAATAAGTTAAAAATATTACTAATTAAACACTTGACATATTACATATTGACGGCAAGGAGAAAAGAAGTAAGTTATTTTAACTTTATTGTCTTTTATGGGACAGGGACAGGAGGATAAATATTTTTTTCTTTGTCACACTTGCAGTAAATGTTTATTTACTTTAATCATTGCGTAAAACCTTAGAGTAAGAAATAAAGGTAGAGATCACAATTTATTAATAAATCGATATGTTTACGATAAAACAAGAACTAGGGATGGCCCATGTCCAAGCCGTGGCCAATTGTTGATGAATGTCAGTTGCGGCGCGAGGTTTTACTTCCTCCACTTCACTATCTAAAATCAAACTTAAACAAACTTAACTGGGTAAGATTAAAAGAAAATTAGTTATTTATATATTATGCCTTTAGATTTTTAAACTAAAAAACAATTGTTTTTAACACGCTTTTATTAGCTTCACTACTCGTCTGACTGAATGTTTATATCTGGTTCAAATCTTGTAATAGATTTTTCACCACTTTTTGTACCACAATTTGTACAGATTCAACTGAAAAATCGGTATCCAGGAGTATTATAGTTATTAAATTTTAGTCAATAATTGAGAATTAAAAATGGCGACGACATTTTTGCAGATTTGACTAAATTCAGCGTTTGGGGGTAATTAACACTACACATCATGAATTTTTGGTAACATTTAAAAATCCAACATGGCGGTAAAATTTCAACATTTGTGAAGATTTGACTGAAAGTCGTCATCTGAAGTAATTCAGGAATGCATATCATACATTTTTAGTAAATATTTAAAAAATCAGAGTAGGAATGCCAAGATTCCGAATAAGTTTTAACATTTATGCAGATTTGATTAAAAATAGATATTAAGAGTGCAATTTATACATTTTTAGCTTTATCACGGACAGGCATATACACACAAACCGACAGAATTGAGAAAACATGTTTTACTTTCCTCTTAGGCCAGCGCTATAAGACAAAAATAAAATAGCCAATTGTCATCTTGTTATTCCATGTTAATAGTTAAATAAAAAAAGATTTATTTTCAATATCTTAAATATTAAATTCTAACCAGTATGAGACATGGTAATGAAAACATTTTTCACCTTTGGTGACTTAAAGAATCGCCATTTAAATTCCTTTACCTCACAACACTTAAATTAAGAATTGGCCCAACTCAAGTAAAAGTTAAAAAATGACCCAAAATCAAATTATTTTCCCAGATATCCGAAATCAAGTAATTTTCGAAATCGCTGTATGTTTTTTTTTGGCTGTGAGACGCCTCTCGACTATTACCCAGTAAATAATAATTTAAGTTAAGTTAGCGTATAATAGCATCTAGGTAATTATTGAGAATAATGTGATACACGAAAATGTTGCTTTATAGATAAACATTTATAATTTTGATACACGTATAGATATATTTTTCTTCGAACAGGACAATTATTAGTCGAATTCGTCCACTATGCCATCTTATTCTAGAATCATTTTAACTCCCTAATAGGAAAAAAACTATTGTAATCGTGAGAAAAAATCACCTCCGAGATTTTCTTGTATCATTTCGCTTCTGAGGATCCTCACATGAACTCGAAATAAACGTTATATTATACTGAAGGCGATTGGCAAATACGTCATGTGACCCAAAATAAGTCAATAAGGTATCTTCCATTACATATTACAAGTCCCCTTTAAAAGAAAATCTCTGTTTACTTAGTGTTTAGAAGACAATTCCACACTTTTTTAGCAAACTTCACATTGTCGTACCATAGTTATGTCAACTAAAGTTCCTAGTTTCATAATGTCCAAGATAAAGTAAATAAAACTTAAACATATTTAAAAAAATCACTGTTCTCCTATTCTTACCTCACATTTAGAACGCTGCTTCTTAAAGTAAGGCAAAATAAAATTAGAAGATTTGTACCAGATCAACAATTACACAATAATACATTAAAACAGACGTAAAGCTAAGAAAAGCTTGGTTTCTAATAATAATTTTAATTCAATTAACATCTGGGCTAAAATATTTTTTAGCAAATTAAGTTCTTCAGTGTTAAAGTTTATTGTAATTCCACGAACCGCTACTGAGTTTCTAAGCCTTGCCTACTCGTATAACAAGGCTGGATTTGATTTGCGAAGTGTAAAAGCAGAAAAGTATTTTCAAGCTCGGAAAGGGAAGGTAATCCAATTTTTCGCGGCTGCTGTGGCAATCGAGGTGGGGAGGTCTTTCTGAAAAGTAATACCAATATAAAGGAATCTTCAAAGGCTTCAAGCATTTGATTGATTGATCAATTTGAATAGTATGTGCATTGGGAGATAATTTGTGAGATAGTAAACATGATTATCTTAATGGCGTTAAACTGAACAAGGTTTGCTCCTCACTCTACAATTTTAATCATGTCCTCAGTTAGGAATAAAGTCATTACTCGATGCATATAACCAACTTCAGTCTTGGAAACAGGTTTGAAAAATTGCATATTAGAGTGGAGTGTACTATCATCTGCATAACTGTGAATAGGATTGTTGGTAGAAGCAGATCATTGATGTGCAGGAGGAATGGGATAGGTGCCAACACTGAACCCTGCGGAATGTCTGTGTTGATTTTGTGGAAGTCAGATTAATGGTCTCACACTTCTACAGAAATACTTTTGTTGCAGAGAAAATTGGGAATTCAGGTACAAAGTTTTGGAGGAAGACCAGAGGCAATCAAATGCTTTGGATATGTTGAGAGCAATAATTTGGGCTTCCCCATGGAATCCTATGGACTTGTTCCAATTGTCACTTACAAAGGTAAGAAATCTTCTGCAGACCTTTGGTGGCGGAAGCTATATTGCCTGTAATGTATCTTATCTCAAATATATCTTTCAAGATAATTTAAGAGATCAGTATTGATATACTTCTCCATTGCCTTACTCATAATTGGAAGTAGGGATATGGTCTGTAATTAGAGCGAAGAGTTTTCAATCCCTTTTTGGGAACAGGCTATACATGAGCAGAATTTTTGATTGATTAGAATTTAAGACAAATGCCCTAGTTAGGACACTTATAATAACCTCTTAAGAATAAGAGACCGTTCAGAAGCTTTTTTTGGACTATGGCCGGAATGCCATTCAAGGCCAAAGGACTTGTATTGTTTTGAGATGTTGTACTTTTTTAACCCTGAAGGTAAAATATTATTATATATTATATGGCACAGCTGGTACTCATGGAAGGGGGAAGTGAAGAGGAGGGATTAAAGTAGAATTTGCGGCGAATTGTTTTGCAAAAATCTCTTTAGAGATAGAGAAGATTTCGTCACCAGAAGTTACGGATGGAAAGGAGCTTTTGCAGAAGTTTTGTTTTTGGCAAGCACGGACTGGCTACCATTTTGGCAGAAGAAAGAACTGGCTTTTTGGGCGTCGAAAAATATGCGATTGTAATAATTTCGTGCCTCGTTTTTCGCCTATAGATTTAAGAAGTGGGGTTCTTAAGGAAAAATTTATGAATACAGATTTTCTCTAGTCTGACATTATCGCAGGATTTTGAAAACCAAGGTTTATTGTTGGAAGGTTTTGAAGTCTTAATAGAATGTAAATAAATTGGATTACATCCGAGCATTTCATTTAGGCTAGAAATTATAGATTTTATTTATTTTCTTGTTTATGGTTGATTATAAATTTGAATTAGTACCACGTTAATTGCAAATTTAGCAAACAGAATTCATATACCATGTAAAAAGTTTTATTTCATTTCATAAATATTTTTTAGAATATTAGCACCAAATAAAAATGAGTCAAGCAGTAAATCAGACTTCAAACATCAATGTCGTGACATTTAAAGAATAAACCTTTATTTCCAGGCAGCAAGCATCTAAATAAGTAAGCAGTTATATCAAAAAAATCGGAATATTTTGTTATTCTAAAACCTTCCATATTTCGAAAAACGTTAATTTTTGATACATGGTATATTAACAAAATCAAGTACCTTAAGTCATATATCCTTAAAATATAAGAGAAAATTATTATGTAACCAGATTGAAGTTTTGATATGTTTTAATTTATTTTTTTTTAGAGTATAAATAATTCCATTTATTGAATTTATTGAATTCCATTTATTTTATAGCTGTAAACACATTGTGTTTCAGTGAAAGGTGTAAGAATAACAATAACCGTAGGTTAAATCTTGTCTTTTTCACCTCATGGTCTGGGTATATCTTGTGTATACACATACTAAATAGACGATTAAGTCCTAACACTGGAACCTGTGGTGGACGATAGATCAAAATACAAGAGTTCTAATCACACTACACCACAACTTGTTACGTTCTGGACGCGCGTTTCACTAACCAATAAACGCTACCTATAAACAGCCTGCAGATATTTGTGGAGTTTTAATATCACCAAAAATGCATTATGCAAACGAAGACGGTTCTAATCTCAAAAACCATGTTTTCTTAGTTACTACTTACGGCATGTTTTTCCAGGACTTTTTTCTTACAATGTCAATAACAGTTTTTATACTACCCCAAACTAGAATTGAAAATTATCTTTGGACACATTTTTGGATATTTCCAATGATGGATCCTGAACTGTCCTTGGGTTAGATAAATAAATAAAATAAATATCTATTTGTCAAAATACAAGAGTTCTAACCACACTACACCACAACTTGTTACGTTCTAAATGCGCGTTTCGCTAACCAAGTTAGCATCATCAGCAGATGATGTAAACTAAAGTAATCCTAACCGAGACTATTTATAGGTAAATGTGGTCACACTTGGTTGCGCCCGACTGCACCGTTGTCAAGTTAACAATAGAGGGGACTATAGGGAATAGGCCCTCTGTCTTTATTTAGTGCTTTCTTACCACATTTAACTATTTCTATACACTCAAATGCATCCAATAATCTATTATTAGATACATTTTTAATCACTTTGTCAAAGATAGAGACAGACAAGTTAACAATAGAGAGGACTATAGGGAATAGGCCCTCTGTCTTTATTTAGTGCTTTCTTACCACATTTAACTATTTCTATACACTCAAATGCATCCAATAATCTATTATTAGATACATTTTTAATCACTTTGTCAAAGACAGAGGGCCTATTCCCTATAGTTCTCTCTATTGTTTACTTGACAATGGTGCAGTCGGGCGCAACCACGTGTGACCACATTTACCAATAAATAGTCTCGGTTAGGATAAGTTACTTTAGTTTACATCATCTGCTGATGTTGCTAACTTGGTTAGCGAAACGCGCGTCCAGAACGTAACAAGTTGTGGTGTAGTGTGGTTAGAAGTCTTGTATTTTGATATACGTCCACCACAGGTTCCAGTGTTAGGACTTAACATGGCTTCACGGTCAACGGAACAAAACCTTTATTGTAAGTACTGTACTAAGATTAGGTTAATAGCAGCAAATATTTGGTTTCTAAAAGCATGCAAGTCTTTTTCAGTTTTCCCTAAATTCATTTCAGTCAGGATCCCTAAACAATCACCCGTTACTGGGAAGGTTGAATCTTTTGCCAAACAAAAGTGGCTAGATTTAGAAATTAAAAATCTGTATAGCAAACGAAGTATGCTTGAAATTGAAGCATACGGATTATTTAAAACACTCACTTATAAACTTAGTAATTTAGAATTTGAACAATGGTCAGATTTCCAAAGAAAAATGTGGTAGTTATTGATGCCAAATTTTTAAAGAAAATGTGTTCACTTAAAACCAAACTGAGAAAGTTGAAACCACAAAAACAAATTTCTTCGGAAGTCGAGAACATTGTAAAAAACCTTTCTTCTCAGTCCTTTGATAATAGAGAAATCGCTCTTTTGAATAAAGGTTTGCATTTTGCAGAGCCTCCAGTAAAAAATAGTTTACCACCTATTATAGCGAATATCGAAAGTTCTATTCAAAACGTGCCAGAGTCAACTAAGGGATTCATTCAAATCTCAAAAAACGTTGTTAACAACAAGTCAAAATATGTTTCTCGTGAAAATACTGAAGTTATCCAGGGACTGAAGAAAAAAGAATGTTTTTATTTAAAAGCTGACAAAGGAAATAAGGTTGTTATACTAGACAAAACAGATTATCTTGAAATTTTTTGATTCAAACTGGTCCCTACGATTTAATTGTACGATAACTTTGAGGTTACTAACTCGTTAGAATTCTTAGATAAAATAAGGAATGTTCACTTAAAAGAAGATGAAATTTTAATATCTTTTGATGTAAGCTCATTGTTTCTTAGTGTACCCATACCACTAGCTTTAGAGTACCTAAAAGAACTACTTGAAATCAATAATTTGAAGAATGAAATTATTGATGAATATTTACTTCTTACAAAATTATGTATAAATCAAAATTTTTGCAGTTCAACAATAAATATTATAAACAACTTGAGGGAACTGGGATGGGCAATTGCTTATCTCCGTTTCCTGCAAATTTGTTTATGGGTAGATTAGAAACCCAGTTCAAAAAAGAACTCAAGTATTTCCCAAGGGTGTGGTTTTACGTATGAAAAGGAGAACAATAGGCAATTACCTTTTCTCGACACGTTAGTTATTAGAAGTAACGATAAATTAGAATTTGATATTTATAGGAAATTTACTAATACTGATAGATATATAACATCCGACTCATTTCATTGCCATCAACACAAAATGGCAGCATTTCATTTCTTAACTCACAGATTAGTCAATTTTCCATTAAGTAAAGAACGTTTTAACAATGAAATTAATTGGATTAAAAATATAGCTAAAAGTAATGGATATAATGGTAATTTTGTACATAAATTAGTAAATAGACATAAGCATAAGAAAATGTTAAAAGATACCACTACTCTTAAAGCACTTGTGGCTCCCAATAAGTTCATAGTAATCCCATATGATCCCAGATATACGAGAGGTCTAGAAAAAGTATGTAAAAACGTAGGTTTTAGAGTAGCCTACAAAACGGAGAACAGTTTGAAAAATCTTCTTAGAAACCCTAAAGACAAAGTCGACTTGAAGGAGAGGAGTGGCATTTATGAAAGTAGCTATAATGACTGCGATCTAAAATATGTTGGGCAAACTAAACGTTCCATAAACATTCGTTTTAAAGAACATATGGCACATTTAATATACGGAAGAACAGAAAAGGCAAACGTTGCCCAACATGCTTTAGAAAACAATCACCAAATAGGAATAATCTTAAGTTGATTAAAAATGTATCTAATAATAGATTATTGGATGCATTTGAGAGTATAGAAATAGTTAAATGTGGTAAGAAAGCACTAAATAAAGACAGAGGGCCTATTACCTATAGTCCTCTCTATTGTTTACATTTACCTATAAATAGTCTCAGTTAGGATAAGTTACTTTAGTTTATATCATCTGCTGACGATGCTAACTTGGTTAGCGAAACGCGCGTCCAGAACGTAACAAGTTGTGGTGTAGTGTGGTTAGAACTCTTGTATTTTGAAAAATAGATATTTATTTCATTTATTTATCTAACCCAAGGACAGTTCAGGATCCATCATTGGAAATATCCAAAAATGTGTCCAAAGATAAGTTTCAATTCTAGTTTGGGGTAGTATAAAAACTGTTATTAACATTGTAAGAAAAAAGTCCTGGGAAAACATGCCGTAAGTAGTAACTAAGAAAACATGGTTTTTGAGATTAGAACCATCTTCGTTTGCATAATGCATTTTTGGTGATATTAGAACTTCACAAATATCTGCAGGCTGTTTATAGGTACATGACATAGTGTAACAATTGGTTTTCACCTCTGACAGGAGGTGGCAGCCAGAATCTCTGTTCAAATTACTAGAATTTCGATCAATTTTGTGAGTCTAAATCTTAAGACAGTGAAATTATGATGTTCAGCTACAGTAAATTGTACTATATATTTGTTTCTTTCAAATGCTTCATGCTTCTTAAACCTAGTAAATATGTATCGATCAGTTTCTATTATGTACACATCACCACAAGAACAAGGAATTAGATATATAGAGTTGATAAACATTACTTCTGTCGTGGATGATATGGGAATTATCATTTAGACATTTATTAGTATGTGCTGGTTTTCTATGTATATTTACACAGGAAGATTTTCTGAACCATGACATGAACACTTTAAAAGTAAGGGTACAAGAGAAAACTGTGACCCACAGATCACCTTCACAAAAATAAAATTAACACTAAAATTGAAAACTGATATATTTCTTACATGAAAAATATAATACAATAATAAATAACCCTGCAAGAGCAAAAACCTCCCTTGATGAAAATTAGAAATACCAAAAATATAGTCTTCTAATTGCAAAAATAAATATTATAAAGAGAGAAAAAAATTATATGTAAATACTTACTACAAATGGAAGAATATCATTGGCATCTCGAAAATGTAAGAGATATGGGCTGGTTTAAATTAGGGCAAAGTTGTGCAATTTAATGTCAAATAATATGCCTTTAACAAACTTGGAAAATTGCGACTACTTTTGAAGATTTATTTTTTTTCGGGCTGCATTTGAAGAGATATTACAAAATAAATATTATAACTTTATAGCCGCTTTTCTTCCTCTACAAGATGGTGCACTAAGATTTATAAATCCGAAGTTTCGTCATTGTGTTCCCATCATCAACTTTATTTTGTAATGTATCACACTTAATGCTTGATCAGCAGACCTAAGATAGGAAACTATGGTTAGGGAGAGAGAGAGAAAGATGGAAAACCAGAATCGTCAAATTTACAAAGGAAAATTCTAAATACTCTAAATGTATGAATGCATTACATCATTGATTTTGAGAGGTCAAGGGCTTGTAAAAACAAAATAAAAAAACCCAGATCCATATTTAAAAAATGAAGGTGATTGTGTTCCCATCATCAACTTTATTTTGTAATGTATCACACTTAATGCTTGATCAGCAGACCTAAGATTTTCTCATAAGAAACAATGGTTAGGGAGAGAGAGAGAAAGATGGAAAACCAGAATCATCAAATTTACAAAGGAAAATTCTAAATACTCTAAATGTATGAATGCATTACATCATTGATTTTGAGAGGTCAAGGGCTTGTAAAAACAATATAAAAAAACCCAGATCCATATTTAAAAAATGAAGGTGATGACAAGACCTAGAAATCAAAATGTAGGATTTTAAATCTGCACCACACGATAGAGGAGAAAAAAATGGTTAATACATGTAAAATTTATTTCGTAATATCTCTTCAAATGCAGCCTGAAAAAAACAAAAAGAAAAATTGACAATTTTTGGTTTTTTTATGGATATCTTCCGATGTAGTTGAAATTTTCCAAATTCGTCATTGATATATCATTCGGCATTAAATTGAACGACTTTGTCCTAATTTAACCAACCTCATATCTCTTAAAGTTTTTTTTATACCAATGCCATCCCATTGAATTTGTAACTGTATATTTAAACCGAAAATATAATTAAAAAAAAAGGAACTATACATTGGGAGAAAATACAGACTGAAATTTTCACACTGTTAAAATAAATTAAATATATATAACGGGTTGGATTACCATCTGTCCAAATCAAGCTAGACATGTTCTACTGACCAGCCAATTCGTATACTTATCCATTTCTGAAAATTTAAAAATAAAAAATTATTATCCAATAATAATTTTGAAGCATTTTATTATTCATAATATGTGAGAATAAAACAACTTTTTAAAATCTACACAGGAAAATTTCATTTTTAAGATAAAAATTTCCTGTATTTTTTTTATGATGTAATATTTTACAGTAACACTGTATACAGTTTAAGAACATTTCAAAAATAAATCTACCAGTTGATATACAAATCTGTAAAACTAACTAGATATTACCATTGGACTAAAATATTCAAAAAATGATCCTAGGTGTCTTGACTATTTTCCCATACGTTGTATCGACCACTCCTGTTGGCACAAGGGACACCTGTTGTTTTGCTTCACCCATAAAGACATGCAACAGTAGTGGAAAGAGTGATTACATTCACCCCAAACGACAACACAATCCTGTTTTCCATATGAATCTTTTTTGCTCTCCGCTTGACATCTTAAACATGCATCCATCACTTGTACTCTAAAATAAAAATATTGGGATCTAACTAATATTTTTTCTGTTGACAATTAGGAGTTGGGTATGAACACAATTATTTTATGTAATACAGCTAATTAAAATAATAACACTAAAAGTGTAAGGGGGTGGTACACCAAGACATCACATCATGGCACATCTTGCAAAAAAAGTTCATCTGCCGAATTTCCTTTTTTTTTCTGTTGGTAATCGTGGATCTTGACAAAGCATATGCCAAACTGTGAAAAGCATTTTTTGTTCTAAATTATAGGTACCCTTAGTATTTTTAACAATTCGTTTCTATCTGCAATGATATTAGACATCAAAATCAGAGTAATACTCGGAGTATTATCAACACATAAAAAGATATTAGCTTAGTCTCCTCTTAAAAAAAAAACAAAACTTACAACTAAGGTAGTTGCGATTAAAAAATTTAATAAACAGTTTACCTTATCCTTTTGAGTATTTTTGTGCTTTTCATCCTATTATATATTTTTTATGCAGAAATTTACACAATATTTTTTTTTAATTCTGGTACAATAATAATAATAATAATAATAGTAATACATTTATTGTTCGACTGTTATTGCATATTACAATAAATTAAAGTTAAGGATATTTCAACAAATTAAAGTACAATGATCAGTGTTACATTATAATAGTTGAACAAAAGGCTTTAAAAAAGCAGCTACCCAGACAAATCCAGGTACCGATGAGCCCTAATTAAAGTCTCTAAAAAAATGTAATTCTAACTTAACTTATAAGTTTAGTCCTTACGACATATACATTAAACATTTATGAATGTAATTGTGTCTGCTGCAATGCAGAATATGTTCCAGATGGGGATCATATCCTTGTTATGATATTGGTGTACTTGGATTAAGAATGTGCTATGATTTAATGCTCCCAACGAAAGAGGAGTCACAGTGTAATTCAATGCTGGTCATGGTATTAGCCAGATTAGAGTTTTAGGAAATGGTTTAACCAGCGCGAGGTTCCACTGACTTGGAAAAATTCTGGATACAAAAGATACATGATATGTTTCAATGAAGCTGTTACATAATTTAGCAACAACTGAAGTATTTTATCAGAAATACCTATTGATTAGGGCAGATTTTACAAAATTAGTTTAAACCAGAGATCCCACATTTAAACTTGGAAATTGGCCAATGTCACAAAGTAATTCTAGAGTTTAAACTGCAGGTTGAGTTTAAACTTGTATAATTTGTCCTTAAATAACACATCAATGATTTAACTTTGAATTAACATAATGTAATAATAAAAAGTGGCTGTCTGAATTTTAATGATCATAGTTGTACATTTTGATACATCAGTAAACTGATGAAGAGTCAGAAATTATTCCTCATTAATTTATTAATACTCTGCTTCTATACTTGAAAAGACAGGTTATGCTAAATAAAAATGTAATTGAAATATACCACTTTTTGCATACTTTTTAACTCAGTGATTAAACACTACAAAAACTTGTTAAAATTAGAATATTACATCAATTTTGCTATATTTCAAGTAACTCTTAAAAGTAGAAGCAAACAGCTAGCAATGTCTCAAAAAGTTGTAAAGGCTATAGATGCACAAAAATGTACACATCCTTGCTAGACTTTTTATAAAGAGCAGTATTTTCATTATGTAATAATATTATGTAATAATATATTGCCTTTAAAATTCAAATAAGCACCTATCATCTGTCATCTTTATTAAATACTATACTATATTTAAAACATTGTCGGGCCATCTAGTTTCTATTAAATAGTCAGATTAGGATAAACTAAACTGAAATTTATTTGACCCAATTGACTTCCTTGTGATGTTATTACAAAAATATCCTAGAGGTGTGTAATTAGATATTGGCTTTAGTTTGGGTTAGACTCTGATTCGTATCAAATTGTTTAATTGCATAGAGTTATGCTGCCTTCCAAGAATCGTGTTCTTTTCATTTTTAAGAAAAGCAAGCAGTCATGACAAGAAAAATTAACTAAATAAAAAAATAAGTAACAAAAACATTAAGTATATTTTGTTCCTGGAAATAGCAATAACTGAAAGAATAGATTATAGAGAAAGAAAAGAGATGCAAGTTTAAAATTACAATCTGAGAGGGCTTAAGTCATTTACAAATATTCCGTAATAAGGTATGAAAAATAAGAGGCTCTTAAGGGTCTTACAGGAACAGTCAAACGTGCCTCTTGATAATTCTATTTTATTCCTTCATTTAGACTGAATACAAATCAAAAATTCCCTTACGAGTGTTTATTGGTATGTCAATAGATTTTCTTACTAAAAATTAAGGGCAACACCTATAAGAATATGAGCACAGAATCTTGATCTCTGGGGTCTGGAAGGGGTACTTAATCCCCCCATAGAGACGCCCTTGCCAAAAATGCCAAAGGTAAACTAGTGTTTATTGGTAGATAACGAAAAATAACAATTAGTGATCCTGATTTGATTGAAAAGATTGAGAAGAAATTAAAGGTGACACCTATTTTCATATTTTTAATTATAACTGCATAAAAATAGGTGCACAGAATCTTCATTTCTGGAGTCTGTAAGGACTAACCCCTCCCTCCGTAGAAACGCCCTTGCCAAAGATAAACTAACATTATAAATTGAAAGGTGTCACTGTGATTTACCTGCAAATGGCACAGGTATCACATTCAACGTCCCAACTCCACATAGCTACTGCATTCCATTTTTTAAGGGAAAACATTTTGTCTGCCTTTTGGTTTTCATTATCCATTCTTTCGTTATCATTTTCGTCCGCCATAGTACAGTAATGTGAAGAAATGATTTTAGAAAAACAGGAATTATGTTATGTTTATGTTTATGAACATGTGGGATGTAATTTCCTCTCAAGGACAGATTTAGGGATGCTAAGGATAGTTCGATACTTTCAAAGTATCCATACTTTTGCTGTAGTATCGAGTATTTTTCCAATCCATATTTTTAGAACAATTTCAAGTTGGTATCGATACTTTCGTAGCAGTATCGGTATCGAAAAATAATTAATTATTTTCCAACTGCAATCTATTATGCATTAGCTAAAGTGAGCATTCTATTTACATAGTAAAACTTTAGGCGGTTTTGTTCCCATCTATATCTGAAGAGGATTGGTTTTAAAGAAACAAACCATTGATTGTATTGTACTTTATTTTACGGTGAATTTTATAAACGGTATTTTATTATTATCAGTCTTAGTGTTATATAGTTTATTTTATAAGTATAATATGTAACACAAAATATAAGTATCTAGATTTCCAGGGAGTTTTATTTTTAGAAATGTTGTGCTAACTTTCGATACGCATACCGATACAATACCTAAGAGTATCGATACTTTTTATAGAAGTATAGGTAGAAATCGTGTGTGAATATGATAAAACAAATATTTCTGTCTGTATAATTCATATATTATTTAGCAAAACAAACAAATCATCCTTAGTGCTACTACCCGTCAATAAAAAATAAGCAGAAAAGTCAAATCAATAAGTGAAATTAAAATTTTATAATATATAACAAAATACATTCACATTTTAAATTTTGTTCGTTGCAAAAGCAGCAGTCTTTTAGGAAGGTATGATGAAACATATAATTAACTAAAGAGTCCGTAACGCCAATAATTATCAGCAACCATATATTAAAACATTTTCGCAATTTCAATTCTATCCCTATGTAGCCTATATTATATCAATAATATAATATATGAGCTGTTATAAGACGAATAGAGAAGTAAAAATCAATTAAACGTATCCGCAACTTTTTGCTACGCCTTGCCTACGCCTTGCTAGACGCTAATCACACTGTTATTTGCAAATCTGTTCGGAAGAACACTCCAATAACGTGTGAACCAAATCCCAGGTTATTTTTAAAATTGTAACAGGTTGTGATTTTAAAAGTAGCAGTTAATATTTTAAAGACTTTGATGTAGTTTTCTATTATTTATCTATGCAGAATAATAATCAAAATAATACGTGTCAAAATTCTCAGTTCTGATAGTTACTGTAGGAGAAAATAATAAAACGGGTATTACAGATAATCTGTCTCTTCCGGTAGCTCATTGCATATTTTTTTATTCTTCCTGACTATTACATTTCTACGTCGTCCAACGATAAAGAGGACAACATTTCTTTTAAACTCTCAAAACACTTTTTCGAAATTCGTCTATTTTTAACTTGGAGCAAGCGAGAAAAATCACAAAGCACTCTGAAAGCAAGTCTTATTTTTAAGGGAACACGCAAATTAGGAAATCTCGTAGCAATCTGCGTCAAATGGAAAATAAATATTGCAAAAATGTAGTCTGAGAGCACTACAAAGCAATGAATAGAAGGCGCTACTAGTAATTAATCGGATGAACTTTTGTGTGTCTAGAATGATCCCATATTCATTGTTTTTAAATATTTTACTTGTCATTTCCGATTTGTGGTACATAGGTAAAATAGTGGGTGCTGAAAATATTTATTTAAAAAAATCTTGTTTTATTATAAACATAAAGTAAAAAAACTACCGATTGAACGGATATTCGAACACACGTGCGTTGCGTCCAAAGTCGAGAATCCTACCACTGAGCCAAGTAGCTTACACCGAAGATTTGGCAAAAACTTGTTTTTACTCCACCTAAATAAACGGCGAACTAATAGAAAGCATCAGTGGTCCAGCCAGGAGGGTTGCCGCAGCCCTGGTTATATTAAAAACAACGACTTTATCGTATTAAAAAAAAAGCAAAGATTGAGATTGCCCTGTTGCACCATAAAGTCTAATTTAAAAAAATCGATGTTTTAGTAAAGTCGATATCTTGTACTCATTCCTACGTCACACAATTTTTTTTATTCTTAAACGTTTGTCGAGTCCCGCCACTTGCCGAGTCTTGGTTGAAATGTTTTTTTTTTTGTAGTTATAAAAAAATTGTGTTTTAAGAAGCGGAAGGATTGTCAAACGGAAGACTCGGCAAGCGGCGAGACTCTGGCGGTTGTTTAAGAATAACAAATGTGCGTTAACTAGGGATTCCACCTGTACGGTTTTCACCCGGACTGTCCGGTTTTTGAAAGCTTTGTCCGGTGTCCGTAGCATTGATCAAAATGTCCGGGAATCCGGAATATCTGAATAACTTTATTTTTACTACGTTGTGTCGTTCGTTTCGTTAACTATCGTCCAACTGAATTAGTAATTCATAACGGCGATTGCCTAACGCAGTTTAGTATTTATACATAATTAAGTTCTAAATGTACGTACTTCTTGATATATGAAAAAATTAACGAAACACACTCCACACACACACACACGTGTGACCGATACAAATACGGTCTGTATAACTATTAAGGCAAAACCACCTCTCCAAGTTTGAATAAAAAGTGCATAACCTGGAAATTAAACGTTTTATATTTAACAAAAACTGTGGCTTATTGAAGTTTTTGTTTTTGTGGTGACTATAAAAAGAAATACCACTGAATAAAAGAATAAAAAAATAGCGGTTTTTTCAAAATCTCCGGGTGTGTTCTTTTTGAAAGGTGGCAGCCCTAGCGTCAACCACACATATTATTAGGCTCTATTCTCGTAAACTTAATTACAAAACATTCCCCTACGTTTTGTGAAGTTAATAAATAATTGATTTCATTAAAATAAAGGTAGAGCTGCGGTATTTCTGAAATTCAGGGCCGTGAAACAGAAACTTCCTCTTTAAACTTACCACAAGCTTTGACCAAATTTCTCCTATATAATATTTTTCTATGGAATAAATTAAAACCGAACTTAAAGGAATACCTAATTAATAAAGCATTTTATTTCCAGACTACGGGGAGGTATAGTAGTTCGTGGAGTCTAGGCAGAGATAGAAAGTAGAAGCTATATTACATACATATAATCAATTTACTTACTACTCTTTATTGCATTATGGGTATGAATGTGACGTTGCTTGGACGGTGCGTTACTTATTGCAATATTAGAAAATGTAAAAATAAAATCGAAACGCCTCGTTTTTAACATAAGAGGTTCTACGAGTTCGGTTTCGCTGCTTTGTTTCGGGTAGAAGTGGGAGACTCAACGGCTCAGTGTGGAAACTAACGACCCCGCTATAAATAGAACAGACCAGTGGCGCAACTAGGGGAGGGGGCTAGGAGGAGCTTAGCTTTTAGTAAAAAGGTATTTTTCCGTAGCATAGTTTATTTTTCTCTTGCATCTTCCGTTTTTTAGTTAAGAAATAAACATAGGTTTTTTTCTAATTTAGCATCTTGTATACCTTTGACCAATTTAATTGGACACTATCTGGGCTTACAAGAACGTAAGGGCGCGCTTATTTTGAGGTTATGGATCATAAAAGTTTGAGAAATAATGAACAGTGTAAGCGGTATTTTTTAAGGGGTTTAAAAGAGTAAAAAAATCATATTTTGTTTACACAGACCCGATAATAGTCAAAGTGAAAACAAAAATAGGTGGGGTAAATGTTTAAACATTGAAAAATCATGGAAGTCATTGATGTAGATACTTAATCTTTCTCGACTATAAATATTTAAAACAAAATTGAAGTGATATATATAGTAGTGATATATAGATAGTGATATAAGCGGAACTTCTGTTATTTAATTTTTTGTATAAAAACCATGTTCGTCTCCCAAGTAGCACAAATTATCTGATGAGCTTTTTGCCTAACAGTTATGCATAAAAACCAGAGATTTGTCAAATTTTGGCAAATGATTCTTGGTTTGTTTTCTAGCCATGAAAGCCCGCTTCAAATTAGATTTTTTGGCTCCAAAAGTAGCACTTTTTAATATAGATAGGCTATAGCATAATTACTTGGCCAAAAAATATCTTTTATAGGATAATTAAACCTCCAACTTTTTTTTGTAATATTGGATGGCCAAAAAGTAGAGATATCTGTCAATTTTGTTGCCACAATATAACCAGATATATTCTAGTAAGTATTGAAGTTAAATTATAGTAAGTATAGCAGTTTAAAATGCCAGAATACGGCATTTTTAATCAATAGAAATCGAGGTCAGAATATAATCAATAAGTAGGCATTTTTGCCATATGCCAACGAAACATATTTTAGCAAGTATTTAAGTTTAATTATAGTAATAATAGGTATATAAGAATGCCAGATTATGACATTTTAAGACAACAAAATTGATGATTTATCATATAAATGAAGAAAAGGCAAAAAATTAGAAATTATTTAGGTAAATTTCGGAAAAAATGTTCAGAATTCAGCTAAAAAAGCTCGATTTTAAAGTCAAAAAGTAGCTAATAAACCCAACCACAAAATCAAAAGAACTTGGGCTGGTATACAGGGTAGACCAAAAAGGAGGAGGCACTTTGGAAGGTTTCTTGTTAACATGTCAAGTAAAACATATATTATATTATACAGGAGAAATGATAACTTTGAACTCACTAAAATTTGTATATACGAGTTTCACCGTTCTATGTAACTTTAAGTGTCTATGTAAAAAAATATATATATTTTGACAGCTATCATAGATATTAATCAAATCGTGTCAGGGCTTGAGCTCCCACAAAAACCGGTGTCTAGTTGCGCCACTGGAACAGACGCTGTGAACGTGTGAGGTCTAGTTGTTCCTGCATTCTATCCTGTTCGTCTGCCCAGTTCTACATAGAATATTAGCGTAATGGCCGCTAAGATGCGTGAGTAGGGGAGGGGTGAGGGGATAGCTTGAAAGAAAAAGATCATCTCGTAATACCAGTATTACTCTCAAGGGGCACCTAATGGAAGCCAAGATGCATTTCCGCGATTAAGAAATGAGGAGTGTTTTAAATATATTTGTAAGAATCGGGATGTTCTGGAAGCTTAAAGCTCGCTAGAATAAGGTGTAAATTATCGTGAATGGAGTGGCGCATAAAATAGATACATTTTACACTTGTGTGTGTTGGATTTTATTACCACTAATATAGGCAGCAGACTTAGAAAAGTCTATATGCATCTACCAGGATTCGAACCTGGCCACACGGAACCAACGTTTGAATGATATGCCGGCTAATCAAGTACTTAATACTGGTTACTTTAAGTACTTTTACTGAGCCGGACGATCTCTACCTTCCACCTGAGAGGATAGATTTGACGGCGAGTGTGAAATTAACCCGTTGACTAGCACGGTAAGATTCGGTTCTCCCCAGCTTGGATGGTAGCATATACCTATAATTTCGTTTTACACTCTTCATTTGTCTAACAGTAACGTAGTAACTTGACAAAAATTCTTTAATTAATATTGAAAAATAATCTTGTCGTGCTCAGGATAGGAATCCAAGGTGCTGAGCGTATATTTATAAGAGGGGATATAGCTTGTTTGTTACTAGACAGTTAAAAACAATGCCAAAGATGTATCCGTAACCGTATTAAATGACAGCTACGCATGCGTATTAGTATTTTACTATACGCTAGTGTTACGTTGAACGCAGCGTTGCGAGATCCGACGGAAGTCCTAAATACATGCGCGTTGAACCAAAGATGAATTCGATGTCGACGGGGGGAACCCGAAAGGGCTTGTATTATGTGGCAGGTGGAGTTCGTTTTGGTATTGTTGTTTTATTAAGTGTGATAGATTTAATTTTTAGTTGTGAAAAGGAATCCTTTCATCATACCAGCTGACCTCTTTAACAAATATGACGCTCCAGAAAAGAAAGCAATAAAATATTATTAATGGGATATGAGTTTCGACTTTGTTTATGTGTTAATGTTTTCTTAAGAATGAATATAGTTTTAGGGATATCTAAAGTGAGATATTGAAACCATTCTGCCTTTAAGCTGTTTACTGTATGGTCGATACAAAGAAAACGAAGTAAGCACCGCTCAGATAAAGGCAGTTCGTACACGCAAATCATATAGAAAGTTCAAAATCAAAAATTAAGAAACTTGTATTTATGGTGGAACAATTATCCAAAGAAAATGCTGCTTTAGGCCAACAAAGCGAAATTAAATTATTGGTGGAAAGTGATTGCATCTCGGAATTTCCGTTGAATAATAGGCCGCTCACAGAAAATCAGTGGCTGGAAAAGATCAAGAAGTTAAAACAAGTAAATAAGTGGAATGATGTTACAACTATTTATCACATGCAGTCTCGTTTGACAGACATGGCAAAAGTTGGTACCATAATCTGCCAAACTATAATTATACATGGGATGAAAAAAAGAGATTCCCTGAAAATATTGATCATGCACTGTTTTAAAGAAAATGTTAAGACGTCAGAAGCTACTCAACGAATCAATGACTACTTACTATTTTGAAAAAATGGAATTACTGCATATATGTGAAATCACGGGAAAGAAAAGTGTTTCTTGTATTATTGATGGAATAACAGGCAGTATCGTACAAAATTCGGCTAGGGCTGGAAGATGCGAGACTCCTGAAGCTCTGTATGAACAATATCTTTTTACATTAGAGGGAGATGTAAGATGTAAAAAACTGAAGGAGGAGGAAAAAGTTTCCAGTCATGTGTTAAAAGTTGACCTACGAAAATCAATTAGAAATAAACAACATACTCCAAATTTCCGTGACAATGTAAAGTGTTTTTATTGGAGTGAAAAAGGACATATTTTTTCACAGTGTACTAAGCCAAAAAAGTTTTGTGCTAAGTATAATCGCCTGGGCTATGATGGGCATCACGGCTTTGTCAAAAATAAGCAAAATTTTTAAAACCAATCTGAGATAAACTGTTGTATTAATAATTTGGTCCAAAATATAAATAACATTTTTTTATTGATTGAGTAATAAATAATGTCGCTTTTCAGGGTTATGTAGACTGTGGCTGTAGCGCAATTACTATAAGAGCCTCATAAATAGCTAAATTGAGTTTAAAATAAAAAAGCATTAGTTTGTTTATATGGGTTTGGTAGTGGTTTTGTTAATGCTTACCTTAAAATTTGAGTTAAATTTGAAAGTTGATTTAGCTTTTGCCCATGTTAGTTGGAAAATACCTCATGAGTACCAAAAAGTGTCTAGGACAGACATTTGTAAACCATACGAATGTAATTGTTGTTTGTGATTCACAAGTAGGTTTATTTGACATAAGTTGTAATAATTTATCCGATATAGATTTTTTACCGTCAAAAAAAGTAAATCTATGTGCTAACGAAACAACTGTTATTTCTCTTAATCATATTAGTCATGAGTCAATATACAGTGATCAGCAGTTTGAAAATGTTTTTGTAGATTTGCAAAATAGATTTGTTCCTGAAAAATACCATTTAATAACGAGATGCGTTACAAAGTATAATGCGTAATACCGGCAATGAATATTTCTGATAATCCCATCGAATTTAAGAAAAATTCTGTAATTGCTATATACAAGTATAGAATAAAGTGGTTATAATGAAGAAAAATATTTGACTATTCAGCAAAATATTTTAAAAGCTTTGAATTTAAATGGTTTACATAATATTATTGATCGTAAAATTTCACAAGAACAAAAGCACTCCTTGATTTTTTCAATAAATATCGCAACTGTTTTGCTTCAGAAACTAGTGAGTAAGGTAATTGTAATTTTTCTGAAATGTCAATTAAACTATTGGATGATCAACTCATAACTTACATATCCTATACCTTGTCTTATATACAACACAAAATAAAGTGACTTAAGAATCGCAGTCTCGGTACGTAAATCCTATTGTACTCGTAAGAAAGAAAAATAGCGTAGAAAAATTGTGTTGCAACTATAGGGCACTTAATAATAAAAATCAAAAACAACCTACCTTTGCCCAGAATTGACGAACTTCTTGACATTAAAAGGGTATCAGTTCTACAAAAATTTAAATTTTGCAAAAGATTCAATAGCCAAAACAGCATTTGTGACCCCGGATGGGCATTTTGAGTATCTGCGCATGCCCTTTAGACTCGTCAATGCGCCAGCTTTTTTCAGCGGACTATAAACACCATTTTAGGAATTTGATAACATCAGCAACTATTGAAACCGGTCTCAAATTGCTAGAAGAGGTACTGGAACTCTTTAAAAATGCCAATTTGTGTTGGAAAAATGTCAATTTATGCAATAAAAAATTAAATTCCTAGGCCACAAAATTGGCATGGAATTCGATGGTATATATAAAATTAATGTCGTTTAAGAGTTTTCACCACCCAAAAATATACATGAAGTAAGACGATTTCTTGAATTGGCCACTTACTTTGGAAAATTTATTTAAAGGCTCCGCTCTTATTGCACGATCTTTGACACAGTTAACAAAGAAAAAATATTATTTTTAAGTGGGGAGCCACCGAAGAAATAACTGATTTTGAAAAACTTAAAGAAAAACTGATTAGTTGTCCGGTACTAACAATTTATCTTGCCGAAACCTAATTCGAAACAAACGCTATTAAGTGGGGCGTAGAAGGTATTTTGTTACAGAAACAATTTGATAGATCTTTGAAGCCAATATGGTATTTTAACCGAGCTACCACTTCAGAAGAGCAAAAATATCATTTATATGAATTGGAAATTCTAGCTGTGGTAAATTTCCTACAAAAAATGAAAATTTAACTAACGGGAAAAGCTGTAACAGATTGTAACGCTTTAGTGTGGTTAGGATGACGTCCAGATATTTCAGGTAAATGTTTAAGAAGATAATTGGGTGTTAACTGCGCAGTTGAATTAACCGTAAAACTGACAAAGGGTGAAAATGGGTAATACCAAAAAGTTCTAGAAGACTGTTTTATCATGACTGTACTGGACATTTAGCTGTGGAGAAAAGCTATAAGGGATCGGCATTGCATCCATGCGAAACTATGTGAAAAAATTATATTTTAGCTTGTATAAAGCGCACGTACAAGAAATTTTCTGTCTGTGTGTTCGTCGGCAGCGTTCACACCGAGAAGGTAACAAACCTTGTTTCTACTTCGATTTATTAGGAAAGGCAACGTCGGTATATGGAATTCAATACGCCTCATCTGTCAATTTTGTCAGTTTGTTATTATATTTTAATTGCTTTATCGACAGTAATTATAAGATGTTTATGAAAAATAAAGATAATTAATGCTGCGAAACGAATTAAACAATGTAATTTATATTAAACATTAAATTCTGGTATAAGCCTATTAGCCTATAGTAACTACTTAATTTAAAGTGTGATTTGAACTGTTCTGATTTTTTATATATTATTGTGAGTATTTATGATTTTTATTTTATTAAGATATACACATTCAATTCTAGAAAATTTATTAGAATTATTGAATGCTTGGAAATTATAATTATTAACCTTAGCAGCATGTTAATACAAATATTCCTACCTTAAAACTAAATACAATCTCATTCTGGTTTACATACTCACAGGAAATCAAAATAATTTCATATTTCTTATATTCTACCCCATAATATGTTTATTTCGATTACAACTGTCTATCATTTACACAAGTAATATGTTAAATCTATATTTAAACATAAATATCTGAAGCTATATAAATATTAGTATTACCCAGACAATGGTCAGAATCAGTCATACCTTATTTATGGATTTTAATATGTAAATAATTATTATTTCAATTTAATGAATAATTTTGTACATCTATGTAATTATTTATGACTACTTTCAAATCAAAAGATACAAACTGAAATTTAAATGATATTTAAATTTTCAAAACAAAACAAATTTAGTACACAATAACAAGTATAATAATAACTATAGAGATACTTTTATCATCAAAGTTGTAAAAGAGACCCTTTTGGAGTAATATATCATGTGGAACACAAATGCAATAATCAGATTATAAAAGGATGCATATACACTGGACTTTTCCTCCATTCCTGCTTCAACAAGCTAAGTATGCTTGTTTTTGTTGCAAGGGTTGTAAATTTTTTAGTTCAAAACCATATGGACTTTGCAGTGCAAAGGTAAAGTTTCTGAAAAAAGTCATTGATTATATAATCACATAAATTGCACCTACTTGAACTGATCTGCTTCAAATGGGTTTGAATAAAACCCATATTTATCACCTAATACTAGATTGGATCTTGGAAACTTCAATTCACTAATGTACAACAAACAGTATAGAAAGAGATGTAAGAACTGGAACATGAGATTTTTAGTTATTCTAACCAAAACTTTAAAACTGTGGCCATTTTAAATTAATTATCGACAGTAATTAAAACCACGCAAGAATAATACTTCCCTTTTATGAGGGGAGTAAAAACAGAACAAAAACAAACTCTGACTCCAATGAAAAGTTAGGTTAAGAGAGAAATTTGCTTTAAAACTGTTAAAATATAATCCATCATACCAATTCCCATCCTTATTGTATTAAAAATATTCTGAACCATTTCAGTTTAATTCAATCCCGAAAAATACAGAACTGAATTGAGACATTCAGTGGATGGAAATATCAATTAATCACCGTGTATATAGCAAATTTTCAAATGTCACTCCACATCAAATCAGTTCAAGTAGGAAAATCATGTTGCTTCTTATCTTAGAGATCATAGGCAGGTATGCCTTTTACAAATGTTTCTAAAGCATTTGATTGTGTCAGTCATAAATTACTTTTTAAAAAATTGTAGCACTGTGGTTTTCATTACAATGGTTTCAGTCTTATGTATCAGGAAGAAGACAGTTTGTTAGAACTCCAAAAGTAAGATCAAATATGTTACCTAGCAATGATGGTGTTCTGCAAGACTCTGTACTGGGTCCAATCCAATTTTTGTTTTACCTTAATGATCTTGCCTTTTTGGATTGTCAGGGGACTTGTACTGTTTTTGCCGATGATACAACTCTTCTCTGGAGGGGAAGTGATCACAACGCTCTAATGAATACCATTTGTGAGGATTTGGAGAGGGTGAAAGAGTGGTGTGCTTCTAATTACATAAGTTTTAAATGTGATAAATCATCCATTCTTACTTTTAAGTTTATATTGAATAATAGATCTAAATAGTATTCAAATAAAAAAACCAATATGTCACAAAATTTTTGGGTATTCATATTGATAATGAATCAAAATTCATGGAGATGAGAGATTCAAGATGGATATTATTCTTTAATCAAATTTCACATAAGATATGGAATCACTTTTTGGGGATTTTGTAACCTCCAATTGCTAAATTCCATCTTTGTTCTCCAAAAAAGGTCACTGCGCTACATATGTAAAGGAAAGTTTATGGAACAGTGTAAACCTTTTTTCATAAGGGAAGAAATGTTGACTGTCATTTCTCATTTTATCTTGGAGACTTGTGGCTTGATGCACATGAAATTTAGGAATTTTTCTATACCTAGTGCTTACACTATCCAAAACAGTAGCAGCATTCCTCTCCCAATACCCAAATTTGCCTTAACTAAAAACTCATTGATTTACTGCAGGAATTTTTGGAGGACTTCAATGTATAGTTTACTTTTTTTAATATAGGGTAAGTTATTCAATAAAGTATTAACAAACATTTCTATTTTTAAGGTTGCTTTGTCAATGAGACATGTTTCTCTGATGACAATAAGGCTTATTTTGTTTGTATGGAACATAATTTTAGACACTAGTGGTATACCACAGTACTCCATTCTGGGTCCCTTGCACTTTTTATACTTTATGTAAATCATGTGTTAAAAAATGTGCAGGTGATATATTACTGTTTCTGATAAATGCAATCTCGGTTTCGTGTGCTAAAGCTTTATGTAAATGTAGAAGTTATTTAAGAGATCTGTTACTCCTTGCTGGTGTATCTGAGGTTCCATCTTCATAGTTTTAATAGTTTGTAAAAGGCATCTATTTCTTAATATGCCACAATAAAAGGTTATCTCCAGAAAAAAATATATTTTTCATTTTATTATTGGTAATCAATGGATTAAATTTATTACTACCATTATGCAGTTTTAATAGCATTTTTTAGAATATTAGCTATAATATTGTAATATCACAAGATTAAAAGTCTGTGTTTAATTTTTCACTTTTATACATAGCAATTAAGTTTTTTAAAAATTACTCTCATTTTTACTTGTTATTAAACTTCAAAAATGAATATTTAATTTTATTCAATAAGTAGAAAAGGTTAAATTTTGGAAAGAAGATCAGTATCATTTAATTTTATAAGCCTTTTGAACTACACCAAAGAATTACTGTATGTATTGTAATAGTGAAAAAATGTTTTGTAATCGTGAAAAAAATATTCCCAGATCTTTACAGGTTTTCACGTTTTAGGGTTTAATTTTAAATTCTGTGCAAGCATTAAATGTGATATAGAGAAAAACTAGTAAAATTGTGGTATAAATTTAAAATAGCGGAACAAAATGGCTGCCACATAAAATGTTTTAAAAAACAATTTATAAAAAAATTCCTACTTAATTGACTTTTTGCATAAAAATTAAATGTTATATAGGAATAAACAGTACAAATTCAGCATGATGAAACAAAATGGCAGTCTTAAAAAAATGTAAATCTACTTATTCAATCTATTTTAAATTATGCTTAATAATCAAGTGTGGGATAGGTAGAACTGATAAAATATTGGTATGAATTCAAAATGGTGGAACAAAATGGCCCTCAATAAAAATGTTTGGAAAGACAGTAAATGTATATATCTTACTAAATAATTATGTGTGGGACTAAATTGGGTCACTTTACTATTCTTAATAAAAGGATAGATTCGTAACGAGAGAAGTTCCAGGTAAAAGAAATTTACCAATTTTTTATTATAGTGAAAAGGGTTGTTTTCATAATTTTTTTTTATAATTATAATAGCAATTATTATTTTGACACATAAGCCTATAAGAATAAATGTATTTACAAGTAGTTTTTTTTAATTAAGTGGTATTCGTTAACTGTAAATGAATGTATTACTTATATTATCATATTTATATTTCCAGTAGAATAAAGCATATTGTATCAATATGGCAATGTCCCTTGCTGCTTCCTATATCCCAGATTCAAATGATGAACTATGGAGGGAGTGTTCAAAGTGGCTGACCAGGTGGGAGATGATACGTCCAGACCACAAAGCCAATTGGGAGGGTAGCACCATTTCAGATCTGGCTGCTATCTTGAGAGATGGAGTACTCTTATGTAAACTGCTTAATAAAATTGATCCTGGATGTATTGATATGAAGGATGTCAGTTTAAAACCCACAATGGCTCAGGTTCGAAGTTTTTTTTATAACACTTTTCTTTTTGCGTTCTTCTTCTTTTAAGTATTTCATAAAACACTTAATATTCTTCACATATTCAGTCATGAGATTAAGTATAACATTGTTTTTGTAGTGCCATTTTTCCATATATTCTTTAATGTAAAAAATTTTAGTTAAGAGTAAACTAAAATCACATAGATAAAAATGTCTGAGTTAAACTTAAATAGCATTTTTTTTTCAGTTCCTTTGTCTACGAAATATCAACCTCTTTCTTAAAACATGCAAATCGAGCTTTGATTTGGGCCCTTCTGATCTTTTTGAAGATACCATGCTCTTTGACTTAACAAACTTCCACAGAGTTCTCTGTACATTATCACAACTTTCAAGAAGTGAGAAAGCCTTGAGAGGCGGAATAGTGTAAGTGTGCATTTATTTTTTTTTCAATATTAAAATACTAATTCAAAAAAGATATAACAGAATCATTAATTCTAGTGTTCTACTGTTGCATATCATATCTATATTTAAACACTCTGGTTATTTAAAAAAAATAAAGCACCGAAGAAATACCAAAGGTAGTTGACCCTATTCAGAATGAATTTAATAAACAAACATTCGTAAACGCGCTCTTTTGCCTGCCGTCGCCGATTTTCACAAAATATGGTATACAAAATTTTGGGCCCCATTACGAATCATTTTTTTTTTGCCTCGGTTTCGCTACCTAATTATCACAGTCTTGTACTCAGTGGCGCAACTAGACATCGACTTTTGGGTGGGCTCAAGCCCTGACACTGACACAAGATAATATTGATAATTTAAGTTTTTATGTTTCGACTATATACGATTTTATTAATATCTATGACAGCTGTAAAAAAAAAATATATTTTTTTAACAAATTATGACACTTAAAGTTACATAGAACGATGAAAATAATATATAAACATTTTAATGAGTTCAAAGTTATCACTTCCCTTGCTTTACTGGACCTGTTAACAGGAAACCTGCCAAAGTGCCTCCTCGTTTTTGGTCTACCCTGTATACCAGCCCAAGTAGCACATATAATCTTATATAGGCTAAAATGCTGTGATATTTGCTAATATCTCTGGCTAATTAGCTAAAATTGCTAGCCAAAATAACAGTTCTATTATAGTATAAAGACGGAAATATGGCTAAAGTGGGGAATAATAATTTGGCCATAATGAGGTAAAAATGGCCAATTGGATGACCCATTCTTTTGATTTTATGGTTGGGTTTATTAGCTACTTTTTTATTTTAAAATCGAGCGTTTTTAGCTGAAATTTGAGTAACATTTTTTCCGAAATTTACCTAAATAATTTCTCAGTGCCTTTTTTTATTTATATGATAAATCATCAATTGTTTCAAATTATGTAGAAATAGTATTAACAGAGGCAACCAGTCGAAGAATTTATGAGCCAAGAGGAAATGCAAAGATAACAAATCATGGTTTCGTAGAAATACGTACACTATGACTTATTGTGTAAAATATTCATTTGACTGTTGGTGGGAGCAAAAAAACACTTGCGTAGGAACTTTTACTGTTAAAATAATCTAAGATACATAAAACACGTGCCCTTTCTTGAAACAAAAAATTTCGTTTTCCACAATTTTTTTTTTGAAGATGTAATTTACTAAGAAAATTCATTAAAGAGTCCCAAATGTAAAAAAACAGGCATGAAAATACATTTTTAAAGGTAGAAAGAATATGTTTGTTTAAAGTAGTCTAGTAATGGTTGCTAAGAAATTAGTTTAATTTTAACCTCAATCATGGCGGATCATAAAAAGCTTTGGGTTATTTTTTAAGCAAATATTCCTTGAAATTGGCCACAAGCAAATATTTATCAAATGACAATAGTTTTCAAATGTAGCAACATTTACTAAAATTTTGCCAATAAAAATGCCTACTTGGTTTGCCTTTTTGTTTTCTTAAAATTGATTTGGTTTGAATTTTTGTTGTCTTAAAATGTCATAATGTCGCATTCTTATATACCTATTATTACTATAATTAAACTTACGTACTTGCTAAAATATGTATGGTTGGCATTTGGGAAAAATGCCTACTTATTGATTATATTCTGACCTCGATTTCTATTGATTAAAATTGCCATACTCTGGCATTTTAAACAGCTATGCTTACGATAATTTAACTTCAATACTTACTAGAATATATGTGGTTATATTGTGGCAACAAAATTGACAGATATTTTTACTTTGGCCATCCAATATTACAAAAAAAAGTTGGAGGTTAAATTATCCTATAAAAGATATTTTTTGGCCAATTAATTATGCTATAGCCTATCTACATTAAAAACTGCTACTTTTGGAGCCAAAAAATCTAACTTGAAGCGAGCTTTCATGGCTAGAAAACAAACCAAGAATCATTTGCCAAAATTTGACAAATCTCTGGTTTTTATGTGTTTTTTATGGATAACTGTTAGGCAAAAAAGCTCATCAGTGCTACTTGGGAGACGAACATGGTTTTGATACAAAAAATTAAATAACAGTAGTTTCGCCGTTTTTTGGAATATCACCTGAACTTTATTTTAAATATGTTTAGTCGAGAAAGATTAAGTATCTACATCAATGACTTCTATGCTTTTTCAATGTTAGAACATTTTCCCCACCTATTTCTGTTTTCAGTTTGACTATTATCGGTTTTGTGTAAACAAAATATGCTTTGGGACAGAGTGAGAACCACAAAGGGCTGAGTGAATCTCCCTGAAATATATCTCGTCTGATGTAGATCGCTTGTGTTTCGATATGTTCTTTTTATGTTCTCAGGTTGATTTTAGTTTTCCACATACTCATGATTTGTATAAGAAATTGCCTGTGGTTTTGATTGATGTTGTATAATTCTAGCCCTCTGGTTAGCCAACTGTGGGGTATCAATCAATCAAAGGCTTTTTTATAATCTATGTAACCAATGTTAAGGTTTCTATGATTTTTCCTGGTTTGTTCCATGATGACGCTGTCTATTAGCAGGTCCTTGCAGCCTCGACTGTTTTTCCTGCACCCCTTTTTGTTCTTCCATTAGAATATTTTTGTGTGCTAGATATTGTTCTATTCTCCTGGTAATTGTGGCTGTGTTGATCTTATATAGAATTGGAAAGCACGTAATAGGTCGGTAATTTGAAGGGTTTTTAGTGTCTGCGTCAACTTCTTGTGCTTTAATGCATGAAGCGTTATTATTGTGTAGTTTCAGTTCTGACCAAATGCTTTTCCAGTATTCTGTGATTTCTTGTTTGGTCGGTGGTTCTATTACTCGAGCCTCTTTATTGCTCATGGTTTTTTGGTAGAACTATTTTTCGGTTCTTCGAAACAGGTTGATAGCGTCTTTTCTTTCATAATAAATAAGAGAGAGCTGGCAAGGCGGTTTGTTGTTTCTTTATTTGTCGCGTGATTTTGTTTAGTTTTTCGAGTTTTTTGTGAGTTTTAATTGTTTAAAATAGATAATTCTGAGTATCTGGGAGGTCATAAACCTGTGAAAGTGTAGACACACTTGAAAAATTTGGATATTTGTTTAAAAAAAGACATAAACAAAACCACAAGTTCCATTATAAATTACAAAGTGTTGACATAGTTGCCAAGTTTCCGTGAACGTGGTATACTTTGAGAAAAGTCAGTAATCGTTGGTTTTTTGCTTCCATTGGTTCCTGAAAATGGTTGTATGCAGCAAGTGTAATGTAGATGAAGGTGACACCTATGCACATGCAAAATGTGATGGGTGTGGGAATATATTGTGTTCTAACTGTTCGTCGCTTTCAGCATCAGAACAAAAGGGAGTGACAGTTAAGAAGAGATCTGCTTGTATTAAATATTATTGCAAAGAGTGTCTGCAATCGAGCACAAGTGAACAGGACCGAAAAAGTGATTTTTGTGACATTAAAAATGCCTTAAAAATTATGCAAAAAGGCTTTGAAGATTTAAAGTCATTATGTACTAAAAATGAAAATTCATCAGAAAAAATCCTTAAATATTTAGAGGCAATACATAAATCTCTTAGCCAAGTTAAAACTGAAAATAGCAGTTTCAAGACAAAAATCAGTGAAATTGACACAAATGTTTCACTTATAAAAGACATTCTTGGAAAACCTACCGTTACTCGTAAACAAGAGCAGATTGTGGGTATCAAGCTGAGGCATGAAACTGAAACTGAAGGCAGTTCCAAATCGAAAAGCCAAGATGACCAGATAACATTAAGTCAGGTCAGTAGAGCAGTAGACTCTGCTTTAACAAGTAGCACTTCTATCATAGTTTCAAGCAGAAATAAACAGCAAACAAGTGTTACAATTACACCTAAGCAAACATATGAGGTATTTTGTGGAGTTCAGGGTGATACATCAAACAGAGGTAGTGCTGATGTTGGTGAACAGCTTACAGGAGTTCCCAATAAGAAGTGGTATTTTATCAGTCAGGCATCAAATAAATCAACATGTCAGGCTGTAATAATGTATATCAGAGAGAAGGCAAACATGACTGATACTGAGCCAATTTTAGTAACTCAAATGTCAACAAAAGGAAATACCAAATCTTTTAAGTTAGGGATAGAATGCAAATATAGTAGTGACCTGGAGAGTGCAGATTTTTGGCCCCCATTTATCAGTTGTAAAGAATTTGTGTTTAGGAGAAATACTCAGAGTAGGTACCAAGAGAATAGGAATATCAGGGTAAACTATACGGGATTTAATAACCGGAATCAGCAAGGACGAAATTTTTTAGGCCCGAGATATTATAGGAAGAACTAGAACCCAAAGTAGAAGCATGCGAAATTCTGTATATAAATGCACAAAGTTTTATAGCAAATAGGGATCAAATAGTTCAGGAAATGTTTGACAAATGGCGAGGAATAGTTGTGCTGAGTGAGACGAGAACCACAGAGGAAATGGACAGTATTGAATTGGATGTGTATGGCTATAACCTAATACGATGTGATTCCAATAATCGTTACACTGGAGGAGTACTCATTTTTATAAGAAATGATATTAATTCTGAAGAAAAGAAAAGATATGTTGAAGATGGTAATTTCTGGTACCAATTTGTAGTTGTGAATATCAATGGAGTGAAATGGAGGATTGGAGGTCTGTATCGGTCTCCCAGTAGCAGTTTGGCCTACTTTCTACAAAGGTATGGTGAAATTCTTGATGGTAATGTGTCTATGCATGAAAAATGTGTGGTGATTGGTGACTTTAACATCAACTATAATGATAAAGGAAATATGTATGTGAGAAAATTAAAATATATTTTCGAAATGCTAGGCATGGAACAAACGGTTAAAGAATGTACTAGAAGTTGTAACAATAGCAGTACCTTAATTGATTATGTATTAACAAATGTTGATAATGTTAAAGCATATGTATTTGAAACACCCAAAATCACTGACCATTCTATAATAGGTGTAAATATAGGAAATAGGTTAAATAGACCAGACAGTGATAATAGTAACATAATTTTATCAAGATGTATAAACCAACAAAATTTTAATGAAATTAATTTAAAATTGATAGAATGTAATTGGAATAGTAATAGTTGCAATGTTGATGTGATATATGATAATCTTTATACACAATGTGAAAATTTAGTTGATTTGCAGAATCCTCTAAGAGAAATAAACATAAAGAATGTTAATGTTCCTTGGTTTGATAGAGAGTTAAGAGCTAGAGCAAACGAACGTGATAGGGCATATAAATTATATCAAAACTGTAGTAATGGTGTTAACCGAGAAGAATTATATGTTAGTTACAAACAGAAGCGCAATACTTTTGTCAGTTTGTTGAAACACAAAAAAACTGAATTTTATGAAAGTAAGATTGATCAAAACAAAGGTAACTGTAAGGAAATGTGGAAATGTTTGAAAAAGCTACTTAAAAAAAGAAATGAGCAGGTATCCTTTTTGGATATCAATTTTGGAAATGAAAGTGAGAAAGTGTCAGCTGTAAGTGAAAGCCAGGCTGTTTGTATGTTGAATTTTTATTTTGTAAATAGCGTGAGTGATATAGCCAGTAGTATTAAAGTTCCTGGTGAATGGTCCTGTGTTCAACTGCCTCCAATAACTTGTCAGCTTATTGAATTTCATCCCTTAACAATATGTAAGACAAATAGTTCTGTCAATTAAAACGTGCAATAATCCAAATAATGTTCTGAATTCAAAATTTTTGAAGGAAACTTTTTTCACGATAGGGTGTAGGATATTGAATTTTGTGAATAGTTAGTTAGTTAATTCTTTATTCAATCCATATATTACAATATAATAGTTAGACCCCAATTGGGGTATGGATCATGTCACAATGAGTCTTAAAACTAGAAATACCTACAGCTAAATAAACAATAAGATTACACTAAAAACATTAAAATTCAGTCAATATTATAATTAGAGTAGTCTATAAAATTACAAGTTTCCATTTTAGTGGAGTGCCTCACGTATAGCATTAGTATCCTCAAAAACTTCTCTAAGACTATAGTATGCTCTATCCTTTAAAAATGCTTTGAGCCTATGCAGACCCTTACTAGAAGGCTGCTGCCTTAAAGATCGGGGGAGCATATTCCACACCTTAATTTTGTTAAAGATCACATTTCTTTGCACAGATGTAAAATTTGGTCTTTCAGCCCTAAGGTTTGTTTTAAATCTTGTATTGTAAGAATGTTGACGCATGTTATCAGAAAAAAGGGGAAAGTTATTAGTTAAAAACTTAACACATTCAAGAATATAGAGGCTGTACAGGGTGAGTATACCAGTTTCCCGGAATACCTCCCTGCAGCTGTCTCGATATCCCATGCCAAATACAATACGTATACATTTTTTTTGTAATAAAAAAATTCTGATTCAACAGAATTACCCCAAAATATTAAACCATAGCTAATATGAGACTGGACATAGGTGTGATATGCTGTTAGAGATGCCTGCCACCCAACATTATTGTGAATAACGCGAAGGGCATAGCTATATTTACTGATTCCTGCTGCCAGCTGTTTAACATGGGGTTTCCAATTTACCCACTGATCCAATTTTACCCCCAAAAAAGAAACTTCTTCAGCTGATTTGATGTTTGTATTTTTATAAGTTAAAGAAAAATCGGTCTCTGATCTTGAGAAATGCATCATCTGTGATTTAGACACATTGAGGAGAAGGTTGTTTTCCACAAACCAACCCCCCAATGCATTCAAGGACTCAGACATCTTGTCCGTGCATGCTTGCTGATCATTCTCGCTGAAAATCAGAGAAGTGTCATCAGCAAAAAGAACTGTACCACAATCAGTAACGCCAACAAGGTCATTTGTATATATGATAAAAAGCAGTGGTCCTAAGATAGATCCCTGCGGAACACCTCGTTTAATGATTGTGACATCAGACACTACCTTTTCCCCTGAGTCGTTGGTTTCAATGACACACTGTTCACGTCCCTGAAGGTATGACACAACCAAGCCCAGCGCCACGCCCCTGATACCATATCGCTCAAGCTTGTTGCACAGAACAGTATGATCGACACTGTCAAATGCCTTAGATAAATCAAGAAATATGGCTGCGGTAAACTTGCCGTCATTAATAGAGTTTAATATTTGCTCCAAAGCTTGATAAATGGCACGAACTGTAGATTTTTTTTTACGAAAACCATTTTGCCTATCTGAGATCGTATGATGCTTATCAAAGAAATCAACCAACCTGCTATAAATCACACTCTCAAACACCTTACTAATGTTGGAGAGGAGCGAGATAGGCCTATAGTTGTCAAACCTGTCTGTATCACCCTTCTTATGGATTGGCTTTATTAGTGCCCTTTTCAGGAAATTCGGAAACACCCCAGTTTGGAACGTTAGGTTTATTATATGAGTCAGTGGTGGAGCAATGACGTGTACAGACCTCTTAAGAATAGCAACAGGAATATCATCATGGCCTACAGATTTTTTATTTTTTAATGTTTTTATAATGTTAATGACCTCATATGATGTAACTGGCTCTAAAAATATGCTATGTTGATTTACTTGAATTTTTGTGTAATCAATCACCTCTTTTTCTCTTATGTTTGGACATATATTTATAAAAAAATCATTGATTGAATTTAAGAGGTCCTTTTCGGATTCATATGAGAAGTTCTTAAATAAAGACTCTTTTTTTATGTTTGGCTGAGTAATTTCCTTTACCAGAGACCAGGTTGCCTTAGCTCTATTTTCGGACACTTCGATGCGCTTTTGACTTGCCAACTGTTTAGCCTTTTTAATGACTTTTTTTAGGATACCCGAGTATCTTTTATAAAAATCGTTGGTTATTTCCCCTGATATTAATTGTTGATACAATTTTCGTTTGTGTTTACTTGATATCTTTATACCCATAGTTATCCATTTTTTTGAGTTTTGTATTTTATTTTTAACTTTTCTATTTGGGCATACCAGATTTAGTTTTTGAGACAAAATGTGGCTGAAAATTGTGTATGCCTGGTTGACATCGGCCACCCCCAGCACATCACCCCAATCCTCATTCTTCATCTCCTGAAAAAGCTGCTCAAGACGTGCCTTCGAAAATGATCTTGTTGTAAAAATATTTTCCCTGGATTCGATTTTTGGTAGATTTACACAAATGCTCTGAGCATAATGGTCAGAAAGAGCAGACACAATTACTGATGCCTTTTTAAATTCCTCAAAGTTAACAAATATATTATCTATACATGAGGCACTTTTTTTAGTTACCCTAGTAGGCTCAAGAATCGTTGGCTTAAAATTAAATGAACAAAAAAGGTCTAAAACTTGACTGGTGTCAGAGCCGTCATTCAAAAAGTTGACATTAAAATCACCACAATATATAGCTTTAAAATCTTTAAATTGATTATATAAAATTTGTAAAACAGAATTTAAAATTTCTAAAAATACATTAAAATCACCAAGACATGTACGATATAGACAAACAATTACAATTTTTCTTTTCCTACTGATTACAGAGCAAAACTCTCCCTGTCCGTCTATGCTACAATCGTTAATCTTCTCCAAACTTTCAAAATCATTTATTTCTTCACTAACCAGTATACATGTTCCTCCATGCTCCATTTCTGAACGTGCATAGGAGGATATTAGTTTGAAATTAGCAATTTTAGTAAACTCAACCTCCTGTGGTTTCAGCCAATGTTCCGTTAAGCACAAAACATCCTGTTTTTCATCCAATGTATTCATAAACAGCTCGATTTCACTTGTTTTATTTCGAAGAGACTGAATATTTTGGTGGATTATGTTCAGGGTATCATTAACATGCAGAGTTGATGAGTCTGGTGGCAGTGTATCAAAGCTAACTGGTTTAAATTGAGGATATGTGTTTTCTCCCTCTGCAATAACATCTATAAAAAAGGTGTTGAGTCATCGTGAGCTTCCAGTGTAGTATCTCTGTTTATTGCACTGCAATATTTTTTGATATGATTGTGCAACAAATCTGCTAAGTCTGATCCAAAGCGATGTGCATAGTTACATTCCAGTATCTTGCTCAAATCAATATTATTTGCTTGAAATGCTTTATAAATAGATAAGTTACTGTTGTAGATAACACTATGATTTCGAGCAGAATAGGGACTTGTCATAACTAGTGCATTTGTATTATCACAAGCTAAAATAAATTTGTTTAAGACAAGTTTTGGCGAACATGCTCCATTTAACCACAAAACAACTAAATCACGCTTAGTAAAGTCTGATGCCAAAGACGACACGGTTTTTACCAGTTCATGAGATGCACACCCAGGCTTAAGAAAACATTGAAGATTAAAGTTCTGGCCTAACTTGTTACGTAGATGTTTAAGAAATTCTCTGCTACATTTCCCACCAACAAACAAAACTCTAGGGCGAGTGTCGTACGGTTTATCCCATATCACCAAGGAGGTATTATCGGTTGGTGTGAAGGGTTGCACATTTGAACATGAAGATTCTAGTTTTTCAATTTTACCCTGTAATTCTTTGATTTCACAACAATAATAATGTTTTTCACTTTCTAAAACTTTTATGGATGTTAACATACACTCAGAGGTCTTTCGAAGTTCTTCCATTTCAATTTCATTTGAAGATTGCTCCTTTTGAATATTGAATAATTTAAGCTTCAATTCTTCAACTTCTGTGAAGTAAACCCCATTATTTTTCTCTAAAGACTATTGTGATAACCATACTTTTGTTCAAGGCATTTAATTCCTTAATTCTGTCTTCCAAGATTTGCTTCGATTCCTTGGCTGATGCTAATGCAGCAGTCATATGTTCTTCTCTGCTTCTCATTTCCTTAAGTTCCTCTTGCAATGCCACATTACTTTGATTTAGCTTCTCTAACTGTGAAGCAAATGATTTTTCAGCATCAGAAACCTCTTCTTCAAAAACTCGACTGTTCCGTTTGAGCCTCTCCAAGTATCTATCCTTGCCTGCAATTTCCCTCTGAAGAGATTCTATTTGATTTTTAAAAGCTGCATATTCATCATCCCGTTTATTAAAATTTCTCTGACACACTGTAGAGCATAAAATTCTATATCCACCCAGTTTGATAATTTGTTGACATCTGTCCATACAGCTTGGATGAAATATGCTGTTGCATTCTATACAGCAAAAATTTGTGAAATCTTTATTTCTACAACATTTAAAGGACCTTTCCATTATAATATATTGTATTACGTTAATACGTCTCTTGAACATGGTCAGTTTCCTAAAAGCTTAAAGACGAGCACTGTCACGCCCATACCGAAAGAGGGAAATAAAGGGGAAGTAAGAAAAGTAACAAATTTCAGACCACTAAACACATTACCTTGTTTAGAAAAGATTCTAGAGATGGCTGTTTATGACCAGTTAATTGATTACTTTAACGAAAACAATCTCTTCCTTGGAAATCAATCTGGCTTCCGTAGGGGTCACTCATGTGAAACA
The DNA here is from genome assembly GCA_030620095.1 of Kuschelorhynchus macadamiae. Lineage (NCBI taxonomy): Eukaryota > Metazoa > Arthropoda > Insecta > Coleoptera > Curculionidae > Kuschelorhynchus > Kuschelorhynchus macadamiae. Next base: position 415,371 of record JAUTXW010003428.1, read on the forward strand.
GCAATTCAGCTTACTGTAACAAATTGGAAGTACTTAATTGAAAAGAATGTGTTTATTGTAGGTTTTAAAATGGTTTTCTGACTATTTGTCAAACCGAACCCAAAATGTTAAGTTAGGAAAGAGTACGTCATCTGACATCCTAAATGAATACGGAGTTCCTCAGGGTAGTGTAATGGGTGCTTTACTATTCATAATATATATAAACGATATTAACCATGTTGAGGGGATTGAGTTCATAAATTTGTTTGCAGATGATACACTCATATCCTGTAGTGGTAGGGATCTTGACCAGGTTATTATGAGAGTGAATCGGTTGCTCGGGGGTATCGAAGAATATTTCTCAATGAACAAGTTCAAACTTAATGCTAGTAAAACAAAAGCAATGATTGTTGGCAGTAACTGTATGATTAGTAAGATCAACACTGAAAATTACAAGTTAAAAATTGAAGGTGAGAATATTGAATGGGTAAACGAATTTAAGTATCTTGGCTTTATAGTTGATAAATCTTTAAGTTTAAAAGGACACTGTGAGTATCTTAATAAGAAGATTGCCAAGAAATTATTCTTTTTTTCCAGAATTTCAAAGCATTTGTCACTTTTTGCAAGACTTACTGTCTTTAAAACTGTTATTCAACCCCATTTGACTACTGTGCTACTCTTATATTTAGCTGATAAGAGATCTAGTCACTCTCTTCAGGTGTTATTTAACAGAGGAATGAGAGTTATTTTGCGATGCGACCGATATACTCCCATTGACATGATGTTAACAGCTTTAAATTGGTTTTCAATTAAACAAAGATTTTATTTTTTTACCATGGTATTTATTTTTAAACTCAGTAAAGGTCTAATGCCAACTTACTTTGATCAGTTTGTTATTTTAAGAGGGGAAATTCATTCATATGCTACACGTAGTAATAACCACTTTTACCCAATAAGGGCTACAAAACATCAACAATGACTTCTTTGTTTTACAAAGGGTTGAATGAGTTTAACCAATTGCCAGCTGACCTAAAGGCCGTGACGTCAGTTGAGACCTTTAAAAGGAGACTGGGTTTGTTAATGAGAGGTTGAAGTTTATAGATAGATAAGTTTTGGATTTGTACTTGCTTGTTTTTAATGTGTTTTTAGATGTAATTTTTAATTTTTGTTGCCAGCTATTGTATATATAAATATTTTTCTCTTTTTTATCTATTATGTGATTATTGTACAAATCGTGATACTTATTTTATATTGTTAACTACTCACAATATTTTAGATGTGTTTAAATATTTTATTTAAGTAGGAATCCTATTTCGTAATATATTTCATTTCATTTCATTTCATTTGACTCTTTGTATCTTCGGAGTCTTGCGCTATACACGGATAATTTTTGCTTCAGAGTGTCAAGGATTTCTGTAAGCGTGTGATCAGGAGATGTAGATTTGATTTTTTCTACACTTTATGTGATACGTTTTGACTTCTTGTCGTTCATGAATTCGGAAAGATGTCCCAATTCTTTTCTAATTTTGTTTTCGATCCGTATCTGCCATTTGAATTAGGGTTTTATGCTGTTGGTGTTTCTGTGTCGTGGCGGGAGTTTCTGATTGTTCTGTGTTATCGCGGTTATAGCTGCTGCATGGATGACTGTATGAATGTCCTCAATTGTGCTGGCCTGAGGTTTTAAGTGACGTTACAGATCCTCTTGCACAAAGTCGGGCTAGTTTGTATGTGGGATCGGTTCGGCATCTGTTCCACTGTCTTCAATGTTTAGTTCAGCAGGTACCATAGTTTTGATGTTTTGCAATGCGAGTGGTGTGAGCTGACTGGTCTTAGTGATGACTCTTTTTTGATCTATTACTATCTGTGACAAGTAATTTGTATTCTGGATATTGTGCTATGAAAAGTGTATGCAGTTTATGTCCGTATCCTGTTGAAATTGTCTCAAGTTTTAATCTCTTCCTTGGTTTACCTGCCTTGGTAATTGCAGATAGTCGTTACGATATATCTGCTGCTGTAATGGGCTCAAGTTGTATTTGGTCAAATGTATTTGTGTATCTATTTGGCCAGCGCATGATCGGTTCGCTCGATTTTGTAATGCGGCTCATGCGTTGCTCTGCATTTCTCGCCTTAGTGGGTGCCGGAATAACACTTTTGGTGGGTCTATTTTCCTTTGCTTGGTCGTGATCGTTTTTGTCAAGCTGTCCTTTCCCGCAACGTCCTCGACCATTGCGATGCTTGTTTTAATGATGCTTTGTTGTTTGGGTTGCTGTTTTGTGGTTTAGAAGCTCAAAATGTCCCGACATTGGATCGCCTGTTAGTAGAAGGTAGATCATATTATTGTGTGTTTGTTTACCTATTATTGTTGGTCTCTCTTTAATGCACATCTGTTTTGTTCTTGTTGTTCTTGGTTTTGAGAAAATATGGAAGATATGCTTCTGGGTTTCCGAGAGAGCAAATATCTCTAGGCTCGTTCCGTATGTAGTGGTTTTCCTCATGAACTTATAAAAGTTGTTGAAGTCCTTAATATCGTCGTCGTGAAATAACGAAAATATCTGAAGATCCGACCAGTTTTGTTGTAGGTACCTCAATGCGTCTTTTCGAAGTTTGGCATGATTGTTTTGATGGCCGTATATGTGCAAGCTGACTGATCGGAACAGACAACTTCCGTCTCCAACAATGTCGGCTCTGATGGATTTCTCGGGAATAGATTCGGCTGTAGCAGTTTTTTCGGCCCGCCTGTTCAGCTTTTCGTCGCCACCGTCCCGCATGCGGTCACCTTCAGCCGTGTCACCTTCAGCTGTGGCTCCAAAGGTGCCCTGGCGATCTCCAGGCCGCGGCTCTGTTCCCAGGCTCGATGCTTTCTCCATTTTCATGGGTGTGCCACCATTTGACCCTGATGGCCCAGGTAACTCGGGTCCGTGGGGGCGTCACTTCCCACGCAACTTAACCGAGGCTAGTTGCCCCGTGCAGTTTCAAAGGTTAGGAGGGGTTTAGGGTGGCTAGAGTGTGGAGAGGGTAGGGATTCTGGGTGTTTAGGACAGCAGGCAGCTATTATTATTATTAAATTGACAACAAACATAATGTACCTAAATGTTCTTAAGCAATAACAATTAAGGAGCCATTGGTATTGATAATTTTAGTGGCATACAATTTAAAAAATTATATTTTCAGAACATGTTTATGAACCGAATAAAAATACATTGCATACCTAAATATCTAGAGATCACATTGATTACTGACATAGATTTTGTTATGCTAGAGAATTAATAACTAATTTGCTTAAATTCACTGTTTTTGCTTTTGTACTATAATGAACATTATATTTCTGAATGTTGTTCATTTGCTTTTGTTAGCTACTTGCCAGAATAAATACAGTATAATGTATTCTTAGAACATATCAGTACAATTTCCATTATTTCTTGAGGAAACATCATATACAACGAAAATTTTCTAAAAAAAACAAAATAAATAGCTCTGACCTAAGCAACTAAAATTTGCAATTTTTTAAAAATCTATCAGTATTATAGATAAAGCAGTGGTTAGTTTGTTTGTAATATAGATATGCAACTTAATATACAAAATTGGTCCCTTATTTGGCACCCTCTAGCGTTTGTAGTCTTAATACAGTACAATAAATAATACAGTTTGTTCCAAATTGATGCTCGTAATATATATGTCTGGATAAGGTAGGGTCTTAAAGTATCTTTTGTAAATATGAGGTGCTTGCATAATAGAAAATTCACTGACAATGAATCTTTTTTTAGTATATTTTCAAAAATATATATCTTTATATTGTAAACTAATTAAAGTGGCCAAGGACATGCTTTTGCAATTCGAATAATTTTCAGAGAGAGAGTTGGTCAATCATTAACGAACTTAGAGGAACCAAAGGTCAGTCGCACGAGTTCTCCTGATATAACTAGATGTCCTTAACAACTATTAGTGTACAGTTTCAGTTGTATTGACCAGTGGATTAAATAAGACTGTAGATCCCATGCCCTATTTAAGACATGTGTCAATTCAAGAATCCTTCTTTTTTCACCCTACTGACCCTTCAGAGGTCATGAGAACTATTGCCGAAATAAAAAATTAAAAATTCTTCTGGTGCAGATGGGATGTCAATCAAGATATTCCTTGAAGCCCTTTGCAGTCAACGATTCATGGCTTTCTGGTGATTTTCCAGATTGTCTCAAGAGTCCAACGTCGTTCCACTATATAAGAATGATGATCTGGATAATCCATGCAACTTTCGACACATCTCACTCAAAATTATTGAGAAGCTGGTTAAGGAACATATGGTGTCATTTTTTGATCATCATCAAATTCTAAATAGCTACCAGTTTGGATTCCAAATAAGGGTACAAATGATGCTGTTTTTCACTTTCTGGATCAGTTATATTTAGGCATCAGTCGTCGGGAGGCTGTTACGGCAGTATTTTGTGATTTGTAGAAGGCTTTCAACTGCGTGAATCACGGAATATTGTTGCAGAAGCTTGCTTTATATCGCTTTAGGGGTACAGCATTGCAGTGGTTTAAATTGTTTTTAGGGGGTCGTTCTAAGAGAGTGTTTTATGGGTCGTACATGCCAAGGTGGCCCTGAGGAGTAGCACAGGCTCAGTATTAGGTCCAATGCTTTTTTATTGTATATTAATGATTTGGTTTTAGTTGATATTAGGGGTAAATTTACCCTCTTTGCTGACGATACTACGATTTTGTAGCTCTAATTCACAAGTACTTCGGCAAGAGCCTTTATTGGATTTACCCAAGATCAAGAAATGGTTTGATTCCAACCTTCTGTGTCTCAACGTTGATAAAACTGGCATGATGATATTTAGGTGTTTCCTTGATAACTTGGAAATTGACGGGTTCAACTTGAGCAACACAATGTATACAAAGTTTCTAGGTGTTACTATAGATAACCAAGTTAAGTTCGACCGACATATTTTAAATCTAAGTAAGACAATAGCTTCTGGTTGTTATGTGGTTCGGCTAGTTTCATCTGAAATTGGTTCTGCTGCAGCTAAGATGGTTTACCATTCTTTAATTCAGTTTCACCTACGATACGGAATCGTATTTTGGGGCAACATGTGCGATCTATTGAAAACTCTGTTTGCAGAAGAGGGCAGTGAGATATAAGGGTCCTAGAGAATCATGCAGACTTTTATTAAAGGCAAAGAGAATCTTAACACCACCATTTTTTTATATATTGGAAACAAACTGCATGATTTATAACAGCAGAGAAATGTTCCTGCTGCCTAAGTATTCTCATGATACCCGTGGCTCTGGTAATTTATGTTTGCCGATCCTTTCTTCGGCTCTTACCCGAAATTTAATTATTTACGGAAGCGGGAAGATCTTCCCGAATTCATAAAATCATGCTCCGCATTGGGGCTTTTAAGAAGGTAACTAAACAGTTTCAGGAGAGAGCTTATTATTAGTTACGGGAATATTATAGTGATCATTTTTAATTAATTTTTTGTTATCTGTTATTGTTTAAGTTTTTGGTGCCGTTTTTTTATTATATGTTTTCTGTTTTTTTTACACTATGCCATAATGTTTGTTTCCTTTTATATAAGTCCTGAAACTTTTTTTTATTACTTGACTGTAAGTATCTTTATATGGTTGACTCTTTATGTGTGATTTGTCATTGACTTAGTATTTTGGTAGGTAGTAATTTTAGATTTGACTTTTTTTCTATTTGCTTTATCAACAAGATATGTTTCTTTGACAATAAAGCATATTTTGAATTTGAATTTGAATTAGCAGGTCGATAAGTTGTAATGTTGTAAAATGTGTATGCAACCTTGGAACAAAACATATTTATTTAGGAAATTACATACAACTACAGCAATTTGACTTGTCACCCTTAATATTCGAGAAAACGGATAGCTTGCTTAACTTTTCCAATTTTTTTTCATTTTCCTAAAATTTGAATAACTCAAATTCAAAAATGTCAGAATAATGGCAGGCGCGTTGTTGTGTCTATTCCTCGTTTCCACGCATAGAACGAGTATACGGAGTGCGCAGATAAGTTAGCAGTGCACGGTCAGTATTGACAAATAACGACCAGTGGCGTATTTAGAAATTGTTTCTATTAAATTTTTGTTAAAATTATCAGGGATTCATCTTATCTCTTTGATAAAGGGAGGATAATTTCAGCAACTAAAAAAATTCCTTGCTTTCTATTTTATACGTAAATGGATGTATAAAACGCAAATGAACAACTAAAAAAACCTTTTGTGAGTATTTACTTTATACTTTTTTCATTTTAGTTTAAGTAAAAACTATTTCTGGGGGTGTTTAACCCCCAAATCAATCCTTAAACAAACTATTAAATTAATAACTTTAGATATGGGATATTTTATATTAGTCGGGGGTTCTCAAACTTTCTCTCATGTATCACTCATGTGTATCACGGATCTGTCGCGTACCTCCAAACTATTAAACATTTCGTTAGTATAAAGGTGACGTCATTTCTCAGAAAACATATATCTGCTTGCATAACCTACGTTAAAAAACTTTAATGATGCAACCAAACATATCAAAATAATCAAAATAAGTGTGAAAGAGAAAATCCGTGCCTATAATATATGGTAATTAGTTTATACCTTCGAACTGGGTACATACGGCAGTTCGCAATTAAAAACCGCAGCAGCTGCTGAAGCGTTCTCCACGTGATCCATTTACATCCAATTTAGAAGATATTTTTTTCTCCAAGTTCACAAAAGATAAAGCTCAATATGCTCAATAGCTAAATTAATCTTTCATTTCATATATAAAACTGGAAAAAACAACTCAAGAAGTGGAATATTTCTAAGAGGAAATAATATACTTATTAAAAGTAGACATAATTTGCAGTTTTATTTGAGTTTTTTTTTCAAAGTTTCCAGAAAGTAGTGAAAACCAAAAAGTAATTAATATATATAAACATTTATTTATTTAACACATAAAGAAACCTTGCTGTTAATGCAAAAATCTTCTCTCAGGCTATGTATGGAAAATAAGGCCATATGGGCAAAGTGGTGAAATAATTATTTAAAAACATTAGGCAACAAAAAATCAATGTTTTTTACCAATTTTTGGAAGATTGCAGGTCAAAACTAATTATCACTTATTTAGCCACGGATTTTCCCCTTTCAAATTAATTTTTAAACAACAAAAAATAATAAGTTTTGGGTGAATTATTATAAATCTGATATATGGGCGTGTTCACAATTTTCAGATTCTTTCCCTGACAGGAAATGTCAATGGAAAAATATTAACTATAAAACTCGTAATATATAGGGCGTTTTTTCAATTGATGGCTAACAATGGAGGATCTAATTTTCACCTAATTTTGAGACAAAAATTTCATGTAAATATGAACTATAAGATAGTTAAAATGTAGGAAAATACTAAATTTTAGTAAGAATAAACAGCAATGTCTATTGAAGTCTAGTTGAACCTGTGTACTTCATTGCACATGCAAATCAAAGTTGAGAATTGAGGATAAGAACTAAATAGGAATCTACATATTTAAATACAAGGTGTTTTTTTTTGTTCTGGTTTCGCTAGCAGCTTGTACTTAACCAATTTGGATATATTTTTTATTAAAGTTCTCATTCTCATTTCTACACAAAGAATTAAGATTTACTGGCGGAAATCTCATAGAGGTGTCATATATGCAGTGGCGTGCATGCAATTTAGGCAACAAAGCATTTCTTACCCTATGTAAATGGTTGGGTAATCTATTTTTTTTGTCAGAATTCTCTTAATTATTTTAAATTATAGCATTTTTCCCATAAACTTAATATAAAATCCACCATCTATCATCAAAAATAAATAACAAATTATTGAACCACCTGAAATTATTTTGCTACAAAAGAATCTAAGAATAACAGCCAATAGGCAAGCAAAATTCGATCACCATGAAAAACCTTACGGGAACCAAAAGCAATGCTTTTGGACGATTGCGACCACGATATTGTGTTAAACATGCTCGGTTAAGAAAACAGCAATGCTGCCCTTCGCCGAGTAAAAAAATAAAGACGTTTCTATTCTATTCTATTCTATATTAAAAGAACGGTAGGCATAGAATAGAAGAAACGCACGAGCCAAATATATCGTATTGATTTAAATCAGCATGCTGCTAAGTCACAATATGGATTATTATAGCAATAATTGATCAGTTTAATCTTTTTTCTCACCTTGTTATGTTCTTAAATAAATTATAAAAATGTGCTAAAAAACTTTTATTTGACAGACTGAAACATTAATTTAATCGTTTAAATTTTTCGTCCTAATATTCTAAACTTAGTCCATACGAAATGCATACGTTTTGTGAAGATCAGAAAATGTGTCGTGTATTTCCTTAATTATTAAACTTAGCAAATTTAATAACAATAAAATTACAGTCAGTGGTGACTCTGCGGAACGATCGCTTTCTTGTTTAGCAATAAGTCGCACTTCTTTGCGAAACACATGTAAAACATTTAACTATTGGTGTTGCATGATTTAAAAAAAAAACAAATAGCCTCATTATTAAACCGATTAAAGTCACTATAAATTTAGTTTAAACTGTTTATGACTATACTGATGAGAGAAGCACTTTTAAGTTGTAAGTAATTTTAAGAACACATAATTTATTATTGCCTACCCTGTTTCAGAAAGGCACTTCACGCCACTGCATGTATATATAAAGAGAATCTCCTGTATATGAAGTAAAAATTTCTCATATTTGAGGTTGGGAAATGTCTACTGTTATTTTATTAAATACAAATTTTGCTAATACTACCCTTAAAAAGACCTGAATATCAATATGTCCTTAATGTATTTCAAAGGTAAATAGGAAAAAAACCCTTAAGAGTAATAAAATGGCAGTTCAGTCGGGAACATTGACGGGATATAAAATCCTATTTCGATCCCGGGAATTATCAAAAGTTTCGTCGGTTTGATTATTGTTTCTATTTTATTAGTTTTGCAATTTTAGTTTTATAATTATCGTACTGGCTTAGTTTTAGGAGAATTATTAGCATCTCTCTATTTAAAGCTTTAAAAGTTGAAATATACTCTATATATTGCTACTAAAAATATTTACAAGGCTCTTAAAAAGTGATACAGCCTACACCGTCAAGTCTTGGGATATGGAGGCCACTTTTTAGTTTATAGTTTTCAGGTATACATTTAAAATCGCAGTTGCCTTTGAATTTACAAACATTTAGTATTGAGGCGGGGTATCGATTTAGAAGATTCGAGCATGCGTAACTTTTGAATGGCATGGCTCTTATTGGCCAGGAATCGTCGTGCGATTCGCGGTTCGCCCGTTAATTAGGTTTTTCTAATATATAGGTTTATTTCAGCGGTTTATAAACAAGGTTCTGCTAAGTCGGGAGGGGTGCCTGATTAGCATTCCAAAGGTCGTATGTTCTAGTCTGGCCTGGAAACCATTGGTATATGCGGACCATACTTAGGATAGATTTTCTCCTATGTAGGGAACATAAAGCAGTACGTCCAGCTAAGTGAAGTCTCGCGAGGTTCTTGTGACTTCAGGGGCTGCCTTCTCAGGGTTCTCATCTTTGACCATTATTATTCTTAATTTTCATCAATAATGTAGTTTGAATATTCAGGAGTTCAATGTGCCTTCTTTATGTAGACGATTTGAAATTCTTCACTGTCAAATCAATTAAGGACTGTGTCAGAATGCAAGCCAATTTGGTCAAGTGGAGTAGTCCTAATTTTTTAAAATTAGACATTAGTAAGTGTAAAATTATGCGTTTTTACAAAATCAAGGAGCCTGTGATATTTAACTACAGACTTCGCACTTACAGTGTGTAACCTCATTTAATGACCTTGGTGTCGTTTTGGATCGTGAAATATCATTCTTTTAACGTATTGATCATATAGCACTAAGAAGCATTCGAATGCTGGGTTTTTTTGTGCTGTACTGGCCGATATATAAACGATACTAAGGCCATTTCATCTTTGTATTGTTCTTTGGTGCGAAGTATCCTTGAATAAAACTGTATTATTTGGTCTCCATCATATAACTGTCATATAAACAGAATAGAGAATGTTCAGAACAAATTTGTGGAATTCCTTCTATTCAAACATAATTGTCCATACCAGTATATCATATAACACTAGAATCTTATTGGCTAGAATGGAAAGTCTAGTCGCCGTCGGGAGAGCTTTCCTGTTTAAGCTTCTTAATGGTCATATTGATTGCTCCTTGCTATCTGGTGTAAATTTTCGCGTACCACTCAGAAATACCCGCACCAGATAACTGTTGTTTGAACAAACTCACAGAATGAACTACGGTTGAACATGTTTTTCTGATAGGCTTATAAGAAATTACAATGACCATTTTTCTGATTTTGATATATTTCATGATGGTTTCGTAAACTTTAAAAACTCACATTCAGAAATACATAATCATATTTTAGTTTTTATTCCTTTGTTTTTGCTACTAAAGACAATGGCAATTATTTTAGAAATGATTTTTTGGAATATATTGTGTGCTATTGTTTTGCATAGTATTGTATTGTTTTTTTTTTTACTGTAGTATTTGGAGATTTCTCTCTGTAATGTACTTGACTAAATAAATAAATAATGAACAAATCGAAGCTTCTAAATGAATAACACGCCACAGTAGCTAGACGCTTGTGTAGAATTTGGATGGGTTCTTACTCGTAACTAGGGAGGATATATGTATATATATATATATATATATATATATATATATATATATATATATATATATATATATATATATATATATATATATATATATATAAATATACATATAGGGTGATTCAGAAATAAATACCGAAAATTTACAGGCATGAAAATCTTGATGAAATATAAAAAAAGTTTTATATTATTTTTCTCTAAGTCTCACTGTTTAGAATATACAGGACATTAAATGTGTGTGATAAAAAGGACATTTTGTTATATAATATCAGTTAGGAGCGAGATATCAATTTCAATTCTGGAACATGTTATCACTACATAAAGACCCATTAATCTAACAAACGTCAACCATATAGGTCACTTTAGAGGCCTAGAACAGGGGTATATGCCCTGCATTTATGGTCATATTTTTTTTAACACTCGGTATATTGCCTATTTTATTAAAAATATTTATACCGTGGCTTCTTTACTAAAAATTATTACTTTTAAAATTTTTTCACACGAGCTATGATTTCAGAGTTTTATTCAAATTAATGCGTCAAAACCCTTTAGGATACAATACTATGTACTGACTGAATTCTAGTGATATTTAAAGGTGTAATAAAATCGTGTGCGAGTAACGGTTTATTAACTAGAGATAACAAAATACATAGAATGAGAACAATAATACAAAATATTACAGTAAGTCTTTAAAATGTCACCCTTCAACTTTTATACATTTTTCAGAATATGTGATCAACTTCTATCTAATAGCACTTAGCGTCTGTCTAGAATTAGAAAACTCGAGACAAGCATTTGTTATTCTTTGAGTTAGTTGTTCAGGGGTGGTAATTGACACTGAATAAACTTTATTCTTTAAAATACCCCAAACACTGTAATCTAATGGGTTGAGCTTGGGCGAACGAGGCGGTCAATGAATAGGTGCATTAACTCCGCGACCGATCCATTTATGAGGGGAAGTTCACATGTAGCCAAGCCCTAACTTCTCTTGAGTAATGTGGCGACGCGCCATCCTGCATGAACCACCCATTATGTCGTTGTAAAACAGGGACATCATCAAGCAGTTGAAAAAAATATTTCTCAAAACCTTCAAGTAGTTCTGACCATTCAAGTAACGCGGCAAAAACCAGGTCCAAGAAAATTACTTCCAATAATACCCGCCCAAATGTTTATTCTGAGTTGAAGCTCTTAACATGTGTGGAAGGCGGATTATCCTCTGCCCATACATGGGCATTATGCATGTTTGGGGTAAAACAAGCTTCGTCAGTAAATAAAATTAATTCAGGAAAATTGTTATTTTCTTGATACTTTTAAAGGCACCACTCACATAAGTCAATCCTAGGTTGAAAATCCGTTGGCAGTAATTTTTGTACCGTTTGCTTATAGAAATGATGGAAACCTATATCATTCAATCTACGCCACGTTGAACTCTGGGAAATTCCACTTTGTAATGAAATTCTTCTGGTACTTGTCTCAGGATTGATTTCAAACAAATTTAAAATGTTTGATTCGTTTCTAGGTGTTTTGGTAAAAACATGTCGCCCAGGTCTATGTGCGGCAGATTTAAATGTGTCTGACTCCCTTAGACGACGATCAACCGAAATAAAAGTTCTTCTGTTTAGGATCTGCCGCCGTGGAAATTTTTCGAAGTACCTCCTGACAGCTATTTCTGAATTTCCATTGGATTCTCCAAGGACTTTGTGCATGTCTGTATATTCATTATCAGTATAAACCACCATAATTTAACAATATGAGTAAATAATTGTTTATGAACTGACAACTATCTAAACAAATTATTGAAATATGACAAGTACATTCATTTTTGTTTGTCAGAGATAAGTCATGCTTAAATTTCGTTATGAATATTAGAAATACTTACATAGTATTGTATCCTAATAGGCCAATCAATAGAGATTTTTCCATGACAAAATACTACCTGGAAACCAACTGTGCCATCATTTAAAAAACTTTTCTTTGAAATTAATCATCTTGTCGACTTGTTTAAGTCAGCTCTTTGTAGCGTTCCGATTGCTTAAATCGTTTTCATTTTATAAGCAAAAAACAAAAAAAAAATGCAAATTCTTTGCATTAAATTGTTTATAACAAATTAATAATAGTTACGAGTAGAAAAAACATTAACATGAACCAGCAGAATGTGTTTTAAGTGATGGCATAGTTGGTTTTCAGGTAGTATTTATGTCACAAATTCAGTAAACTTCTGCTCTATTGCTTGGCCTGTAAAGGGTTTTGGCGCATTAACTCGAATAAAACTTCGAAATGATCCTCGTATGAAAAAAATCTTAAGAGTAATATTTTTTAGTAAAGAAGCCAAGCTATAAACATTTTTAATAAAAATAGGAAATATACCGAGTGTTAAAAAATATAACTATAAATGCAGGGCATATACCCCTGTTCTACGCCTCTGAAGTGAGCCAATTTTGACCAAATTGGTGGTCAGTTGACAAAAACTTATGGACTGGTCAAATGCACAGTCCTTATTTTATACACCTTGTGTTTTAAAGTTCTCCATACAAAATCCGTGGGCGTAAAATTAGGGTTGCTGGGGGTCATGGAACATTTCCATTGCACCCAATAAATTCTGCAAATTTGATTGAATAATATTATTTTTCAAAAAACTGTGCTCCATGTTACAGTGTCGAGGAGATAAATCAATTTATAAACAACAATTTTGTAGAATTGATTGGTCTCAATAGAAATGTTCTCTGGCTCCCCAAGAACTCCGATCTTGTCAGCTTCAATTATTTTTTTATGGAGACTTTTAAAAGTGTATGAAGATAGATGCTAAGATCTTGAGCAACTTAAGCAAAAAATAAGCAAAGAAATTCAATTACTCAATCCAAAGTAGTTCTGAAGGAACAGCGATAAAAAACTTGCGAAAATTTACACTGCATGTAATGCCCAGAATGGGGGACTCGAGCAAAATTTGGTTTAAGTTAATTTAATATTTTACCATTGTTTATTTTGTTCTCTTGTTTGTTTTTATATTGTATTTGTTGTAGTTAGTAAATTAATAAAGTAGCTAGTTTATAAAACTTTTATTAAGATAATAGTCAAGAACACCAAAAGACTAGATATTTTTAACCCACTATCATAATCTGCAATAATATATAGGGTGTTTCATTAAAAATAAGAAGAAAATATCAGCCCAGAAAAAAATGCGATACCTTGGATAAATAAAAACAAAATCAATTCAGTTTAGAAGAAATATTTATCTTCTTTATCTTGTACGATTCCTCAGATAAGGGAATAGGGCGTCTTATTTTGGGACCCTGTATAGGGTTTTCACTTATATTTTGACAGCTAGTTCCAAATTTAACTATTGAAGATACAAAAAAAACTTCAAATATAGAAGTTGTATCTTCTAAGAATATCATTTTTTTAAAAAACTGTTAAAATTAAGAAAAAATTACATAATCTATTTTTTTAATGGGACACCGTGTATATTATTATTTCAAAAATGGGTCTTTATATTTAAAGACAACGGAGAAATATGGTTAAAACCATGTAATAACAGGCACTACTCTATTTTTAATAATTCCACATCCTCTGTATCTAACGCATTGCGTCTTATGGCAGGGTTTTAGTCAATTTTCTCGGTTGTCTTTAAAGATAAAGGCCTGGTATATTTATCTTTAATATATATACATTTTTTTGGTTTTGTTTTATAAAGTTTATTGTTTTTCAGTTACCATGTTGTGTTTTTTAATAAAACCAATAATTTTAAAGAATCAGTTAGAATCTGCGTTAAGAGGTGTTGTGTCTACTATTTCAAAAATATTCTCGAACGTCGTCGAGGGTTGAGCATTTAATTTTTAAGTGTTTAAGCAAAATATCCAAAAAGCTTCTGGCTTTTTTGGATATTGCAAAGGTGAGCTATCAACTATGCACAATTTTTTTGTCATCTTGTTAAAGAGAAATTTTATTTTAACTTACATTTTACAATAAAACACTGTTCTTAATTGCGCATCGCCGCTCAAGTTTTACAAATATATTCTCCATATTTCTACATTCATATTCACTGGACCATAGAAAAAATATCCAATTATGAAGGCATAAAGCGCCTTTCTTTATTAGCAATATCATAATTTCATATTTTCATTAAAATCTGTTGCTTCACTGAACAAGCGAAATAAATAATAGGTTTTTAGATAAATAATATTTTGCATAATTATTAGAGCAAGCAGATTCACTTGAGGAGTCTTCAGTTTGCTTGTGATGCCTGTGCGGTTCGTCTGAATTCGTTAGTTTTTTTTTTTAAACAAATTTATAGAGTAGTTCTCTAAGGGAGTTGTGTGGTTAGAAAAAGAAAATATATAACGTGATTTATTTTTTTTGTTATATTTTGAATTCTTTCTCTGTTTGTTTTTTGATTTTTTATTTATAAATATCTATTACGCCATATGTTCAAATTATCAGTATCAGTGTAAAACAAGTTTTAGACATTAAAAGAAATTATGCGAATTATTGAAAACAGAATGCAGACGGAAGTTTTAAGCAAATATGATGTTTGAACTCGAAAAATGCGCCGTCGTTTAGTAAAAAAACCGTTGTGTTTTGTGAAAAAAATTTAAAATAAAATATATCTAAATATTTATAATAGAATATCGGAAAGTCTACAGTTTTTCAGTAAATAAAAAGATAGACTTTTTAAAACAGAAAAATATAAAATATGTAAAAAATAATGACTTTTTGACATTTTTTCTTCGTCGGTTAGTAAGATGTTGAAAAGTCTATGCGTTTCATAGTTACTCCGATATCTTCTTGAGGGTTGAATACCCAACAACAGATGTTTATGTGTTGTTTCGTTGTAAAAGGACTCCTACTATAAATAAAATACAAGATACTTAGAGGACAAAATGAAATTTGAAATATTTTCATACATGTATTACATACATTTAAAAAAAAAAGTTTGAATATCTAGTGGCTTAAACAGAAAATGATAAATATTTTACTACCATCCACCTTTTCTTTTCATCGTTGATAATAAGATTCGCACTTAGCATTTGCTGAGATTAGTTTGTTACCCTGTTATGTATAGCTGTATTTTTAAGTTCTTCTCAGGTACAAGTTTAGCCTTATGTTACAGGGTTATTCAAAATGTTTTTAACTTTTTGACTATCAGAGTTAAGGGGAAGGGAATACCGCGGTTAGATATAACGTCGATGCGGACTTGTTATTAATACAATACCGACACGTGGTTTCAACTAGACGGGGTAATATACGTCAAATGTTTACATGGCGAGAGTTAAAACAATGTTTCCAGGGAAAGTTATCTCTAAATTTAGTGACATTCCCTGGTCTCCACGCTCACCGGACTTTTCTCCAATGAACAATTTTTTATGGTTATATTTAAAGCGCTCTAGTATGACAACCCTCCCGCCGATACTTACCAACTGAAGCAAAAAAATTTCCAAAAATCAAACGAATTACAGTTGATATTTATCAATGTGTATTGGCGAGTTGGGGGACAAACTTGGAGGAATGCCAGACAAGCGAGGGAAGACATCTCGACAATGTTATTTCAATAAAAACGTCAAACAATTTAAATTAATTTATTTATTTAACTATAAAAAGTGATATTTTGAATGACTCATTATTTTCCTTAAATTGTACTAAAAACTAAGTAAAAATAATTGAAATTTTCAAAATTTGTGATGTGTGAAGATATTTACTCTTATAAAGTGGATGAAAAATTGTGTGTGTATTGGTTTTAAACAGTATTATATAAGATGATCGAACTAAGACATTTTGCTATGAAAACCGACAAACACAACGACAAAATTCCTCTCACTGGCTGCAAAAAGTGTTATGAATTACAAAGAATAGACAGGTGTGCTTTTTTTAGGGGATTCTCTGCTCAAAGCCAGAAAAGCCGTGAGGAAGAAGTAATCTATCAGAGTTTGACGAAAACGTAAGTACTATTTCTTAATTATTGTATAATATAATCAGAGCTGAAGGTATGTGGGATGCACCTCAACTTTAATGATTGAAGCTACTAAAAGGGGCTTTCATTATTGTAAATTATGTTATTTTGAGGCTTTTGTATATGCTAAAAGTGGGTGTATTCTTGTTTTTTAATTTAAATTCCCCAACAAAAGCCTCTTTGGTACAGCTCTGACTATGTTTCATAAATAATATACAGAGTGTAAATTAATTCATGTCAAAATAAAAAAAAACTCATATAAACAGTTCCGCAAAAGCTTCGTTTTCGAGATGCAGGGTGTTAAAAATGTTAATATTGTTTTTCGATATACCTCGTACTTTCATAGAGATTTCTAAAGAAAATTCCTTTATCTGTGCTGAAGTTTTTTGGTCTCTTAGATTTTTTGATATTTTGGACCGTTTGAGTGTTGCAAAATGTCCTTCCATGGATAGCTAAACTAATGATCATAGAATAATTTCTTAACGGTGTAAAATCTATCGACAAAGTCTAAGAGACCAAATAGATATAGAACAAAATGAGGAATTTGACTTTGTTGTTAAAGTGGCTAGTGCCGTCGTTATAAAAAGTTGGGAAGGGTAAAATGGGTCTCAACTCGGAAAAAGTAATACCCTGTAGATTTTTCTAAAACTTACTAACAGATTAACGTTTTATTAAAATTAGTTCTGATGCATATTATAAAGTGTACCTAATTGAATTTTAAATGTTTAGAAATGTACGAGGTTATAAAAAAAAATAAACAAATATGACATTTTGCACCCTATACCTAGGAAAGGAAGCCTTTGCGAACCCCAGTTTATTCAAAAATAATTTCTTATTTTTACTAGATAAATCTGATTTGGATGTTAATAATTTACACCCTTTACATTGCAATCCACATTTTTCTTATAATGGAAAACAATAACGAATATGTGGAAGAAAGTAAATTCTATCTTTTTTACGTCTTTTTACTAAATTTCTCTACTGATAAGTTCTACTCAGGAGCTAAAAGCTTCGTTTCCATAACCAGAGTCTATTCTGTGACTAGAATTATCACTTGGTATAACACAGTGAAATAAAATAAACACATTACAATACTCATCAATACTTTTAAAAATCTACAAATAGAAGTGTGGCTTCATATACGGTACTGACAGTATGTAATATATTTTATCAAAATTCGTTAAACGCCTATCATCAGATTCATTAAACTTTAGACTTGTGACACACTCTTGCATAGGTCATGTTGAAACTAATGAAATTTTCAAGTTAGATCTGTCTATATTTAAAAATGGTTCAGTATAGATGTAAATATCATAAATTAGGTCGAGTTATAAAGTATATATATATATATATATATATATATATATATATATATATATATATATATATACATATATATAAATTAAGTTTTGAGGTCTATCAAAACTCCTGCCCTATCCGTATAGTTTCTTCAATTTCTCTTCTACAGATTATGTAAATTACCATTGTGTCAGTCGATACTCTGTAGAAATCCATAATAATATTATGTAAAATATAAAAAACCAATATTTTTTACAAACCCGTCCACTATATGTGTTTAAAGGAACGTGAAATGTTTCACGACACATTAGCTTTTTCGGACGTATATTTTTATAACATTTTATTTTATTTTTATGGCTAATATAGTTATAAATATTGAAAAACAACAATTTTATTACACATAGTTATATAAATAAACATTTACTCTTAAGGTTTGTCATTTTAGAGATGTAACATCCAAAGTGTACTGTGTGGCGAAACATTTCGCGTTGTTTTAAATAATTATAGTAAAAGTGTTTGTAAAAAATAGTATTTATCTTTACATTTTACATAATATGATTATCCAAATTGCTTTGGAACGAATCACTGTTGTTGTTCTTTCTTTTTTACTACGTTTCTGCAATATTTAGTTATAATGTCTTAAAACTTGTAGGCAGATTTATGCATAAGGATGTGTGTGTGTGGACTGATCTGATATTCATTCACAGTAAAGTTGATTTATTTCTCAAATTATATTCAAGTACAATTTTACACAATATTTAGGTTAAAATAAATAGTACGACAAGGAGTATATAACTAATAATATATAATAAGTTTTTATTACTCAATAATGACCTAATACCAGAAATATGTAACATTGTAAATTATCATTAGACTTTTAATAAATAGACTGGTTAAACTAGTTCTATGAACTTCTCAGTTCTGACCCTTAGTCTAGTCCTCATCTCGAAAAAAATGATAGAACTGCGTTTCAATTAAGTTTTTGTTTATTTACAAAAGTTATAATATATAAGGTATGTATATTTAATAATAAATATGTTTAAACAGCTCTTTACCTGTAACTCACACTCCCAATGGCAACACTGATTCCCATTGGCGAATGTTCACCATCCCTTGCCCACGAATAGAGAGCAAAGAAGACATATATGATGATCTGTGTTACGTTACCTTTCAAGCTACGCTGCCAGAGGTCAGATTTTAGACAGTTTGGATTTTATTTAGTTTTATTTTTTTTTGTAGCTTGATTGGTCACATTATTCCATTTTTCAATCTGTTGATTTTGTTTGCAGTTGTTTTTTTTAGTTAGTCGTCACTCTTCGTCCATTGCAAGTTTTTCAAATTTGTTTATCTGCTAGGAAACCACAGATAAATTCCGAGCTTAACATTTTTTCCTCCTTTGATATTTAATAGTTTTTTAGTGTAATTGTGAATCAAGCTACATTAGATACTAAAAGAAATTTTCGGCTGTGAAATAAAATATATTTTTTTTATTATTTTTATTCTCGACATAATCCCCGTTTAACTCACTTGTGCAAAGATTAAGTTCTATAAATTAAAATAGATTCCTATTGGGTTTTAAAATGGCCCTTTTTACAAAGTGGGGTTCTTTGAAGTTCCTATTCAGATTTATAAGGAAAGGAGTTCGACGGAGGCAAAGCTGAACTATAGAACGGTCGTCCATCTCGTAGAACTTGGGGAGAGAATACTTATTAGCCATTTTGTTTTGCAGCTGAGGCGAGAGCACATTTTAAAAATATAGATTTTGATATTTAGTGTGACTAGGTGTAGAAAGAAAATAAGGAAGGAGACTTGTTAATTGTTTTGCGTTCTGTTTTTAAGCCTGGAATTTATGTAGGTTTTAATTTGCAAGAAATTAAGTGCATAATCACTTTTGAAAAAAATCGAAATTATATCGTTTACAAATTTATATTGTTTAATGTTAGGAAAATTTGGTAGTTGGCTTGGAGTACATATTTGTGTGTGAATTTGCAGCTTCATTGATTTATATCTTATTTTATTTGTTAGATATTATATACTATCAGCAGTAATAACTTACAGTAAGAATGATACATTTGTTACTTAAATATTGTAGATGGTTTTTATTTTTTACATTACCAACAAATATTTGTTATCCATTATGGCGAAATAAAATGGCTACGCAGTGAAAAAAAATTGACCATGCCAAAATATAAAAAATGACGTGTTGTGTTTAGAAATACAATTTCGATATGAGTGGTATTTTAAAAAAAATCAGTTTACAAAATAAACTGCGCTACATAAGTGGGACAACCGAGTTTTTAATGAAAATTGATAGTGGAATATTAGAACTAGAAAAGATAAAAAGTTGCGGTTTTTAGATATTTCTTGCAAATTTTGTTGAATTAATCAATTTAAACGTAAAGCTTACTTAAGGTAACAAGTCTTTTATACCGGGTGCACAATATTACATACAATATATTAATATAATATAAAATAATATGCTATATTAATGTAATGCTGAGTAAAATTGTAAAAAAAACAATTTGACCAATTTTGCGAAATTTTAAACAATTTTACAAAATCTTACATTTTCTTTAACTTTAGACTTTTTTAGATATTAAACTGTAGCTTTTCAATAATATATCTAACACACATTTTTTAAAATAGTGTCTTATCAATCATTTTGATAAAATTTTTGGAGCCTACAGTAAGCATGAATTATAGAAGTTGTTCAGAAATTCTTTTTAGAAAGTATTTGAAATTTATTCGAGCAGATTTCAGCGTTCTGTAGAATAAGCCCCACTTTATGGTTTTTGTTTCAAGTTTGAATGATATAGAACACTTTTTCCAAAAAGGTTTTTTTTTCATTTTTGTCTAGCTATATACTTAAATAAAAAATGAGGTGTTTCTGTCGGAGTCAAAAATGTCAATACTTAGGTTAACAGTTCCGCCATGCATTAGAATTCGCAAAGTTATTTTTTATAGATTTTTAAATATAAAATATAAAAAGACTTCAGTTTTTTCAAATGTAAAATTTTAGTTCTTAAACCATTTTTTAAAAAGTTCTGCTGTTGTATTTCCTGGTGGTCCACGCAGGAGCCTTTAATATCCTTTGCAGAAAGCCACAAGGCGTTCGGATTCGTCATGTATTTTCTTATCGAGGTTCTGTTTTTTGTCCAATCGTGCAATAACTGAAGGCCATTTTAGACAAAACTCTCCAAAGGCTAGTAATGCTACAACTTACTTGGGTTTGACCTTTAGTGAGCCGTTGCTTCAGTTTTTAATAAAGGTACACGTTGCTCTTCGTAGATGGTGTGTAGACTTTTCGCTTACGAGGTGTTTAAAAAATATATGTATATTAAATTTTTAAGACTCTGTATCTCTCCCAAACTTTTGGACTTGTATTAATTATAACCCGTACCGTTGTAAAATAATGACGATTATCAAACGAAATGTATATTTTTATGATCTACAAAACCGGATATATCCAAGTATAAAAATTATATGATGTAAACCTAAAAGATTGATAGGGAATTTATTCGAGCTCATTTCAGAACAACCTGTGTACTTTATGCATACTGTAAGCTCTAAAAATTAAAGAAAAATTGAAGGGTCAAAGAGCTCTAAAAAAAGCGTGCTAGGTAGATACACATTGACCGCAATACCTAGCAACCTACCTTTAGACCATGCATCCTCTCATTCCCACTTTATAGAATCTATTTAAAACTCATTCTTACTACCTCAAAATTTGAATTATACAGTATCCATTTATCAAGTGTATTATTCGGGTTTTAGATGCTGCAATGCTCGCCTGTTACCCCTTGCGTATTATATTTGTTTTTATTTTGCATGTTTTTTTTTTATTTTGGCAGCCAACCAGCAGCACCTCGAGGCTTAGAACATACAATTATTGACACAGATAGTGGCATTACTTCAGAGGAAATCTATCAGGATTTACTTGTTGTGCGCAGTAGTCTTGAGGTACCATTTTTTTATTGTTTTCTTATACAGTATGCTCCCAAAATCACGTGTTAAGTGAAGATTGTTTTTTTTTATATCGCACATGCTTGGTGTACCTACAGAAAGTGTGTTTAAAAATTAAAATGTTTAATGATTTATTAATTGTATTGCAGTAACTTGTGGGTATTTTTATTAGATATCGTATATCACAAAGCAAAAACGATGTTTTTGGTGATCTTTCGATCCCAAGTTCGGCATTTTCTCTGTCAGAATTGATAAAGGGAAACATTCAATATTCAATTAAACAAAAACAAAATATCTAAGAATAAATTAAATTAATCTAAAAAGTTCAAATAAAAATACTTAACAGTGAACGTATTTTTAATAAAAGTACTCACCTTTCCGTTGTGTATTTGGTAAAAATGACACTCAATTATTTCTTGGCTTTAGTATTATTTGGCTTCCTAGAAGCCACTTAACATAGCATTTTTTTGGATCAGAACTTGTGATATACCTATATACAGAGAATTATGAGGAATCTTAGGCTGACAGGCCGTTAACGTTTGATGGTTTTTAATTGAATACAAACTGGATATCGTTAGCTATTTTTTAAAAATAAATTTGAAACAAAACGCGGTTAATTGGTTTAATTAAAATTGTAGATAATTTAAAGATTATTCCACATATTGGTTCATGATGTATCATCACGTGCCATTGCCATCGTGTAGAGGGTGTATTTCAGTGGCGTGGAATGAAAAGCAAAAAGAAAACCTTAAAAAAATTAAAAATATGAGGTCTTAGAATTTTTTGTACACTTTTGTTTTTAGAAGACTATGTATTTATATTTAGATGGATATAATATGGTCAGCAAAACAGGTCTCTATTTTTTTAAAATGTTCCTATTTTTGGACTGGTCCCTAAGTCCGCTAAGCAAAGCCCATAAAATTCCTATTTTTTAGAGATTTTTTGAGTAAGCGGAACTTCAAATTTTGTTAGTTTTGTTGAAGGGTAAAATTAATGACAATGGTGGCTGGTTTACTAACAAATACTCTAATTGTGACAAAAAGAGTGAACATGTACTGTATGCTTGAAAGTTTTTATGGCATCTAAAGGTTTTGTAATGTCCCACAATACTTCCTAATTACAGATATATCAGGTTTTATATCTTTATCCTTAAAGACAAGTGAGAAAATTGGCAAGAGGGATGTGTTCCTACTGACTGCACTATGTGAAGTTCTTTCCATCTCTAACACATTAACAATAAAAATATTTATTGCTGTCATACACTCATACGCTCCAGTAGGCAATAAATTATTATATTCAGCAGTCTTAGTCTAGGATCTTTTTCAGGCTATAGAAGGGGGATTTGTGAGACGACGTCATGGTGACTTCTAGCCTGATACTATTTGTGTGTTTTTATTTACTAAGAAGAAGCTCTTCAGGATGTGTATTGTGGCAGGGGTAATGCCAGTTTTCTAGGTTCTTTTTGAAACATCTTTCATCTTCATTCTTTTAAAAAACTATATAATAAATTGTACTACTTTTGTATTAAACATTTTTATCTATTTCTTCAAATAAAAAAAGTTAATTAAAATGCACATTTCTAGTAGGTGACCATATATATCACAAAATATACATTTATATATTTAGTGGCATCGGCTACATTTACTATTAGTCACTCCTTTTAAAATTTGATAATTATGAGTTTTAATAAGTAAAAAATAGGAAGGCTTCATTTGTTTGTTAAACAATTTACTTAGGGATATATTTTCTATAAAATTGTCATTTTTAGCTATACTTACTGTATTTCAAATACGTTTCTTATACGACGCTTAAGCATGTTCCTTTGATGTTACGTTTTGAGTTCTAACCACACTACACCACAACTTGTTACGTTCTGGACGCGCGTTTCGCTAACCAAGTTAGCATCATCAGCAGATGATATAAAACTGATGATATGATATAAAACTTATAAAACTTATATATACTTATATCATCTGCTGATGATGCTAACTTGGTTAGCGAAACGCGCGTCCAGAACGTAACAAGTTGTGGTGTAGTGTGGTTAGAACTCTTGTATTTTGATCTATCTTCCACCACAGGTTCCAGTGTTAGGACTTAACTTTCAGTAGATTTCAATTTACATGTTTAAACAGATAAAAAAAATTACAGCAAACACAACCTCAAGAGAAAAGAGATTTTGTAATAAAGGAACTATTGGATACAGAGAAAAACTATGTAGATGTATTGAACAAGTTGAAGATGAGTTTTATGTTACCTCTACAGAGCCAAATGAAGACAGATGACCATGCTGTTGTTTTTCACAAGATCAAGGTAAAGTATTGTTTTTTCATTTATAACCATTGTTTTTACTTAAGATAAACAGAATAATCTTACATTTCAAAATCTAGGTTATTGCTTATTTTGGCAGATAGCAAAAGCACTTGTCATTTCTAAGTTTAATCTGAAAATGTATTCTGTGAAATTTAAATATTAGAAATAGTAATTATTTTTTACTTCAATAAAAAAGAACCAATAAGTAATATATGCATGACTCAAACTATATCATATATAACTGATCATAAATCCTCAGCTTTTGTTAAGCAGTATTATTTGTAAATACAAGAATTTTAATTTAGAAGCATATAGTCTCTTTTGTATGTGCAGACTCCACATTTCGGCATTATTGGTCCGTATTTAACTTTTTGACAAATACTAGAGTCCTGCCGATTAGAGAACCTTACTAAAAAAATGTTGGCACACTTGATGTTAACATAGTATCATCGTATCAGATGATGTTTGTGTCTGTATTAATACATAAACTGGCTTCGACCAACCTTAGATGCAAGTTGTTCTACTGGATGACCTTGCAGATTTTAGAATTTTTACTGTAAGGTACTTGTTTTTCTATGTTAGAAATGTTAGATTCTGAGAGTCATGAAACATTTTCTAACACTGCAATTTTATTAATTGTCATGGAATTTTTAAAAACTCTTTTTATTTCATATTTGCAGGAGCTATACGAAGTTCATTCAGCATTTTTGGTCGAGCTTACAAAAATCAGGACCAATCCAAGTTTGAAGTTGAGCCAGATTTTTCAGCATTTCAAGGAAAAGTTTTTGATATATGGGAGTTACTGCGCTAATCTGACCAGGGCGACAAATTTACTACAAGAATTGTGTGACCAAGACGACAATTTCAATCAAACTGTTATTGTAAGTATTGTTTTTCTGTATATTATTTATTATCTAAATATTGGTTTAGTCTCAGTTTTATACAGAACAAGGAAGAAATAATCAGCAAGACTTTTACATTTTTATTTAATCGAGAGGAGCATAATTATTAGTTAAAATTTAAATTTATGCATTATTTTTAGTTCCA
Organism: Kuschelorhynchus macadamiae; assembly: GCA_030620095.1. Taxonomy (NCBI): domain Eukaryota; kingdom Metazoa; phylum Arthropoda; class Insecta; order Coleoptera; family Curculionidae; genus Kuschelorhynchus; species Kuschelorhynchus macadamiae. The sequence continues at coordinate 440,581 of JAUTXW010003428.1, forward strand.
TTAATCCCGATGCTGCATAGTCATGCAGCCTCGTACTATTTGACATAAAATCTGCTGTAAAGAAGAATTTAAAACATGATATAGGGAAAAAGTCTCTTTATTGTCGAAATGGCAGTCATCTTTATGATTCCTCTCAAAAACCTTTTATTAAAAATTCTGCCAAAGTTTTGCATGATTTTTGTAAAATCAATTCCACATTATAAAGAAAATCGGATATTTTTGCGCATTTTATTTCTATATATTTCACCCTAATCTATCCAAATTCTCTAAAAATGCCGATTTTATTACATGTTACAATATACTATAAGCTTCGCTACACAAGGCAGTGAAGTAATTTTCATATTAAATAATTTAATTTTCTTTGGCGGAATTTATTTTCAGAAATTCGAAAAGGAGGTAAATAATGGTCGATTTAAGCTAAGGGACGTCTTGTCTGTACCAATGCAGAGAATATTGAAGTACCACTTGCTTTTGGAAAAGTTGATTGAGTCCACAGAAGAGGTAATTGATAATTGTTTAAGAAATTTCTTTTGGTTTTAAGTAAGCGATTTTATATTATTTTTATCAGGTTATATCTTCTAGAATTTAGGACAAAATTTCATGCTTCATATGTAGTGATGTGCTGCAGGTAAATACCTCGTGGGTAGGGTATTTACCCAAGTTGTATTTACCCTCCAAAAAAACTGTGTATTTTCAATATTTGCTTTAAAAAATTATTGTGTTCCTAATTTTGCTGATTCGACATAAGTCAATTTTTTAAAGTCGGTATGGCTACCTAACTCATAAAAAAATAAGATGGTCGGACGTATCGATTGTCAATCGATACAGTTGGATTCATTTTTTGAAAAGAAACAGATTAAGTGCTGTAAAAAGAACTTACTTATATTACAACTGGAATTTGAAAAATAAAATAAAAAAGTGGTAAATCCTCTGAAGCTCAGCATCATCTCGACTTAGAAAATGTTCCATTGCCATTGCCCTCTCCATCTACTTTTTCTTTCTCAACTACCTAGACTACGCTTAAGTCTACTTTTTATAAAAATACAATCAGTGCTAAATCAAAGCAAATACAGAAAACGAAACTTTCTTTACAAAATGATATTTCTTACTCTGCTGAGAGAACGGAAACAAGTGAAACTGAAAGGATAGGATATTCCTTATGCAGACTTTGAATCCGATGAAGAAGATGAAGATATATAGAACAAAAGCTTTCACGGTGGTGGTCAATTAACTAATTATCATTCAGTGTTCCGATCTCGTGAAGTAAAGATCCCTGAAGATTCCTCGAGCAATCGAAGGCGCAACGTCGGAAAGTGATTCCATTTTGACACGGTATAATCCCAAGAACCATGATTTCTTAAGATGAAGATATCTTTGATGAAACTGATCATAATGGCTGATGGGACAAGGGCACATGAGACTTAATAATTTGTATTATGTAGTTTATTTTTATTGTAATTTGTTTTATTTTTTATTTTTAAAGTTTCCTAAATAAACGAAGTGAATGTAAATGAGTTTACAGGAAAATCCTTTAAAAATTGCAATACAATAATAAAATGTTATCAGTAAAAAAAATATACATATATTACAATTACACAAATTATAAAAAAATATATATATTAGAATCGAAATCGAATACTATAAATAACACAAGATTAGAGACATAAAAAATCAAAGAAAAAACATTAATAACCTTAAATTAATTAAATAATAAATTAAAATTAATAAGCGAAAATCAATTCAAATTTTTTTACAAGACAAGTAAACAAGCCTTTGATACCCGACTGCAATAAATAATATCCAGATATTTACTCATGTATAATATATAAAAATATGGGGTTTTTAAATACTACTAAATACCCTTGGGTATTTACCCCTAAAATATAAATATCCACAAATGGCCATCACTACATATGTGAAAGAACCTTCAATAAACTCGTTTGGTTTTTACAATAGAATTAATTATTGAAATTACATCTTTTGTGACAATTTGTAGAAAAAAATTGCACCCTCAAATTGAAATTATTTTAATATCATGAATGTAATTTAAAAAAATCAATAAACTATTTGGATTTTATTAAAAACATTTTAGTATCATGATGAGCATTCCGATCTTAAAAGAGCGTGGGAGTCCATGTTGGATGTAGCAGGTTATATCAATGAAGCACATAGGGATGTTGAACACTTAAATGTGATAAACAACCTTCAGGAGACTATTGTTGAGTGGGAACATGAACCTGAAATGAAGTTAGTATTTTTATACTTTCCTATCTGATAAAACTTTTTTCATCGATCTTTTTAAGATTTATTCTTTTAAAAAGCGAAGATAAAAGTAAATATCTAATAAGGTCTAGGTCATTCTATACGTATTATTAAGCTTTAGTAGAGCCCTTTAGTGTTTGACCAGCTTTATTAATTTCTGTGTTCTAAAAAAAATTGTAACTTTTCAACTCAGAAGGAATGAAACTTACCTAACACAAGTTAAAAAAAATGTTACATCAGCACGTAGTATTAATTTTTGAATAGTAATCTGTGTTTTAAAAGGATTTTTTGCTAAATATCAAATTACTGAGAGCAAATCGAATTTTTGAAGTCTTATCTTTTATGAAATTGTTAAAGTGAGTTTCATTTATATATAATATAAATATAACTTGCATTTTTTAAAATGGGACAACCTGCAAATTTAAAATTCAGAGTTCTCTTTCATAACTTTTTTTAAGAATAAACGAGAAAATGGAAACGAACTTCAGAAAGAGAATCTTTGTAATACGCGTTGGTTTTATGGTGCAGTTTTGTTAATTTTCTCGTTTATTTTAAAAAATAATGGTATCGAAGTCTGTGTAGTAGAGTCAAGAAAAACACAAATATCTACAAAAAACTTGGTAATTAGCCGAAGAACTAGTTTTTAAATTACGGTGATATCTTGAAAAAGTTGTAGCAGATTAAAATACGGGCAAATTAAAATAATCATGCTGTACATTGTGATATGGTAATAGTTAAGTAGGTTTGTCTCATCTGTCTTTTCTTCTCAAATAAGTTTTTCGTTCCAATTATTGCAAAATGCAAAGGAAATATTATTTTCAGTGTAGTACACTACTTTAAGTTACTCATTATTAAATTTTAATTCTTGAGATTTATTTAATAAACTAATATTTATTATTTGGTTTCTGGTATTTTTTAAATTCATCATAATTTTTAAATAAATAACGTGGTCTTCTAGATTATCGGACTACGGGAAATTAATTAAAGATGCTGAGTTGAGGATAAAAGCGCATGATGATCAGAAAACCAGGAATAGATATGTTTTTATATTCGATAAATGCATTTTGATTTGTAAACAGTTACGGGTAAGTAATTAGCTACTAATACGTCCTTTGTATTAAAAAAATACTGAGGGTGGGCCAGGTATAAAATTCTAACATAATATCTTTATTTCTATTAGATATATGTAGATCTATGCAAAATATTGAGAGATTTTATGTGTTTATGGTTTTTCTCAAGTTAAAATATTTTTGTGTAAGATATATAACTTGCAATATAAAGTTTTTTTTAAATAACTCAAAAATATTTACACCTGTACTCACTAAAACAGTTTAAATTTGGGCTAGGTGTAATTTGGCACGTTACAGGTTTAAGATGACATAAGTAACAATGTAACAATTCATTTTTCCTAAATATCTAAATTCAAAATGTCAGCGATAGAAGTAAAACATAACCCGTGAATTAAAAGTTTTAATTGTGATGCCGATTAGATCTGGTCTGATTCTTAAACTGTTTTCGTAAATCCGACAGTTAAAGTTTTTAGTTTTCTTTTTAAGGGCAACCAGTTTGCTTACCGCGATATTCTTAACATCAAGAAGTTCCACGTCGAAGAGATTCATAATCGCGCCATCTTGAACAACCAGGCTCGCTGGTCTTACAACTTTTTGCTCGTCAAGAATGGCCAACAGATGGCTTACACTGTATTCGTCCGTACTCTGGAACTTAAGGATCAAATTATCAGAGCCATCAACGAAGCTCAGTAAGTAACCCAACAAACCATTTAATTTTTATGAAGGTCTTCAGGATATTGATCAAAAATTCTTCATGAAGTTATAACTTCTTCATTCTTTCTCAAAATATATTTTTATCTAAGAGTTTTTTGTATTTATAACTTAAGATTTGATATATTTATAAATTATCTGTAGTATATTTGTAAATATATGATACCTACACTAAAAAACTTTAGAAACCTATTAGATTTAACAGAATTTCAAGAAAAGAAAGATTTAAGGTGTATGTTTAGTCTATATTATGTGATAATTTTAGTAATTTTTTGAGACACCCAGTAGGTTTACAAAAAATATTGGTAGGTATGTTTCTTAATAATACTTCAGTGGATATAAACCACATGTAAAAATTAGAATATATATTGAAACACAGGACCCGTATATCCGGTGTCATGTGATTTTAAGACATTTTTAGGAATTTCCCACGTTTAAACAAGAATACCTACAAAATAATTGCAGAGAGGTATAGGAACATAGGTTTTTAAAATGAGCTTGTTTTAGAGAAAACATTGCTTAACAAATATAAAGGGCATTCAATTAGAAAAATCAAAGTTATTGTAAATAGAAAATTTGCCAACCCATATTATTTTTAGGCCACCTTGTATTAAAAAAAAATTAATTGTTGCATTTATAGCAATTTTCTTTCGACAGTTAATGTTCATAAAATATCGGGTCTTAATAAAATATTTTTGTCAATATTTTTTTTTATATAAATATCTTAAAAACTTGTGTCCCAACCTTAAATTGACTCCATTTCTAGTCCACTGGAAGTAATGGAAACGTCTAAACATTATGCTTCAATATTTTAGGTAAACCTGCCCAAATTCGTTGGCACCTTAATATAGCAATTCTTTCTTCTACCCAAACTATCGGTTGCTTCTTAGAAATAAAGGGGAGTATATTTTTTGATACAACCTTCAACTGTTATTTTGACAAGTCTAGATTTTTATTTTTTTTGTAGTTCAATATTAGAAGAATAAAATCGGGTGCCCGTTTGCTTGGGACTCCTTATAGGTACATGATCATCGGGGTTGAAAACAACCTCATGAAACAGAATAAAGGTTGGGACACACCAAAATAGTGCTTAGATCTGTTAGGTTATGTATTTTGATGCGCTTTTGTGAACAAAACCAAATAATTGCAAGCAAGAATGTGGATATTAAGCGATCTATTGAAGAAGTTAGAAAATTTCCGGTACTTTATCACCACAGCAACGAGAAATAGAAAAATTTGGAATACAAAGATCGAGTATGGAAGAACCAACACAAGTGCTATAATCCCTAATTCACTGTTACGAAAATTAGCGAACATTTTGTCAACAATCAGCCACGTTAGGACCACGAATTCAGACTGCAGGCTGGTGGAAAATCACGGCTAACGGCCAAGGGTCGGACATGTGTGGTTTCTAGAAGAACGGGCCGAGACATGGACGGATAACGGACGGGTTTCGGCACGGACACGTCTCGGAAATGTGTGTCCCAACCTTAAATTGACATTTTATGTTTCCTAATTAGGGTCCAGCAGCAATATTAAAGTCATTAGATATTGTATATTCATTATTTTTAATATATTAGTATTTAATTATTTATTTTTTATGTTTAAATTATTATTTTTTCAGGGACAACATCCAACCAAAGTCCCTCTCCCACACCAATCACAATCTAGAACTGCACACGTTCGTCAGTCCCGTCCAGTGTGCGTACTGCTGCAAATACCTAAAAGGGCTCATCTTTCAGGGGTACTTATGTCACAAGTGCAACTGTTCCGTCCACAAAGCTTGTATACAGTTCAGTGGGAAATGTGGAGTATCACCTTTGAGGTACGTTATCATTATACAAAGCACAAAATATTGTATATTTTAATCGAAATTTTGCTGATATATCTTTATTATGTATAGAGGATGTTTCAGAATCGTACACGAAACTATGAAGCTGGAGAATATATCTCCTAAAAGTAAAGTTTTTTTTTTAATGAAAAATGATTCCATAAAGTTACATTACAGCGTGTTCAAGATTTGCGGGAGATATTTAAAAAAATACATTAAATGCTTTGAAAATTAGTTAATGAACTATTAAAAGGTTTTATTTTAGCCATTAACCTACGTTACTATTTTTACTAGAGGCATGCGTGGCATGGGGTAGTTAACTTCTTTTTTTTTTTTGAAAACAAATATGTACGCCACTAATTTATGTTTGATTTGATGGAGTTTTTAGATTATCTAATAAAAAAACACTTTAAAGTAGTCGTGTAATCAACCTCTAAATGAATAAAGCTATCCCCAAAGAGAAAAAACAGATCCAGGCATTCTGTTTAAAGCAAAGCAAAATTTTTTTTGTCTTCTATTATATGAATCCAACGAGGGAAAAATGCATGATACTTCGAATAAATAATAAGATACAGGGAATGGGACTTATGCAGTGTCGATGGTGTGTTTCATTTCAGTGTTCATGTTTTTCCATTACTGTCGGTCGGTTTGTTGCGGTATAGCTAAAAAATCCACTTACTCAATTAACTTTAATTTTATTTAATTTTCCACACAAATTACGCCTGATACAAAAAAATATTGGTATGAATACAATATGGCGAAACAAAATGACCACCTGTTAAAATATTTGATGTGCGAAAATGAAGAAATGGGCCATGCTTTATTATCGTTGACAAAAGGAAGGGTTCTTACCTATTTCCTTAATGAGGCAAATAGGTATTTTTACAAATATCAAAGAAATAATCGTTCCCTACTTCACTATTAAACCAACCAAACCAATAAGTTAGGTAAGTTTAAAAGGAAATTAGTTATTTATATATTATTATACTTTAGTTTTTAGTTATGTTTGCCTGATATCTCTGTCATTTTGTAATTGTGACATTTAGAAAAATTATTTGTTCAGTTGTTAAAAATGTTATCTTAAACGTGTAACTGTCAAGTTAGACCTTGTCTAAATTTAAACCTCTTTAGTGAATACTAATATTAGAGTTTTAAACTATAATCTGATTGTATGTTTGTTTGTCTAGTTCAAATCTTGTAATGGATTTTTCACCACTTCCATTACCGATTATTTTCAAATTTGACATGCATATACTTTCGGATATAAAAAATCCGATTTTTTTTAGTCAATGTTTAGAAATCCGAAATGGCGGCGTCAATACGGCCTACGAATTTTGTAAATTAAACTGAAAATTGGTGCCAAAATGACAATGTCAACAGGTCGGACGGATGATTTTAACATTTGTGGGGATTATTTAAAAATACACAACAAAAATCAAAATGGTGGCGCCAACATAGTGAACGAATTTTGTCATTTGTACACATTCGGCTGAAATATCAGTATCTAGAAATATTTAAGAATGGAAGAAATTTTAGTCAATATTTGAGGATAAAAAATGGCGGCACCAATATAGCGGACTAATTTCAAAATGTTTGCAGAGTTGCTAAAATTCGGCATTTAGGGGTATTTAAGACTTCACATCATGAATTTTTGTCAACATTTTAAACATTCAAGATTTTAATGTCAACATGCCTGCGGCATTTTAACATTTGTACAGATTTGAGAATATACATCATACATTTTTAGTAAATATTTAAAAAATGAGAGTAGGAATGCCTAGATTGCGAGCGAATCTTAACATTTATACAGATTTGATTAAAAATCGATATTAAGTGTGCAATTTATACATTTTTAGTAATAAATATTCAAAATGGGGATGTCATCAATCAATCCGATAAGTACTTATTTCGGATATTTTTATAAATTTAATTAGGCCACCGTTTTGTTCCCACATTTTGAATTTGTCTCAACATTTTTACCAGTTCATCCCTATATAATATTTGATTTTTGAGCAAAATTTGAACATAATCGATGTAGTAGTTTTCTGCATTGACTTTTATAACATTTTATTGGCCGTCATTTTGGATTTGTAGTAAAACTTATCAGTTGATGGTCATGTTACACCTAATTTTTCTGCAAAATTTGGATAAAATGGATAAGCAGTTTTTTAGTAATATTTTTTTAACATTTCAATAGACCGCTATTTTGTTCAGCCCTATTGTGTTGAGGTTACCACCTTATCCTCATATGACCTTTAATTTTTAACCAAAACTTAAAGTAAATAGTACAAGCAATTCTTGAGCTTTGTTCCGGACAGACATACATACTAACCGACGGAACTGAGAAAACATGTTTTTTTGCAACTAGAATACTTTCCTTTTGCGAGGACACATTTTACTTTTAATACTCAAAGAATCACCATTTAAATTCCTTTACCTGACCACACTTATATAAAAAATTGGCCCAACTCATGTGAAAATTAAAAAAAGGCGCGAAATCATCCGAAACTTTAATTATTTCCCCAGATTTCATCCAAAATCTAGTGATTTTCGAAATCGCAGTACGTTTTTTTGAGCGTGAGACGCCCTTTGACTATTTTAATATAGTATAGATATATTCTATAATTATTTTAATTTTCTGATAGGAAAAACTATTATAATCGTCAAAAAAATCACCTCAGAGTCTTTCTTGTATCATTTTGCTTCTGAGGATTCTCACCTGACCCCCGCCGAAATAACTATTATACTGAACTGGATTGGACAATACGTCATGTGACCCAAAATAAGTGAATAAGGTGTCTTCCATTAGACATGTCTCCTGGAAAAGGAAATCTTGCTGATTAGTTAGTGATTAAAAGAAAATTCCAAACTTAAACGGCCATTTTTTTACAAACTCACATTGCCGCACCATAGTTAGGTCAACTAAAGCTCCTAGTTTCGCAATATCCAAGATAAAGTAAATAAAACTTATTTATTAAATATTTAAAAAATCAATGTTCTTCCAATGTCACCGCACCTTTATAACGCTGCTTCTTGAAGTAAGGCAACAACAACAATTAGAAGATTTGAACCATATCAACAAATACACAATAATACACTAAAACACATGCAGTAGTGACGCTAAGAAAAGCTTGGTATCTAATAAAATATTTTTTAGCAAATTAATTTCTTTAATGTTAAAATTTATTGTAGTTCTATGACCCGCTATTGGTTTTTAAGCCACGCCGGTCACGTGACCCTGTAACAATCTACTGTAGACTATTATACTTTTTTACTATAAGGATTCCTTGTCAATGAAAGTGCGTTGCTCTAATACCACAGTGAGATGGGCTAATACGTGGAGTTGTCGATCGGGTTTTGCCATATCTAACTAAAACTCTTGTTACTGGTGTAATCTGATCTGAAGCTTTGGGTATTTTAGTTTGTATTTTACTATTTTGCAATAGAAGTAATTTCTTTATACTGCTTAGAAACTAATACTGGAAACTCATTACTATTCTTTGTATGAAAATTTGATTGAACCATGTTTAAACATAATAATAATAATATAAATTGGTATAAACATTGGTGTTCCTGGCTAGGCTTGGCATCGTCGTACGATCGACCTTATACTGTGAGGTAATCTTGGCAGTGGTTAAATATGTTAATAATGAACTCTATTTTTATTCTTACTCTAAGGTTATTTCACCATTAGCATTTGTTGTCAACTTCTCAGATCAGAACTGTATCTGAAAAAAAAAATAAATTTGAAATAACTAGTAGCTTAGTTACTTTGTCAACTTGTGGAAAAATATCTTTTATTTAGATACTTTTCTACAGTAACTTGTAACGGTAACTTTTTGATAGTAACTAGATTTTTCTAAAGTAACTAGATTCTTTAGAAAATCTAGAAATCGTGCGATAATAGCGTAATCGGTACATACACACACAATTTTCCCAATGTGATATTAACGGAAAACTAGAGAAAAAGGACTATGTTATGCTTTTATCAGTATAAATATACTGATGTTTTGCTTGAAACATGACAAAACGTTTGTCATTGATGCATCATAGATAACTTCGATATGGATGTATAACGTTCATCACTAATCTATTTGATAACAGGCTTGGACTTCAAGACATGCGGGCTTGGTTTTATTTCATTCGTTAGATAAATATCTCAAGGAAAAACACTGAAAACATATGGCAACACTATTAGATGAATCCATGAATGTATTAGTTCCGTTGACGGTTTTACGATTTTTTGGAATTGTGACAGAAGACTTCTAAATCTATAATTTTTGCTGCATCTCACCCGATGTAAGTTTATACATAGATTATATCTCCTTGGGAATTAGAAAGAGAATATAAGCAAGACACAAACCAGGCCCTTATAGAGGAGGCTAAATCTTTCATAACCATGACATACAGGTTACAGATGTGCAACAACAAACATTAAAAAATCCCGCAACCAACTTATTTGAATTTATTGGTGAGAAAGTTTCGTTACCGAAACCAACAAGTTGCAGATACAGGCAATGATCCGATCCCCCTATGTTACGAAAATAGCATTAAGTTGAAAAAGTTTTTGTAAAATTTAATGCAAGTTTGCCTTCAACAACTCCCGTGAAGCGATTATTTTCATATGCTACTTTAAAATGACCCACGCAGATTTCCGATTAGTTACGTTAAAGTAACTAATTAATATCTAAGAACTAAGTTGCTTTATTGAAGTAACTTTTAGAGCTCTGATAGAGATAAATATGGAGTATAAATTCCATCAGTTTTTAATAACATGAAAAAATATATTTATTTCTTCGTTTTGCAAACATAAGCTTAATTAAATATTAACTCTCTGCCACGGTGTATTAAGGGAAGTTTACATTTAGATTTATTAAGCGAACATTAAGTTCCTGAGATGATATCGGGTGCCAATGAACGTAGGGCACATGCCACATGCCACATTTTTTTTAAATATACTATTTTGATATTGGGTTGCGCTCGTTTAATAATAATCAGATATTTAATAATACAAATTCCTTCAAGATCGCCACCATTTTGAATTAAAATGTCACTTGGGGTACATCGTTGAAAAAGGAAAATTGCTTAAATTAAGGATATGTAAGAAAATATGGCTTTTCGTATGAAGTTAAGAGTCCATAGTACTTCGGATTATACGGGAAGACTTTATATTAATAAACATTTTTAAATTTATATATTAGCCATAAAGGAATTACTAAGTCGTGTATGGTTCTCGAGGATATCGTGGTTTGCTTTACGCTGTACAATAAATTTTTTTAGCTCTAATTATTAGCAGAGAAAAACCTTTAGTTTTATACAAATAGTTAGCTTTTGTTAACTTTTGCATTCGATCTTATTAGTTCTCACAATATAAGTGATTGTTGTTTCAACCTAATTAAATTCATCGTTTAATTTGCTAGTTAAAATAATATATATTGTGTCATTAGATTGCAGCCTAGCATACCAAACGGAATAAGTGAAAGAGATCCATTGAAGAACAAACTCTGGTATGTAGGTGAAATGGACAGGACTGTGGCTCGAGATAAACTAGAGAGGAGAGAAAACGGGTCGTTTTTGGTTAGAATAAGTCCAAGGATGGATAACGATTCATACGCCCTGAGTTTAAAGTATGTTAAATTATTTTAATGCTGTAAAAGAAATTTGTTGTTCTTTCTGATAGCCGTTTCATTAGAAACTTGTTTCGGATTGTAGAAATAAATTATCTTTAAATGTGATATATTTTTGATTATATTTTATGTAAAGTGGATTATTTTTCTGTTTTTGTTTTTTTGTATATATAGATTCAGAAAAATATTAAAGAGGTTTGACTTAAGAGAAAATTTTTAAATGAGTTCACATTGTTTGCTGCGTTTAGAATGACAAACAAAAATCCTTTTTCGCTTTTTCGCAACTGAATAAATATTTCTAACTTTAAATTTATTAATTAAAGTTAGATATTTTTATTGAGAAACTTCAAATTTTCCTCAGAACATTTTGACTCGACTCATTACTTTCTAGATAAACTTTATTTAATTTATATTTGTTCTTATCTGAACATTTTTTGGAGAATAAGAGTATGACAGTGAAAAGGAATAAAGCAATTTCGTTGGATAAATGATTTGACTGTCATTAAGAAACATTTACAGCCAACACCATTACTTTATTAACCTTACTAGACATGGAAAGACATTAAATGAAAATAAAAAAAAACTAGAGGAATCAATTTTTTTAAATTAAACCAAATTGTAACATAATTATTAAAGACTACAATATATAACTGAGGTAATTTTGATATTTGATTCCCACTATCTGCTGAATACAAGGCGTTTTATTTAATCCGAATTTTTTAATCTGTTTGCATTTGTCCAAGACATTTATTAAGATATAACAGTATATACATATGATAACTGCTACTAGTTTACTACTATATATCGTTTAGTTACTGACTTAACTGGATTAAAAAAGATATGTTGTTTCAAGTGTATTATCAACTGATCATATAGATATAGGAAGGTTATTGAATATATAGGATACCTATGAGCAAGTTGGCCAATTTCATACGGTTAAAAACTGTACGAAAGAAGGAGATATTTTTCGTATATTAACAAAAACGGGAGATTAGATTTCGATTCTCTTTTTACTAGTTATAAATCCGAGGGTTTAAACCGTGTCAGAAAATTTTAGAAGTGTGTGAAAAGTTACAAATTAATTATTTATCGTTATTCAAAAAAGAGACGGGATTTTATCAGTATTTTTCTATTGATTTTTATCAAAATCCCTGTTAGTTTTTTTGAAGACAAAAAAACGTGGATGTTGATGAAAAGAAAAAATAAATTTGTTAATGTTACTATAGATTTTTTTGATATAGAAAAAAATCATATCTCAATGGATAAATTAAGTAATAAGAATGTGCATCCTCTTTAAATAACCAATCCGATAATCACAAAATTAGTTTAAATGTTGCTTGAAGAGGGACACTGCAAGCTGGCAACCGCCTTTTATTCAATTTTTTTATAGGTAGGGTTAAAAGTATTAATTATCCCTCGCTTCAGAACTAACTATCTTTCAATAATTAAATTATAGAAGAATATTAAATTCCTTTATTTTACCCTATGATCTATTTCACAATTCAACTGGCTCTCTATATTTACTATCCTTATTGAACTTTCGAGTTCCACGTCTTAATGCCAAACTACGCTGATTAATATTTCAAAAAGATCACCAATTTATCTCATGACTTTTAAGTTTTACTTTATGTATTACCACTGTATGTCTCGTATGTGTGATAGGTGTTTCTTTACTCAAACAACTATATAAATTTGCTGTGATAGTATTTTCTTCTACAAATTAATCATTCAGTATGCATGTGTATATATTTTCGTGTCTTACTATTTTCATTTTTTTTTATATTAATTGAATATACCTAACTTACGTTTAGCCGTTTAGTTTAGATTTAATTGTTACCTCTTACTATTATAAGCTTACCTACTAATTTGGTCTGTAAATAGATTTCTGTTATATTATTTTGGTTTTAGGACTAATGGTACAGTAAAACATATGAGGATTTGTTCAAAGAACGACGGGGATGCCAAGAAATATTATCTTTCACAATCTAGGTTTTTCAGCAGCATCGAGGAACTCATTTTAAATTATGAGAATTATAGCTTGAAGGAAAATTTTGCCAAGTAATTACCAAAACGTGCAGGGTGTCTCATATTTTCATCCCCCGTTATAGCAATTTGTATTGAGAATATTAAGAAAAGTTAAATACAAAAATTGTTTGCCAAGTTTTACATGTTTATACAAAATTATTTTGAATGCTACAAGGAGTCGCAAATAAAAGTTATGACATATGAATTAAATAGAATCCCTTATAAATAAAGTGCGTTGCATATTTGTATCCTAACTTTTTAAAAGCTACTTAAAGCTACTATTTAAAAGCTAGTTAAAGATACTATAGGAATAACTTTTGATATGAGGTATGCTAGTTCAAATATGCAGAACATTTTGTGTGATATTGAAAAAATATCTAAGGTGTTAAGGTCAAAACTTTTATTTGGCGAGTAATATTTGTATTGAACTTTTTAATGTTTTCAAAACACCTTCTTTATAAAAGGGGGGGGGGTTCAAATATGATAAGCCACCCTATGCATTTCACACTACGTCATGTTTTTATATATTAAATAATCTAATTTAAGTCTGGAATCTAATTAGTTTAGGAAGTAGAGCCATTTTTAAGTCAGACCAGGAAGCAGGCCACTTTTTTTTTTAATTGTAGCTCTTTTAGAGCTCTTTTGAACAAGAAGCAAATATGTATTTTTTTGCCAATATCCGTCAAATTACTGCAGATAGAGTAATTATGTAAATGTATAAAATAAAGGTCAGTATATCCTGTATAAAAATGATTGTGATGATTTCTTTCCAAAATATGATAGTTCCTAGATGAATCGATGGGGAGATAAAGGTAATTTTCTCCCCTGACATCTCCTTTCAAGTAAACCGAATTTATAATTCCACCAAAAATTATTATTGTTTGATCTTTAGACATTGATTTAAAAGGGGAAGTCCTTGGCTACTATATGTGATTTTTTTCGTTAAGTTTTTTTTTCTCCACATACACAACAACTATACTCAGTTAATAAATGGAAGATAATGAATTTCTCTTTGATTTCATATATAAAACACTTGAAAAAATAACCTCAAAAGAGAGCAATTTAAAGAAAAAAGTCATTAAGGATGAAGTTAAGAGTCCATCTCATCGCTCATCGCTCATCGTCCCTCACGACTGTCAATTTTGACAGTCGTGAGGGATATTTAAAATGCTCAAAAACTGGAACACTTCTATGAAAAAACGAACTCACTAAAAAAATAGACATTTCAAGTTTTCCAGTGATACTAAATGGGAAGCAATACAATAATTTCAGAGGTAATAGTAATTATTGTTTACCACATACATAAAGCAACGTCTTTAGTACACTGCTATTGTTTAGGGTTCTAAAAGTGATTAAACATTATTTATAAGAAGGCGATAAAATATATAAAAACCGTAAAAATATTCGGCAAAAAAGTTTCAATCATTATTTTTATATTATAAAAAGTTAACATGTAAAAACTAATTATCACACATTGTAGCTTGGGATTTCCCGTTCCAAATTAATTTTTTAAACATAAATAATAATGTTTGATGGAGTTATTGTAAATATAGTCACCTAACTCGTTCACAATTTTCAGACTTTTCTCGTGATAGGAGACGCCGTTAACAGAATATTTTTTAGAAACACAATATTCCAAATTCATATATATTTTATATATAACAAGAGTGGTAGAAAATTAAATATGGTTTCTATCATATTTCAGAAATGAAATCTCGAGGACTATTTTTGTTCAAAAATATCCTCGCTTCATTTTTTACAAGCACATAATTGCTCTATCTACAATATTTTGGCAGATATTGGCAAAATGGTGAGTTTTTTAGTGTTTTGCACTTTTTTAATTAATTCAGAAGAACTCAAAAAGCCATACAATTAAAAAAATTAACACTGCCAAGATTCATTACGAAATTTAGCAAAAGTAATAAAAAATATAATCTAATAAAATCAGGCTTATTATGGCATTGATAAAAACTAGATGAACATAAGTAAAATACGTAGTTTTATCAGTTTTTATTATTTACTTGCAGTTTTTTTAGATGTTTTTTTTTGCAATAAAATAATACAAAAATTTATAACAAGAAGAAAGAAAGAAAGAAAGAATCTTTTATTTAACATCGTTACATATAAACATGCGTGATGCAAGTCCAATAAGCTGCTAACATTAAAAAAGAAAAGTGAAAGTAAAAGCAGCTTGGTTAGTTAAAAGACCAAACTTTAAAAAATACAAACATTATACACTAAATCTAAAATTCAAATTAAAATGTATTTATATTGATACAACTTTTTACTTACTTTACTTTTACAAACTTACATCCATTAAAAGAGACGTATTTTAGTTGAATAGGGAAAATAAGAGCTAACCTAACCTAACAGTTCATTTTGCACCAGTATTCTAGTTAAATGGAAATTAGTGCGTTTAGATTATTTTAGAATTATGTTTCTGTTTTGGAGACATATCTCACATATTAACGTATTTTATATCATTTTTGACATTATATAATCAAAATTGTCAACAATATCATCTTTTAGTCATGATAAGTGCCGATTATTATCGCCAATGATACTTCCAGACATTCGGCTGACAAAATGGCAGTACAAATCGCGAATATTACATAATAAACACATTAAAATACAACAACTTTGGATAACAAAATGATATTAAAGTGATAATCGATTTGTTTGATCTAAGCTTCCCCAGGGAGTCTGTCAAACTTACAAGTTCTGGTATGATTTTTTTATGTTGTATATTTTCAGGTTAGATGAAGATACAAGGCTCCTGTATCCATTTCACCAATTACGAGCGATAGTGTTAAGAAACCATGATGCAGTCGATAGAAGCCAATTGACTCTAAAAGAAGGCCAGGTACTCAGTGTGATAGGAAAAGATGGTTATAGGGAAGGCTGGTGGAAAGGGCGAACCGAGGATAACGAAGTAAGTTTCATTTGTGTACTAACTTTGCAGAAATATGTAAGACGTATAGGTGGATACACAGGATGAAAGCGAATTAGATCCTGGAGAATTCCAGGATATGCAGAGTTTTCTGTCTCACCCTGTCCTCTAAGTTTAAGCCCAAAAGTTCCACAAAATATTATAAGAGTCTGTAATTCTTGAAAGCACGAATCTGTTTTAGTCACTTTCTCGTTGTGATTAGAGATGTTCTGCTAATATACACTGTCCAGTTGTTCCTGGATATTAGTTGTCCCAACAAACTAAATTTCATTTGGTTACTTAATGCGGTTTCGAATTTTCATCAAGCTTAGTTTTTTCCCTTAAATGTACTAAATCACTGACATCACTACTTGTCCACATTACAAATTGTATTGTGAATAAATGTTTAAGTTAAATTTGCGCATATACCTTTCGCTCCAATTTTTCGAAGAGCATTCTTTTAACTCGGGTACAGGACATTTATTTCGTTTAATTTCAAGTTTTTTTGTCAATGCTAATTCGCGAAAACTTTTTATATTTCGACAAAATATCCATCTTTTTAAGCCCCGATGGCGACACGGCGATGGAAAAACACACTTAACACTGCCTGTGCTTGCAACTTCTCATTTGATATAAGGCTTGTCGTTTATTGGTTGCAAAGGTCACAACGCATACCACATGAATTTGCTGCGAGCTGCTATTGGATGGGCAGCAACGAAAACGTCACTTCGCAGTGCTGCCAGTACTGCATGACATCGATTGAAGATACGAGGGAACGCGGATAATATATTTGCAGTATCACAGAATGCGCTTTGTTGAAGTGAACTAAACTATGCAGATAAAAGTTAAAGCTGGATTAAAAGTATTATTTTTTGAAATTGTACCAGTGCTGCTCTGCAGCTCTTATTAACATTAATATTTATAAATTATATTTTATTAATCAAATTTACTATGAGCTACACTTCCAACGTTTAGTGTTCCGATATCAACATTCTCGGTGTTTAGAGATTTAGTAACAGATAATTTAAATAATAAGAATCGTTAAGAACAGTAAATAAAAATGACAAAAACTAGACAAATCTAACCCAAAAATAGCAATATAAACCAGCACTAACAAAAAATAACCAAATCTGTTTATATATCTATAGTAAAAACGTTAATATTATGACATGAAATCTCACATTTCCAAAAATATGTAAAAATAATGTTTCTCAAAGTAAAAAACAATGTGATATGAGGACGATTCTTTTGCCAACATTATCTCCAAATTAATTACCACAAAATATTACCTGTATACCAAATTGTCAGGATCCCTCCTTTTGCTATTCATATATTTGTTTCAGGTCGGATATTTTCCTGTTACCATAATAAAATTAGAGGGAGAAGTAAGATTTGATTAACTGATAAAATAAGAAGAAATTCAACAGAACTAGTCAACGGAACATGATGAATTAAACGAAAATTCCGAATCTCAAAATCGTCGGAAATATTTTTTGTACTTCCGGGATTTGATTTTTTCGCGAGATTATAAGTGGACTGAGCCAGAAATACGTAATGAGTGGCAAAATCAGTATTTTTATCATTGTAAGTGTTCTATTATAACAATAAACCCCATCCATATAATGTGTATGTTGTGGTCATATTTAATAGAAAGGAAACCCGAATGAAGGTGACATTTAAGTATTTGTAAATAAAGTATACAATTACCAATGAAATAAAAAGCGCAGTACGCAGAAAGCGTTATATGTCGAAAGTTCCTAAATTAATTCTATGAGTTTATTATCAGGGGTATCAAAATTAACTAATGTAGGTATGTGCGAGATAAATTCATAATAATATAATCGCAAACACACAAAACAACTCTTGTACATCAGGAATATTAAAAAAAAACTAAGTTTTCTTTATAAAAAGAAAAAAATATTTGATTAGATGACAAACAGTTTAGATGTTGAAATTGTTACTGGCTTAGCGGTTGTCCAAAACGCTTCACTGCCTTGTGTAGGTTGTTTATTACTCTACACAACAACAAAAAGCCGACTTTACGAATGTGAATTTATATTAATTAGTAGTTAAGTATGTAGACTAGTAATTATAAGTTTATATATTTTTATGTCTATTTTATCTCATTTTTCATTTATCACGTCTCATTGGTACAAATCTAAAAATGTTACCTTCATGATTGTATCCATTCATATCTAAAAATTCACTAAATGTTCGAATTGTTTGCTCATATGTCATGTGGCCTAACCAATGCTTTTGGTGCTGATAAGTAGTTAGGGTATGAGATAAGCCTAAATTTTCTCCCTCCCAAGGTAATCTTAAAGACTTTTTCCTGTAATAGTTTTGCAAAATAATAATATGAATTACAGATTTAGAAAATTAGTGAGACTACATAAGAAAGATTGTCTATACTTTTTGGGAGATAGAAATGTTGGGAGTAGTGAAAGTCAAATGTTTTGTTTGTTTACAAATCTTTAAGCTTTTTAAGATTTGATGGTTTTACTTATTTTAGAGAAAGATGTTAATTGTAAGTTTAAATGTTGTGCCATTTGTTAGTAATAATGTTATATTAATGTATCAAAGCATAGAAGAAAAACATATACCATTAAAATTACTTATGATTTATTTTTATATTCATAATATTTTTAATATATTTATAGTTAGTATAAAAAGTTGCTTATAGCTGAGTTTTTAAGACTTGAGAAAAATTTTAAACTATTATGTTAAAATTTAATAATAAAAGAATCAAATAATTAACTTAAAAAACAGAATTTTTTTACATTTTATAATAAAATGCATATTTTTGAAATGACAGTAACATTAACTATATATAGTTTCCTAGAGTTGTAAAGCAAATAGATAATGGACTGACTGTAATTTTGAATCTTTCTAGATATATAGTTAAAATAATAAGAAAACATTTTCAAAGAGCATTAAGGTAAACGCGAAAAATGTATAGACGTCATAAAGGAAAACTGAAAGCAGTGAACATGAATTACGTGTATACATCAATACGTCTAGTTATTAGCATTTACTAGTAGCTTTTAAACACTGTCTAATTTTCAATAAAAAAAGGTAATTGGGTTTAAAAGCTGTTAGTTAACTAGACGTAAGTTACACCGAATCGCATACCTAGTTTCATTGTGGCATTTATTCCTTTGTTATTGATGCTGTCATGCTTTGAGGTCCGCCGACCTTTTTCACTTTAAAATGTAATTACATTTTAACAGAAAGAGTAACGTATACTATACACGTAAAATTTGGAAATTAGGTAGTTTGAAAATTAAGAAAAACAATTAAATAATAGGTTCTATTTGCCACTGCGGACTGACTTTCGACAGTTTTTGATCTATTTGCAGTTTTGCTTTTTTTGTTATTTATATAAAATTACTTAAACCTAATTGAACGCTTTTTATTAAAATATTACATTTTGAAAATGTGTTAAAATTATGCGATTAAAGTCTGGCGTACGAATCGTGGAATACAGAAACTCTGCGGTCAAGAAATATTCATTGTAAATATTAAAGGTTCCGACGAGTCTCATAAATCGGCGAAATATCGAATTTTGTCAACATCACACAAAGCGCTGTGTTTTTATGCGTTTTACCGCCCGATCTCTTCAGACGTCGCAGCCCAAGATCCGTGCGCAGACTTTGAATGTTGGCTGATTTAGTGACCGTAAACGTAAAAATGTTGCTATTTTAATTAAATGAGGTACCCCTCATTTAATTAAAATAGCAAAATTATAGTATTACAAATTTGTAAAGTGTTACTGTCATACTATATTCATATTCTAAAGATCATATCAATATACGAAATGTTTGTGTTAATTGTGTAATGAATCGAAATAATTTTCCTTTCTAGTTATTAGATGTTAAGTACAATTCATAATAAATCGATATATTTTGTTATATGGTTATATTCAATTATGCTTATATTTATAAAAATTTGTAAATGTGTTGACGATCTAATCGAATGTAGTTTATTGCCAGTAAAATATTTGGTGCAGATGATAACATAACTCAAAGAAAACTTTTTGTAAAATAAAACTAAAGTGCCAAATTTATTAATATTTTTTATTGTTATTAGTGGTAAATCGAGTGATTATAAATGGAAAATATACATAATCGAAGTTAGCATGTAATGTATTTTAGTTATTTTTAGTAATATGTAAAATGCTAAAAATTGTAATCAAGAAAATGTTTTGGGTGAGGAATTAAAATACCAATTTATCCTGCATCATTTCGGATTATGATCGAAGTTGTTTAAAAATTTAATGTATTCTCTAATTAGTCTACCTGCAATATTGAAGCATAGTGCCTAATTGATGAAATACTAACCACTTTTTCGTACGTTCTTACAGTATATGTGACCTCAGCTTGTTTGGACCTATCGATAAATTACCGTGATCTGTTTCAAAATCGTATTTTATATTCTTACATTCCATTGTAGAAAAACTTTCTTTGCTTTTAAGGTTGAAGTCCACAGAAGAAACTTTTGATTGCTAATCAGTTTTTTAAGAAGGGATCTAGAATCAAGAAGTTTTGTTTTTTCAAAAGAAAAAAGAAGTTTTTTGGTATAATGTATAAACATCAAGTCAATATATTGGTATAATGTGTAAACATCAAATTAAATAGAAAGAGATACAAGAAATTATAAAATATCAAAAATAAGGATTTCGAAATAAAAAAATATAAGATGATCTCCACAAATGTGTCAAAATATGACTAATCACTCCCTTGATACGATTCAGAACTGTATCAGAAGAAATATTGGACAGTCGACCATACTAATACTTATTGTTGACTAATATTTAGTTTTAAGGTAATATGTTTAATATTTTTACAAGTGTCTATTAGTACTTGATTATAAACATTTTACCACAAAAACTTTTTCATTTGAACGAAGGAAACCTAACATGATTTTAGCGGTTTTGAAATAAAGTTATAAGCAAAAATGAAAGAAGTTCATTTTGGGACATCCAATATAGTATGTTAAAATAACTAGATTGCCATTGCTTCAGTACAATCGACAATGCGTGCGATACGCAGTATTCATAAACAATATTATCTAGCTTCATACTGTAATAGTTTCATACTAATTTTTTGAAGATATTAATTTAAACTACAAAACTCTGAGAATATTCTGTACTTGAAGTGACAAATTAGACGCCAATGAATATGGTTCTAAAAATTGACCAGGGTCCTACATGGCTTCCCTTCCCTATTTCATACTTGTGTATCTTTATCCAATTTACGCTTGATGGTTTAGAGTTCCCAGTAATAAGAGTTCCTGCAGTGTCAATAAATGAAGCTGGTCATTGTAGATGGCATCTTTCTGTACTGGCTCTTCTGTAAGTAGTTTAATTGATTAACACAAGCTTCTGTATTAATATTGCCTTGATTAATCAATTGTTTCAAGGCTGTAAGATTAACCCAAGAGCAAACCTCTTCGTTGCTGGTTTGTGATGTGTGTATGTGGTAGATGCATTATTAAATAAAGACGAATTATTATTAGGTATTATTGCTTTACAACGATGTATGCCTTATTGCGGGCAGAAGAGTATTTAGTTGTTTCCGACTTCAAAATTAAAATACTTTTGTTCCTGTCTAGACCAGTACCCTTGAAGAGGATCTAATGGTAAATTATGAAATATATGTTTTAAGCTGCCTGGATTTGTCACATTCCGATTAACAGGCATCTCTAATAATTATGCAGTGATAACAATATCATAATTCAAGAAAATGTATACTTTTAAATGGCACTTTCCATCTTATATTGTTATATTGTGTATATATAAGGAATAACTAACATTGTTTTTTTAACTGAAGACTAAGAAGATCAAACAAACGATGGATTATATAACTAAAGTACATTACATAATATATAATCGAGAAAACTGATTCGTCGGAGAATATTTTTTAACTTGAATATTTCAAAGTCATTGTTTTGTACAAGACAGAAGCAATACTCTAAAATGATCATTGTCTTGTTTTCTTAAATTGATCCAATTTCGTATGAAGCTACAAGATAATATACGATTTATGTGATACTGTATTAATTTTATTGGTAGGTATGATATTCACCCATTCCTTAGATTTGGATTCAGTTTTATGATTCCTATTCACTACATTTCTGAAGTCATTATCATGTTGGCTAGGTTAGTAGTAGTCACAAAACTGCGTCTAGGATTTTTTAGCGAGTTCACTATATTTATTATTTATAATTATAAATAATAATAATAATTACGGCCAAGTGTTAATATCGCGTGTAACTGTTTGTAGTGGCATATTTGAATACAAGTTTATTAGTAATTAAATTTGTAAATAATTGGTTTCAATAAGATAGCGCATATTTATGGAAATGAAAAAATATAGATGTATTGAAAAGAAGCCGTAGCTTCTTTATTTATTTATATTTACTAGTCAAGAGAAAAATTTTAGTTAGCAGAGTCAAGGATTCTGCTATTGAAACCTGTTTTATCTATATTTCGTGACTGAACATACCAAGATAGCGGCGCCATTTTGATCAAAAAAATTCTTGCAAGCAGGAAGATAGGAAGATTTTAAAGGGAATGGTTACACCTTCCGTTTGTTGTATTCATTAAAGATTGTATTCTAACATTATCTACAAAAAGTGCTTTTTGATCTTGTTAGTTCTGAATGTAGGAAAATTAAAGCTAGTACCTATGTGATACCTGTTTAAACTGTTATTCTCAAATAATTTCAAAGACAAAGCTTTGGTTGTAAAGTTGTATGCGATAAGATACATAGAAAAATTCAAAAGATCTTATACTGAGAACCTTAAATAATTGGGCTGCTTACTGATCTAAATAAATCTAAAATATAAGTAATAAGTTAATATTTTCGAAGACTTTATTTTTAGTTGATATTTAAAAAACAGGGGGTCCAAATAGTCAAATTTCTGGAAAATTAGGAACAAGTATACCTATATCAAAATATGTTTATTAGAGTTTCGGGAGGGGGCAGACCTTCTGGCTATGAGCTTTATATAGATATTTTCACTGGTATATGATCTATTGTGTGTCGAACGGCACTATTTAAGTTTATTTGCGAGGCTTAATAGTGCTTTGTCATCGCTTTCAACAAGGAGGCACCATTTCAATTAATATTCATAATCTAATCCAGCATGGATTATTTGAATGCATTTATCTCTGGTGTTGGTGCCACATAAAAGCGCACAAGACGTAAAAAATATAGTAAACTCGCTAAGTAATTTAATAGTGTATTAGTATTAAGTACTATACATTTTAGGTAAGGAAATTTTTGTGACTATGCATTAACTAATTGTTCAGATTTATACAGAGTATATGTTGCAAATAAATATAAAGTACGACTTTCCTGTTTTATTCCGAGTTAAGTATTTATAAGATTATCTGGTAACTTTTATAGTTAGTATTAATTCTTCTGCAGCTACGCCATTTCTAGTTGTTATATCGAATTTATGTCATTTATATTTCCCAAAGTTTTGATTAAAAATCGGATTTTGCAAATAGATTTAATAATTTGTCAAATTCTAATAAAAATATATATATTGACCAAAATTTGAAGTTAATCCGTTAAGTAGTTTTTTAGCTATGTGATTCAGAGGAATTTTTTGATTTGGAGACGAAAACGTAACAACTTAGAACATATATATATATATATATATATATATATATATATATATATATATATATATATATATATATTTGGAAATATCATTGTTGTAGGGGAAAACACACCAATTAATAATAAATTGTATAGCAGAAATAAAATGATTTTTAGGTATATTTGTATTCAGACAATGATAATTTGTATTTATATAATCGATGGCGGTGGCAATCGGTGTATTTGTATAAAGGGTTACCACATCAAGAGATATAAACTTATAGTTTTTATTTGAATCTAATTTAAGATTTGCAATTTCCATTTTCAAATGAAGAGTTTTTAATAATGTAAGGTGGTTCTAAAACTAGGTTTTTTAAAATTTGTGATAAAAAGACAAAAATAGCGTATATTAGATACTACAGGTCTAAGGGACATATTTTCTTTGTGTATTTTAAGCAAACCATATATTTTACATAAATTTCCATTGTGACAAATTAGCTTATAATATGTGGGTTTATCGATATAAGAATTTTTGCACCATTCACTAAGTATGGAATTATTTTTATCCTGAATATTCTTAATAATACTGTTTTGGATAGTACAATAGGTGTTTTGGTCTGATTTACTGGGAACCCTTTGATACCTTGAACTTATATAAACTTAAGTCATAAAATAAAGCTAAGAATTAACCTCCTATGTACCTATATGACATTAAGGAACACTCTGTATATTTAGAATCGTGTTAGTAAGCTCTTTAATTTGATACTTACCATGGTTATTATAAAAATAATGAATTTTTTATGTTGGACAAAATTATGCACTACTTCCCCCATTTTGATTTCTTTTAGACAAATCTAGCTAACACTCGCGAGATACAGATTAGTATTTTGATCCGTCACTCATGAAAATCAATTCGGCATTTAGTTACACAGTGGCGTATATAGAAATTGCTTCTGGGAGGAGGGGGGATTGAGGCGACGAAAATTTTCGACAACCAAAAAAAATTCTTCAGTTTTTGTTTTTTATCTAACTGAGCGTAAATAGTATTATGGACCACCAAAAAAAAACCATTACTTTATTTTAGTTGTAGATAAAACTGTGAGGGGGGTTTTACTCCCCAATTCTGAAAAAAAGGTCCTTAGTTTATACTATTTCTATCATTTTAACTTAAATAAAAGTGGCTTTGGAGGGGTTAACCCCCAAATTGCTCCCATAATTGGCTTGAACCTTGGTTTTGGAGTTCTGATGATGGTTATGTCAACCTTTTTTGAGAAATTGAATAAAAAATTAACAGTTATTTATTTTTCTAAAGGGTTGAGTTATAGAGAAGGGTGAGATATTATTTATTTCGACGAGGCTTCATATAATCAAGATCGAACTTAGAAGGTAAGTTCGTTTGATCTTGAAATTATATTTCAGCCTCGTCTCATAAATAATAAATAACTAGATGTTGAGAGAGAAACAGTATTTTTTTTAATTCAATATTTGCAGTATAGGTAAAATAAGTCAGATTAAAAAACATGGCAACGTAATGCCTTATTTAATTTACAACGAGAAATACTGCTTATTAAAAAAAAAACAGGAAATCTTGAAAAAACGAAAATAGCAATAATGTTGTCATTAGTATAATGACCCTTAAAATTATACCTAGTAACTATTATGCAATCTAACCTAATGCCTTTGTTTTAATGTTTAATACAGTTTTAGCAAAACTAGTATCTTTAATTATAGGGCGCTGATACAAATTTGCGAAGGTCTTTGAATTTTCTGCCCATCTGGCTGCTATTCTTAATGTATCCCAGCTTACTTCCTTTACAGTCGATGCTGACGTGGAGACATGTTCTGTGAGCAGAAAATATAGACGTATCTACAGCACTTTTATTAAGCATAGCTTTTATCCATCGACTAATGGTTTGTGCAGATCCATGGTGATAGGGTTTCTTGTCAGTAATAAACAAATTATTAGAAGATTAATTTCAGAGAGGTTTTGTCCTTTTCAAATATGCCGACAATGTAGAGGCAACACAAACTATATTTTCATGCGGAAAGAATGGAATTTGGAGAGATGGTTTGTTTAATCCTGTTTTATTCTTTTATTAATTTTGATAATTTTGTCTGGTTGTTTTTTAATGTTATGCAACTCAATACCGGCAACGTCTGAACCCGTTGACCTATCACTAAGGCTAATAGGATTTCAGCGTAAGATTTTCTAAATTAATCGATTCTTTGAAATCTCGAATGAAATTTAGAATCACTTCCGAATCTCAAGTTAAATTAGTTCTGGCTGAAGATGGACGTAGACTAAACACTTCCCTAAACAATATTGTCACCCTAAAATCCTGTACTAAAGTCGAGAGTTGCTATTTGGCTGATAGCCGATCGGTAGCTATTTAAACTTCCATATGACGCACCTTTTTCAAAATATAAAGTTAAAAATTTTAATGATAGTGGCACTGTTACGGTAAATACCTCTATATTCTGTTCCGTACAAAATTGCCACCATAATCTTAACCCTACGTTATATTAATTAAGCCTAGAATTTGTAATTAAAGGGAAGGGTACTCCCGCTATTTGCAGTGCCATGATAATATGCCGGCAACCAGGGTAAGGTCTCTCCCTAGGGGGTGCTCCGTCCTATCCGAAAGGCTACTACGATTTAAACATATGGTACCGTGGCTGAGAAGGCCAAAGAGGCACCACTAAGATTCCACAGGAATTTTTTGCAAAATTTTTAAAATGAAAGAAAACGGAGGAAAGGCGTAGAAAAAATTTTGTTGCCATTTTAACGTAAAAACATCTACTGTATAACATTCGGGTTCTTTTTTTCAAGAGATGTTTTTTTTGCATTTGCGGTTGTTTCGAAATACAAAAAGGACTATCTCCGGTGTACCAAACTATCTTTTGAAAATCACTGTTTTCTAGTTACCATTCCGTGTCGTCATTTAATATTCGAAGCGTACAAAAAGATCTGCCTTTTTTCACACCACTCCTATATTTCCTTAGATAAACTATTTTGGTGATCAAATTGTACGCTTCCCATTCTATTTATGTAAGATAATGCTGTTATATTATATATTCGACACAAAATATTGCAGTTTGAAATCTCTTTGGCAAAACATTTTAAACCAAAAAATACAGCCAGTAATTCTAAATAGTTTATATGGAACTCACTTTCCTCTTTTGTCCAGAACCCATGTGAACTTTTACCAGCACAATATGCACCCCGTTCTCGAAGCGTCTGTAAATAGTTCGAGCTTAAACTCTTTAGATTTAAAATGGATTTAACCAGTTGAAATCGTCTGTTAGGCTAACAGGGATACACATTTTGCTGTCAACGTCATTCATTTTGAATGCTAAGAACTTTTCTTTTTCGAATGCTTTTATATATAGCCCTCCATACCGTACAGCTGGGCAAACAGAGGTTAAAACTCTCGGATTTTACAAGTTTTGATTTTTGTAAATTTTT
Organism: Kuschelorhynchus macadamiae; assembly: GCA_030620095.1. Taxonomy (NCBI): domain Eukaryota; kingdom Metazoa; phylum Arthropoda; class Insecta; order Coleoptera; family Curculionidae; genus Kuschelorhynchus; species Kuschelorhynchus macadamiae. The sequence continues at coordinate 468,112 of JAUTXW010003428.1, forward strand.
TGATTTTTTTTATATTAAAAATCTTTCTCTATTGGCAACGAAATCATCATGCGTACAGAGTAATAAATAAAACCTAAATATATGACTATGACGAGGTGATATTCTACTTTTTTGATCATTAATTATAAAGCCTAATTTTTTAAATAATTTTCTTGTTTCCCTCATTAGCCCTGCATAGGTCAGATGTTTCGCACAATAGAATCCATTAAATAAATGACAGAGAAAAAACTATTTTCTCGTAAAAGTTTCATAACAGGTTTCATTATTTTCGTAAATATATACGGAGTGATATTTAAGCCAAAATGCATACAATTTTAGAAATTTTGTTGATATAGCTTCCCATTAAATATAAACCTTAAATACTAGTAAATAGAGGTCTTTTAAATCCAGAGTTGTCATAAAAAAGTTTTTACAAATTAATTTAGAAATTGTCCTAAAATCTTCTAGTTTAAAATGCGGTATTATTATGTGTGTTTAGGGTTTTAAGATTTAAAATCGCTCATTTGAGCAATCGGATTTAGGTGTTAAAAATATATTCGAAATACATTTTTCTAATTTTACTGTGCTTAGTGCACCTAAATTTAAGAAATCATTAATTGAAGCCTTAATATTTAACAATTCACTTATCGACCAATTTTGTTCTTTTGGGATTCTTTTTTGAACGGGCATGTTTGAGAAAGAGAAATTAATACCCAAGAAAGAATCACTTTATCCTTTGTAACCTTACACCGATTACTGTAAAATAGACTTTAATGTCCAGAAATGTTACTGACCTGGTTTTCTATTTCCGTGCTTCCTCCCGTTTCCTGCTGTAGGTTGTTCTGTTGTGTTGAACTCGGTCTGTTTCTTTGCACCGGTGACTATGCTGCTGGTTGTGGTTGTAGTAGGGATGTTTTGTTTGCTGGCGTCCGCTCAGGCCTATCCCTTTGAATGCTGTCTGATACGGACTCCTCAGGTTTAAAGTTGCATAAAAGTATCCACTATAACTTGGTAGCCTTTACTGTTTCTTCCAGGTTACCTCCAAATAGCCATTCATCAGTGTTGCTTCTGTTAGAGTATCTTTAAAATCCTTATTTAAATTATATGCTACTCTGACATGCTGAACCAAGGATTTGTCATGTAAAATGTCGATTTAACGCTCCCTCATTTTCTTTTAATAGTGATCGGAAAACTAGGCCAATAGACGATACACTAGCTTCAATTCGCATTTTTATTGTAGTCTGCAGTCTCTTCGATTTACTGACTCAGAAACTGCCACTGAGAATTGTTTTCTTATTATTTTTCACCACTATGCCCCAGCGTGCAAAGAAAAAAAACAAAAAAAATAACTAATTTTTCATTTGAACTAACAATATTAAAAACATTTTTTGCTGTCACAAACAAAACATTTTCTTTACAGAATGGTTTATTGGGTAACCTACCACAGTGTACAAAAAAAACCAAAATATAATTTATTATTTGCAATATTATTTACTAACAATAATATTACAAGATAAGCATAAGCAAAACATTTCTTCTTACAGAATGGTTTATTGGATAACCTGCCTTATATTCACAAATAAAGCCTCCCTTCGATCATTTTCCCATCTTGGGAATCCGAGGGACAATATACACTTGGCTCCTGCCGTGAAGTGGTTGGTATATCTCGCCAATCATTTTCTATAGAACTGTATACAATATCCTCCCGTTCACTACTCGATCCACTTTTCTTCCTTCGGTTTTCGTAAGACTTTTACATATGATTTAACGCAGGAAATGAGACACTACAGTTATTTATTATTTATATAAGATGAGGCTGAAATATAAGTATCATATATATATATATATATATATATATATATATATATATATATATATATATATATATATATATATATATATACATATATATATACATATATATATATATATATATATATATATATATATATATATATATATATATATATATATATATATATATATATATATATATATATATATATATATATATATATATATATATATATATATATATATATATATATATATATATATATATATATATATATATATATATATATATATATATATATATATATATCCTACATACCAAAAATCAGCAAACATCTCTCGTACAATACGCAGTCTATATAAGCGTATAATTATTTGGTAATAACTTTATACATATCCTATAAACTATAATTTATTTCAATTTTTTAAAGATTTTAATTTATTAAAATTATTTTTTTATTTATTTTTCATTATTTACGCAATTATTATTTTTCTCCATAAAAATACCGTTTTATTCCAGGAATTGGAATTTTATCGAATATTTAAAAAATTTATTAGCTTGATTGACTGGATCGTTACTTGATGAAAATCCGTTATCAACAATGTAAATAAAACACTTTGAACTGTTTTAGGTTTTCAATTTTATTCACAACCTGTGACATATGTTTCGCTTCGTCAGACAAACGGTATTTAAACATACTACAATTTGCTAAATGAGCTTGATTTTTACAAAAACATATTTCTAGGTAAAGACTTATGGCCTACGAGAGTCCTAAATAAGATCTGGACGGACATTTTTAACAAAATATGTTTAAAAGAGGTGAATTATTCATATCTAAATGGTCGTTTAAGAGAGCCTGGATGTTTTTAGGAATATTAATTTACGTTAACTCTATAGTGAACATTTTTTACTTTTGTTTATTGTATGTAATATTTCAAACTTTTCGTAGAAAACATGGTTATTACCTAACAAATGTTGTTAGGTGTATGTTGAATCTGTTTTATTCTTAATAAAACTTTTTTTACGTTCTGCTAATTTCTGTTTAAAAGTTTTCCATGTCTAGCCTATATACACTTTTGGGCGTGATTCGCAGTTTAATTTATAAACTACGGATTTATTATTTTTATTTGTTTTTTCTTTGTTATTTTTTATTAATTTACTTAGATTATTATTTGTTTTAAATGCAATTTTAATGTTCTTTTTACGCAGTAAAGAAGCCACTTTTTCTGTAATTTTACCGATATAAGTAAGTCTCTTATATTTATTTTTTTCTTTAGATGGTACAGGATAAATTTCTGAAAGTGTTTTTTTACTTAAAATATTGTCAATTATTTTGGCATCATATCCATTGTTAACTGTTATTTGTTTAATTATATATTATTTTTATATTATTAAATATGTGTATCATGCTATGAAATGCTGTTAGTTTGTGTGCTAATGGGTGCATTAGCACACTTGTATCGTATCCGTATGTGTAGCTTAGAAGTAAAAGTTTACACCATCAGGGTATTTCTCCAGCAGGCATCTTTGCCCATGGCTTTAGCTGATTACTGTCTTTACTTAAATGCAGTCTGGATCAACTATAAATTTAAATACAATAATTTTGGAATTATTGATGTATGTAAAAGTTTTTTTGTTCCAAAAATAATGTCCCGGGGGAGACATTAGACTGCTTTTAGAGCTCTGAGTTTTAGATAGTTCTCATCAAAGTATGTAATTAGAATATTCAGTGTGGACAAATAATGTATCACACTAAAATAAATAAGACGTTGACTGCACATTTTCAAAAACGGATTCTATTTCTTTGCTTAAATGTGCCAAATCATCCAATTTCTTACCCACAGTTGATATTTCCTATTGATTTCATCGTCAGTATTTTCCAGATTTTATACAAAATGGAATCACAGAAACAAACTACTTCACTGGTTAATACCACGACCGGCACTAAATTACACTGTTATTTTTCGTGGGAAGCAATGATGTTAATATATTTTATTTCACGTTACACTAGAGTCATAACAAGGATACTATGATCCCTATCTGGAACATGTCCTGCAATACTGCAGACTCAATGATCCATTTTAGTCAAACAACGATCGCGTTATGCCGCCGTAGACTTGCGAACCCCATATAGGACAAAGGTACAAAATGGAATAATTATCCATATTGTAGGATATGTTCTAGATAGGTATCCTAGTATCCTTGTTATGACGTTGGTGTAACGTGAAATGAAATATATTAACATTATTACTCCCAACAAGAGTTAGAAGTCAACAATCCAATCCCGTTTGAGTTATTAGCTAGTGGAGTAGTTGTTTCTGTGACTTTATTTTATGCTTTTTTTCTATACTGTGATCACTAGTCTAAAATATATTATTGCGTCTGCGATATTGCAGGACATGTTCTAGACTAAAATTTAACATTCCCCAAGTAACAAGAATACGTTGAGTTAACGCTTAACAAACATCAGTCTAATTAACGTCAACTAGACGTCACCTAATTAACGTTAGATAAACGTTGATTTAAAGTGGATTTGGAACTGGCTGTTTCGAATATACTTTACGTGAATCGAATATTGTCCACAGTGCATGGGATAGATATCAATATTTGTAACTCCGCTGCAAGGTAACTACAGTAAAATAAATAAAAGTGAGGTATTATGGAAAAAAATATCGGTAAATATTACGGAAAAAGGTAAAGTCATGTTACATAAACCCACCTTTACTGATTGCAGCGAATAATCATCCAAAAGTTGTTTATGGCCACTGCGGGATTTATTTCTCCACGTGCCTGTCTACTATTTTGTGTGGACATTCATTTCTACAATTTAAAGAAAGGTTATCCAAAATAAATTGTCATAATAACACAGCACAACCTATCTTTTTGGCGAACCCGGAAGAACATTAACATTTAAAATGGGATTAAACATATTGATCACATTATAGTCAAGGCCTTAATGTTCTTAAAGCAGTTTGTAGAACCTGGTGGGGGGCTGATCCGAGTACTCTCCTAAGCATTTTCCATGCTTTGGTCCGGTCCTATTTGGATTTTGGAATGATCTTCGCTAGGCCTACTAGTCGGAGTAATTTGAGCAAAATAGAAGTGGTATTTTATGAGACTCCAAGTGTGTCTAGGGTGCATGTGATCTATAATCTTGCAATTATTTCTGAAGCTGCAATTCTAGATCCAGAATATAGAAGGAAACATCTTTCTAAGATTATATCATTCTCAAATCTTCCTACATTCAAATTAATCTCAGAATGTCGTAGACAATTAAGCTATGGGCGCGCATATTCGGCATATTGCGGAATCAATAATATTCCCCATTTAATTTCAACTTTTCTAGTTTTTTTACACTTTCTTAACAAAATTTATAAAAGAGAGAATTTTTCTTTCTATGAGGTGGATTTCGAATGCTTGGTTTCTCCATTAAAAACCAATGATTGCAATATTAAAAAGCAAGACCTTCTGATAAGTGCTAGACATTCATTTACTTTTGTATTCTCGGATACTTCACAAAAAGACAGTGAATTGGAGCATAGCATTTTCATACCTGATCTAGACTACACATTTTCATGTTGACTTCCCGATAAGTATGTGTAAGGCTGAAATTGTGGCCATCCATGACGTTGTTAGAATAGCAATTCAGAAACAGCTAAAAAAAGTAATAATGTTTTCAGATTTCCTGAGTGCCATCCAGAAAATTGATTGTAGCGTTCATAATGCAACAGCTGACTATTGGACTCTAAGAACTAAAAGAACTGATTTTCTCATGTAATAGAAACGGGTTCGATATTAAATTAGCCTGGATTCCTGGCACTCTGGTATCCCCGAGAATTGATTGATGCTCTGGCAAATGTTGGAAGAATCCTAAATGTATCTAAACAGATGACACCAGATATTAAAGACGTATACAACAATATTATATTAAACATACTTACACAATTTAAAAATACATAGAAAAATACAATCTGTAATAAAAAGTATAAATACCTTAGAGGTAAATGGTAGGGTATATTGGTAAAAATGGTTTACCAATATACCCTACAAAAATAGATGTATTACCTCCATCATCAGAATGCTAACAGGACACTGCTTAACTGTGTGAGTGTGGTCAGGTGACAGACTTCGATCACATATTTTTTGGATGCCTCATCAACTTTTTTCCTTGCTACGATTTATATAGTGAATTTATTAAAATGAGATTTAATACCCCAATTACTTTATATTTTATCCTCCCCCAGAGAGAAAATCACTAATAGACTAATGTTTTTTTTTAATAATAACATATTAAAATTATAATCCTCAACTTTATACCTTCCCTATATCCAAAATTTCTATGTTGTGTTTGCTTACTAACAAAGCTCCTTATAATCTCAAAGACGCTTATGCATGGTACTGCTAAAATGTAATATATTATAAATAATAATCTCACAGCAGTAAATTTCTTCAGCCTGGTGGATGAGTAGGAGATCACGAAATGGTTATGAACCAGGCTGCTCGTGGCCTTCATGGAATCGAGCTGGTAATTGCCCTGAAGCAACGCCATCAAGCAAAACAAGACAAGACAAGGATAAAGTCGTTGACGTACGAGGTTCATGTCATCCGCTATAATCCTTGTGTGATCACGTGCATCTAGAATAATAATCTACATTTTTATTTTTGTCACATACATTGTTAAACCATTCCCTTAATTGAAGTACATATGTGTATTATAATACGTATTGAATTCGGAGGGTTTTCTTTTTGCCTACATTAGCCTCTACTGGGTGTATATTTTTTGACACCCACGTGCGTACGTGGCAATGGATTTAATAATGCACTAGCACACACACACAACACAGCAAAAAAAAATTAAAACTTTCCGAAAGTTTAAAATTTGACGTCCCATCATTGTCGAAATTCGCAAATGTTTAAAGTTACGTTGATGAACATTTAAATAACGTAGCATAAACGTAAAAATAACATCTTGCTACTTAGGTCCGAGGTGAAAAAATTAACAAACCTATTTAACTATCTTAACCAGTAAGTCCAGACATATGGTCAATTAGTGATTTTTCTTGTCTTAAATACTGTGTATCTTTTCGTCGATAAGAATTGAGTTTACACCCTGAAATTTGTAACGGTGCCGGTGCTTTTATAGTTTTTTTGAGTTGACCTTATTCTTACCGGTGTCGGCTCGTGAGGTTCCAGTCTGGAGAGGAGCACCGCTGCTCAAAGATCAATATAAAGTACCGAAAACTGCGTGAAAATTTATTCCTTTTTTCTTTACATTTTCTTGTACATGTCAAAGCTCGGAAATACTAGTTTTATATAATGTTTGAAACAATGCTGCTCTTTAAAGCCCCCACCACCTCTTTTATATTTTTAACTAGTTAGATAAAAATTTATGAATTTGCATATTTTAGTAACTGACTTAATACTTCTTAATATCTTTTTGATCAAATTTTTAAGGAGTTACTAGAGGACAATATTAAAATATTCATGGACCAAAAACAGATTGTAATAATATGACGAATATATTTAGGAAAACTCATACATCCGCTTCCATAAGTTTACAAATATTTATTCATACGAAATGGAAAATCTTGTATTACACACACTATATTTAAATGGATACAAATACGTATTTTATTCGTTTTAAAAAACAATGCCAGGAAAATAGAAAAACCGAATAGGCTTTATAAAATAACATACACGGAAAACAGGACAATAAATTTGTAATTTTAGTGTTTAAGAAAAAAACGATTTGCTTTAATTACAGCAAAGCCCTACTCCCTTTTTAATTTGCTTGATAATCAGGGCCGTAGCCATAACTAAATTTTTTACCAGACTTATTTTCTTGTGCCAGGGCTGATATTTTATGATTTTTTCCCCAGTGGCGGCTCGCGGGTGAGAAAGTAAGTGAAGTGCAAATGAGAAGTAAGAAAATATCGCAAATTCTGGAAAAAAATTTCCATATTTTTTTTATGTGTAGAGGGGGTAAATATTTTTTTACGACTTACCTAAATTTTGTATACTAAATCAATTCTCCTATCCTTCATAGCAGCAAATTTATTTATAACATCCTCATAAAATGGATGAGTTGCCCTAATCTCCTCCAGAAATTCCTTTTGAATTGAAATATTGCCAAGAGAAGTAAGTCTTTCTTGAGATATTGTATTTCTTAAATAAGTTTTTACACATTTGAAGCAAGAAAAACTTCTTTCCACTGAAGCACTTGTCGACGGTATTGTCAAAATATGGGGAAAACAATTTATATGCTTCGGTAAAAATATATTTATTTTTATTAATTTTTTTCACTTGCTCTTGCAGCGATATATTTCAATTACTCTCATTGGCAAAAATAAGACCAAGCTCATGTTTAAGTCGTTGACTTTTTGAAAATATTTCCCCATATAACTGTAACAAAATTTTCTTCAGGTTTCAAGCTTAGCAAGCTCACGTTTGTAATGAGTTATTCCTGTAATAGAATTTGCTTTGTGTGGTGATATTAAAAAATGTTCATTTCTTTTTTTACAGAGCGCCTCACGACAGCGTTTTATATTGGATATGCAAAAATGAATGTTAAGCGATTTTTTTTGAAGAACGTCAAATAGTATGTCCGTGACTGAGAAAATGTCATTAAACACTAATGCCAGAAAAGTGAATGCAAAATCGTTGATCTCACCTAAAAATCCTTGCGCAAGGCGGATTGATTTTTCATCAGATTTGTCACAGTTTGTAATAAATTCAAAGACATCTTTTAATTTATTCCAGTCTTGAACAATCACATTTACTAACTTCGAATTTGAAGTTGTAACAACACCATAAATAAATATAACAAAAACAATCAAGTTAACTGCAAAGGAACTCAACGGTTGCAGCGAAATCCTCGAAAATAAAAGTAAAGAACCACCGCAAACTGAACGACACGTGGGTGTAGTATACTGCGCCTGCAATTCGCCGAGAGCGTTGTATGGCGCTAGGCTCGACGTCATCGGATACGTGTTGTCATGGCAACATAGTAGGAAAATCGTAAACTAAACATAGCAGCTCCAGCAAAGTCAAAGCGGTTTGCGCCACTGTTCGATTCAAAGTTTTAAAAAGACATGCCGCCAACGGTCAAGTAAAATATTTATTCGAGATGTTTATTTTTTACCAATTAGGTGAATAAATGAATGTAAAAACTAAAATTTTAAGAGATATATAATAAATATAGTTAGATGTTTGCTTGTTTATTTTTCCTGGTGAAGTAGCACTTCACCTGAATTGCCGCCACTGTTTTTCCAAATATATACATATTTTAAACTTTAAACTTTTTACCAGGGCTCTGCTTTGGCCAACCCTTCCCACGCTGGCTATGGCCCTGCTGATAATGAAAAATAGTAGAAATGTATTTACACAAGGTAGTTTACGGTTTTCATATTAGCCTTTAAGCCTAACTCGATCAGAAAACAAATCCCAAATTATTTAAATTACTAATAAATAGCGACGAGATAGTTTGCAAAAAAACTTCCAAAGACGAATTCCTACCTGGTCGCCATCTGGCACTTTACTCAAGAAACATAAATGAAGAACCAAATTTCATTTGTCGCTGGAGAAATCAAAGATGACTGATAATTAGAGATAGGTGGTGAAACTCTTGTTTTGAGAGAAAAATATATTTGAGTTGTTTTAATGCATTACTAATTGAACTCTTGAAATTGTGTAAAGTGTTTTTTTTTTGCAGTACATCAATGTATATTAATAAAACTTACAAGCTTCAATAATTTCTTTTTTAAAAATGCTATAAAATTATGTATTAATAATTTGAAATAAACGAGTCATTTTGAGACATCTGTGATTACATAACTGAAATGTCATGTCTGTATTCCTGGATTAATATGAACAATAATTAAGAAAACTATCCTGAACACTGCCCTGGCATCGTGCGAGTTGCTTAAATCAACCGTCCCCAAAAAAAACAACGTCACCTCTGCGACATCAAGACTCACTGCTGCCTGGAGTATGTGTTGCCACGGTTTCTAATCTTTCCTATTTCTAATAGTTTCAATCTATACGGCTACTTTCCTACCATATCGACTGGTTTTGCGTTCACACAATATAAATTATAAGCCATTCGCTTTTTGAGGAATGGAGGTTTATTGTTTTAAGTACAATTCTGCTTCAGCAACTGTCTTAATGTTCTGCTACCACGTTTGCATAAGGCATCACCATATAGAAGGCTTCGTAGTCGTGGAGAAGCGGATTAAGTAGGTAGGAAAAGGAGCTCATTCGAGAATGCAGTTTTTACGAGAGAGGTCTTTTAATTTAATATGAATAATTTGAATGACACAGTTCTTAAGAAAATGGTTTGTGGAAATTAATTAAATCAACGTTTATTATTAGAACGATATATTTTATTTCAATGAAAAACAATATACAATACAAATGGTATAAGTAAATATTCACATCCAAGGTGAAGAGCAAAAGCTAATATAGCTTAAAATTTGTGAATTATTTCCACTATTTAAAAAAATAACAATTACAATTTCCAGAGTGAATTTCATGTTAGTAGGTATTGTTATTTCTTTATCAATATATTTAAAAATCTATTAATCTGTAAAACCAAAGAATATTTTTTCAGAACATCAATTTAATAAATATTTGATTTGACAGTTGACACTGTGTCATAAAACAGATTTATTTAAAAAAAATCTACTTTAGTCTCATTATTAGCTTAATTTTTTTTAATTACACTCAGTCTCATGTAAGGTGTTTGTTATGTTTGTTTATTGCATTCTTATACTCTATACTCAACTGCTGATTGCAAAAATAACAATATCTATTTTTAGTGACAATACCAATAACTAATATATTATCAAAAACAACATAGAACTTCAAATTAGACCATAATATACAAATTATATCTTGTGATTGGATCAAATTATTTAAACTCTGCACTGGGATAATAATTATAAGTACATATCTGAATTTCCTTTTAGTTTGATAATCGAAACAATATCCTATATTCTAGAAATAAACAGCTAGTTTTGCAGTAGGCACGTTATGAACAAACCAAACTTCCAAAAATGAATTACTTTCAGTTAGAAATAATACTATAAGAATAAGAGCAAATATGAAAAACATATAATTCCTTTGTCTGAAGGTTGTAGATGAGGGAACATTCTGAATAAAATTTACATGTCGGGCTTATTCACAACAATTCGATCAGCGATGTATCTCCGATCGTTATCAAATGTAAATTATGAGTTGAAACTACGAGCTTATATAGTAGTATACCATATAAGGTCGTAGAATTAGCTCTTAGTTTACACTTGATAACATGGACATGGAACTCCAACAGATGAACTATATTCATATAATTCCTTAAGACAGATTGTTCGATTTCACTAAAAGTTTAGAAGTCTACAATTTAAAAAGTGACATACGCATCTATTAGGTCACAAACATATTAAATATTTGTTTGTAGGACCCGTTAGCGCAGAATACTAGAAATCTGCTAAAAGTTTACCCAATATCTTGCCACAATACTTTCAAGAAAATCTTGCCCATATGTTCTGGAGTATTTTGTTCTGATATTCTTTCAGTTATTTTAAGAAGCTGTTTTTAAAACTTCTCAACAAAAATAGTTTGTAGCTATTGAATAAATTGAGTTTAATATTATAGCTAAGAAAAAAAAAATAAGAGTTAAGCCATAGGTCTTCACACTTTATAGTTCGATTTAACCATTTTGTGAGAAGACAACCTAAGAATGTTGTACAAATTAAAAACTAACCTAACTTAGCATCTAAAAAAACAGCCATTATGTAGTCAGTCTTGATGAGGAAAAGTTTCCTCTAAAATATTTTCTTATTACATAACAGAGTTGGCCTCCAACTCTTGCCAGTACTGTAGATTCATTTTTGGTATATTGTCCGATGTGCAGTCAAAAAGAGGATTACTGAAAAAAAAATAGAATCTTGATAATGATTTATATTATTCGCCAGAAAATTTGCACCATATGGTAAACATTTTTTATTATTATTTTCTTGGAAAATGTTATTTTTCATAAACATTTCTGCCTTAAGAAAAACTATTTTCGACTTATTTAAATGTTAGGTGAGACCCACCAAAAAAAAAATGCATGTGACAGCCAAATTCCAAATTATAGAACTCAAAAATACAAGTAAAAAGGCTCTTTTAAAGCTTTTTTATTCGTGTTAATTGACTGGTTTAAATTAAGGCAAAACATGTTGGTCCTTTATATTAAATTTCACAAAATATATTGTCTTATATAAAAACGTCTAAAGAGAATTTATTATTTATCAGAGAACATCTTAACTTTATTTTTTAAGTTCTTATAATATTGTCCTCTCACATGTTGAAATAAACATTTACATATTATACATAATCAACTAGCTAAAGGAACTAATGTATCAAATAAAAATGTAAGCAACTAAGTATGTGAGCACTCTGTATTACTGACCTTTATAGAGAACCTAAAATTTTTGGAGAAAACAGTAATAAAAAATATACCCATGTGGAGCAACCTTCTTGCGAACGCGGTTTTTTTCTTGTTTATTATTATACATTAACCATAAACACTGGTTTGCATATATAGGATTATGCACGTGTACCAAAATACTAAATACATTATTATTATTAAGGATACAAAACACAATTCAGGATCATATTTTGTAAATAGTTAATAAAAAATAATATTTTTAAAAATTCTTCTTTATTTGTTTCAAAAAGTATTTTCTACCTTTCGGTAATCTTTAGTATTAAATTAAAGATTAAAATTAATATTCATTTTGATAGTTCTTTTAGGATTTACCTCCTGTGGTTATATGATTTTCAGATTTATTTCTAATTTGTAAAAATCATTCTCGATATTTAAATCAACCAAATTTGGTTTTTTTTGCTTAAATTATTTAGCCTATATATACAGTATTAAGTTTTATGCAATCGGAGGTTAGTATATCAGAAGTTAAATGATTATTTTCCTTTTAAATTAACACTAGAAAAAATTACAAAAAAAGATAAAATGTTTAAAGCTACCAAGTGATGCATGGCCGACTCTACTCTTGAAGTTCCCGCGGGTAAATTTGAATATATTATCTAGAAAAACCATTGAAAATAAATAAAAAAACATACCATTTTAATATGAGCACGTTTTAAGGGAAACATTGCTGCTAGTTTATCTTATACAGGGTGTCCATTTAAGATATCAAATTATGATAACAAAGTTGTCTTCGAAAATAGCACCATTGAGCATCAAACACAAAATAAAAGTGAGAAAAGTGGAGGAAAACCAAACTTTGGTAAAGAGAAACATGGAAAAAAATTGAATTACTATGACTGAAGGGGACAAGAAACACTTGCGTTGGAAATTTAAGATATTATAGGTTTTACTTTTCTTCTATTTTATTTACAAATAGTAGAACAGTGTATAAGAAACTAAAATTGTTATATTCAATGGTGCATGGTCTTAGGGTAGCACTAATTATTATAAAGCCTCCGATACATTGAGCAGAGTGTGATGAGACTACTAACATCACTATTAGCTTGTAGATGTTTTAGGCAAGATTTGAATAACTTTCTTATCATGGAGCAAACTGAATAATGAAAATGTTTTACCTTACCTGTTACTGATTATTTCAAACACTCTCTTTTGCATTAACTTCACATCATCACTGTTATCACAGATAATTCTAGCCAATGAGACCTTTCCAATCTCCTCTAGTTGATTTTTGGAAAATGGTTTAGGCTGATGTTTATTATCGTAGAAATATCTATCCCCTAAAAGACAAACAAATTATATATATATATATATATATATATATATATATATATATATATATACATATACATGAAGTTTGGTTGGGTTTAGGCATTTGATTCCAGTATTAAGAAAAACGTTACAATAAAGTTAGATTTTGTGTTTGAATCTTCTCAATTTTACGAGCTACGCATTTTTAAATGAAACAATGTTTATTTTTATGTAAATCCAACATTTAAGCAATTACTTAAATAAACCACTAAACATTACAAAAATAATTTCTAATAACGTGTGTGTCCATCTCTGGCTGCAATGACAACCGGAGTCGTCGTGGGATCGAAAGAATAAGGTTTGCTATTGACGAATAGCTTGATATTCCTCATTTAATGCAATCTTAAGTTCTGGTACAGTTCTTGGTCCATCACGACGACGACCAAAGGATCTTTATAGTTCAACCCAGAAATTTTTTATGCGATTCAAATCAGGTCTGCAGGCTGGTCATCTACGAACCCCAACCTCGTCTAGAAACTCATTTACTACCTGCGCAACGCGTGGCTTTGCACTGTCATTCATTAGAATAAATTGTTCCTCAAATAAAGGGGCAAATGAAGTTATAGCTAGTATACCTTCAATATATCTAACTTCATTTAGGCCTCCGTTTTCTATAAATATCAAGTCAGTACGCGCTACGATACAAATTCCCACCCAAACCATAACAGATCCACCATAAAAAGACACTCGTTCCAATATGGTATAGTCGGCAAAACGTTCATTGTGTCTTCTGTAAACCCGTTCATGACCATCCGATGATCGCAGATGCACAGTAGAATTTACATATGGTCGTGCAAATGCAAGTACGTTCTTGAAGATGTCGAGGAAGTGAGGCCGCCACTGCCTACGTGAATGAGGCCCAGCTCCTTTTAACCTTCTCCATAAGATTATTTCATTAACATTTGCTCCTCGTACGATTTGTAAAGCATCTACAGCCGTCGATTTTCGATCTCGCAACGTCCTTAAAATGACAAAGCGGTCATTAGCTGCGCTGGTTGATCTGGTGCATCTGGTTAAATTTCCTATCTCTAGGTACCTATTCCAAGCATCTTACACCATGGACCTTGGAAATCCTAAAATACGAGACACGTAACTTTTATTACGCCCATCTAATAAATCAACTATTTTACACACGTCTGCCGTGGTTAACACCATGCTGATAACATCATAAATACTGACAATGTCACTGTCAAAAAGAACTCATAAGTGCATATGGCAACTTTGATTATTCTGAATATTTCAAAAAATTTTAAAATAAACGTATTTTCATTTTAAAATGCGTAACTCGTAAAATAAACAATATAACCTAAGTATTCAAAACCAATGATTGCCAAACATCTAGCTCTATCGAAAAGTGATTTCGCACACAATCCAATAACGCTTTTTTTCTATAAAGTGTTTTAAACTTACGATACAAAACAACGTTTTGCTTAATACCGGTATAAAATCTCCGAAATCAACCAAAGTATATTTTTATAACATACAGCTCTACTCAATAAATTATTCTATAAACGGTCGAAAAATGATAAAAACTAAAAAAGTTATCAAACCTCGAACTTTGTGAACATTCGGAGTGCCGGTTTTTTAAGCCGGTGATATAGTATAGTATACAGGATGTCCCAAATATAAGCAATTATTTAACTACAACCCTGTATCATCTAAACGGTTGATCTTTGGGGTGAAAGAAGTAAATATATCGAAGAAGCGTCGAGGTTCCTCTAAAGATTCGTACGAAATTCAGCCTGACTGATTGTTAAAGCATATTTTTTGAAAAAAAATTGAAATGTAGAGCACGAATTTTTTTGCTTGGTTTTAAGCCTTCGTACGAAAAAAGATGCATGCCTTTTATTTTTTAGGAAAACTGTCACTGTTTCAAGGTGTGCCTTGCTGACGCGACGTCAGAATAGACATTTTGACACGACGGACTTTTTAATCCGACATGTGTCCAGAAATATGCTTTTAGGGGCAGTCAAAATGGATAAAGATCGAAAAGGAGAAGATACCCGATCAAAATTTTATAAGTTCTAACATATAATTCATCCTGCATTTTGTTTACGAAATGATCGAAATTATAACAACAATAATAAATGGGTTAGTGATGCAAACATGATATCGGGAGAGATGCTTTCTTCGGTATACGGGAGATTCAGAAGTAGTTTTATTTTTATTTTTTTCTTTATATTGGATATCGGGTACCTATATAAAGAAAAATGTCGCTTACTTTATTATATTTTATGTTAATATACCAGCTCTAAGCAGTCGCGTTTTTGTTTTTTTTTAATAATTTATACTGTTTAGATTAGATCGGCCGATTCCAATTCTGATACAGGTTTCCGAAACCGTGATCGTGTCTCACACATTTCGTGAGGAAAGTCTAGTGGCAGATCTCCCTCTCAAAGCCCAAACTATGAACACTTCATAGACTTTTCCGACTGCATTATTAACATACCTTGACGTGTTCTTAACATCTGATCAGCCACAATGCACGAAAAGGTAGGTCCAAATAACGCCTCTCCCTTTGGTTTTTCTAGAAGCCCACCAATTATTAGATCGACATCTTTAGGACTTGCATAAATACGTTTCAAAGCCAATATATCCTAAAACATTATTTTATAAATATATATATATATATATATATATATATATATATATATATATATTAAGAGCACAAAATAGAACTAAAATATATCGTTGCATCTTGCGTTGCCATGCAGGACATGTTCTAAGCATAGTATCCTTGCTCTGATGGTGGTGTCACTTCAAAGAAGAGGATAATTTTCACGTGAATTGATATGTTTTGAAGCTAAAAATGTGGTGAAAATTGACTATTCGAAAACTTAAATGTTATATATCTCAAAAGAAGACAGATGATAAGCGTGTGCTTTCTAGCTGTTTTAAACATTTGTGGAATTTTGCATATGGAACACGAGTAACAAACATACAGAAGGATTTCAATAAAGTTCTTTATGGAAAAACAAGAAGTCTTAAACTCTTGACGTCGTAGTTAATGGGGATAATAATTCGATCAAGACCTCCGTTTACAGTCCACGGTATCTCAACCAGAAGTTTAACCATTCTGTAGCAACAAAATATGCTGTTATATTACTGTTACCGTACAATTGAGTCGTAACCCTATATAAGGACTAGGATTCTTTAAGTGGGAGACACCTTAAAGGACTAATTCGCGGCGGTACAAATGACGGAAATAACTGCATATATTGAGTTCGTTGTTAGTGTGGTAAATATTATACTGGGTAAACTAGACACTCTTTGCATAGGAATTGAAGAAAATCGAATACGCAGAAAAGGGAGAAACATCAAGATCGAGTATTGTATATGATGGGTTGAAGCTAACGGTCAGAAGCTAAAATTCTTTACAGAAAACAACATCCCAATATCTATATTTCAAATGTTTGGAGATCCTTGCTATCACGTAGGAACAAGTTAAATATCACAGAACTCTACTAAATAAGCTGGTAATTACTTCTTAAAATTGTAGTAGTGGAAAGAAAAATAGCAAATAAGCCATCAGTTTAGTGACCTTATTATACTCTAAACTGTAATTAAAATATGTCTTGCTTTATTTAAAAATATACTTGCACCTACCTGCTCCTTCATGACATCGATAAAATCGACGAAGGTATTCACTTCCCTAAGTCCACATAAGCGCCTGTAGTCTACATAGCTGGGAAGACCGTGGTCTCTTCCTCGTTGAAGGTCAAAACTGAGCACATCGAATCCAAATTTGCCATTCGTGTAAAGCTGATTAATCAACTGTAATGACAACATAATATTTTTACATTACATTTAAACTATCCTCTGCAAGCGTATATATTTTGTGAAAAAAACTGGGAAAAAATTTCAATTTAGAGAGTACACAATTTAAACTCACATCATCGGCATAATAAACATCCAACCGCTGACTTGACTGAGTGGCTAATCCTCTAGCTAAGGCATCCAACACACCATCTTGTCTCAGCAGGCCAGGATTATGAAAATAATTACGCATGAAAATTGACTCATTACCGATACGCATTTCGTCGTATAACTTCGGTTTGCCGTCTGATAGCGACTTAATAGACCGCATGACAGCAGTTGCGAAAGCGTTTGAGACTGAAGCATCGGCCTGATTACTGTAAGACGACGAGGAGAGAACTTTCTCCTGGGCAGCCATGCCTAGAAAAAATTTAGTTTTGTTATTTAATAATAATAATAATCTTTATTCCCAACTAACTTCATAAGAAAGACAAGTTCATTACAGAGAAGCAACACAATAAACCAAATTATCAAAAAAAAACTAATAAATCAGAATTTATAATAACAAAAAGAAATAAAAGCAGCAAACAACAACATGTGCATATATAATTTAAATGCACAATAGAGTAGAGAGAGAGAGAGAGAGAGTTGGTAAAAGATTAAATTATTGTTTTAGAAAATAAATCTTAAAATTTTAATTTAAATTGTATTATTTTTAGGGACTGAGGTAGTTCATCATAAATTTTAATTCGACAATTACTGAGTTGCTTTAATGTTGTTAGGTTATCACATCCAAACTGTGAACTTAAATATTTAATTTTGAATCTACTAGTGTAATATACATAAAAAATGCTAGGTTTTTTAAATATCCATAATAGTCTTTCAGTTGGGATCGATTTTTTACTTCCCTCCGGAAGAGGAAAATATTGTAAACAAATTAACATCCGAGGTTTTTTTCAGACCTTTACGTATCAGAGTCCCTAAATGCCGAAAAACAATTCAATCGGTCTGTCTGTCCGCGGCATAGTTCAAAAAGCACTGATCCGATTTACTTCAAATTTTGATCAAAAATATAAGGGCCCTATGGGGGTGCCATGGCAATATTTTGGTAAAAATACAATATAGCGGAACAAAATGGTGGCCTAATGAAATTTAAAAAGAATTAGTGTAAAAAATCTACATCAACGATTGTTTTCAAATTTTGCTAAAAAATCAAGTGGGGACGAACTGCTATAAAGTTTGTTACGAATCCAAGATATCAGAACAAAATGGCGGCTTAATTAACCGTTTAAAAACAAAATTAAATAAAAAAAAATAAACGTTTAAAAAAACCGGTCCGAAAAACCTACTTTACTTATTCGATTGATTGACTATCAAAAATTTACTTATCCACTTGAGTTGAAATTTTACTAAAAAATCAAGGGTGAAACAGGCAAGCATTGTAAAATTGTATCAATCATATTTGTCAAAACAAACTAGATACTTAATTAAATGTATAAAAAGTCGGTAAAATTTCTGGTTATAAATCTATGGTAAAAAAATCATTTTCTTACTTTCTTTTTATGAAGGAAAATAATAATCGTAACAATTAATTTTTTTATAGGTTATGTAACTAGTAAAGTTGTAAAAAAAACAATAATAATAATAATAATAATAAAATAAAAATAAATTAATAACAAATAAAAACAAAATTTACAGAATGTTATAAAGGAATATCGAAGCATTGATTTTATTTAAGTAGGTATGGTAAGTGAACAAATGTTTGTGTGTAGGTATGTATGTTTGTTATGTTAGATCTGGACAACGTTGTGGAGATGAAAAATACATACTTATTTCAATCTGAATGATTGCTAGATATATGAATAAAACAGTGGTATTGTCATAAATTGTTTACATAAATAACTGTTTAAGAGAATGGTCCCTTTTGGTTTGACAAACACAACATAAAAATGTAGCAAAGACGGTAAAAAATATGTGCAGGGTAACCCATTTTCGGCATTTTTGCGGGGTATCGCCCTTATTTTTAAAGATTTGTTGCAGTTTTCGGGAAAGTTTGCTACTTTTTGCTTTCAGACTAAGAATAAGGGGTCCGGTCAAAAAGTTATCGGACCCTACTTTATTTTTTTAAATGGGACACGCTGTATATTATTCCTTATATTAATTAGGAAAAAATTGGCCTTTCCAAAAATATATACATGTTAGCAGTTATTTTTGAAAAATAAGCTCAAAATTCGAGATTTTCTAAAATTTTCTTTTGTGTCTAATTAGCAGGTAGTAGGCTATGACTAATTTGTTTGGAACAAAAAGCAAAATGTCAAAAACCTTGCGGTTTTGTCAGTTTTTAATTATTAATGAAATATTTTTGTCTTGGTGTTTCTATTTAACTATTATTGAAAGAAAAGTGGTTTGTTTCATACAATCTAATGAAAATCTCCAAGAAGCTTCTATATTTACAAAGGTAACGAATTTTGAGTGCTATGGTTAGGATAATATTTTATTTCCGATAAATATTTGCCCGCCTTAAATAAAATTTAGTACAGCACGGATTATTTATCCAGCCCCGTCCTAATGCATATATCAAACAAGACAGAGAGAAAAGTAATAAATTGGGCTATGTAGAAGCGACGCCTTCATCTTCTTGCCAGCAAATAGAGGAAGCAACTGATGTATCCAAGTCTGATGCTCAAAGAATTTTGCAAAAATATAAGAATCACACATATAAATTCCACATAGTTTAACATTTACAAACCCCCCCCCCCCCCCCCCCCCGATGCTATGTTGTTTGGCCAATGATATTTACAACAAATCCAGACTGATAAATCTTTGGCAGACTCGTTAGTTGGTTCGATGAATCTTATTTTTCAAGTGCGGGAATTTTCAATCGCCATAATACGAGGAAACTGGTCCGCAGAAAATCACCATTTAATTTTTAAGAGGGCACGACAAGGACGCTTTGAGGTTGGGGTCTCGTCTTCCATTTTTGGAAGATATATAGTATATAGAATTTTTGAAGGAGGTATCACAGCGTGTCAGTACCTAGAAGTCCTTGAGAAAGTTATTCCACAACCGATGGAAAATATTCCATTTGCACTTTATAATACCGTGTATCTTCAACAAGACGGCGCCCCAAGCCACAACTTTTAAGGGCATTTTTAGACGATTTTAGATTTTTTCTTATGGAGTTTCCTGCAAAATAAAATCTATAAAAAGTGCGGCAATCGATTTAAGTTTCCGAAATTTGCAAAGCCCTATGATTCTTTTGAAGGCTATTAGAAGAATAACGAAAATGTTTCAATTTTGCAAACCGGAAAATGGCCGTGATTTTGAAAAACCATCTTTGAAAACTCTTTCTTTTTCAAAATTTTGGTTCTCTTTTGTTTTTCCTGACTTAAGTTTTAAGTAAGATAAGTAATTATTGTTTTTGGAAAGTACACATTATTTCTAAAAAATATAAAGAATAATATACAGGGTGTCTCATTTAAAAAAGTAAAGTAAGATATTTTGACCTGACCCCATATACTTATTCACTGGCACTGAATTCTACAGAAAATGTCATATAAGACACAGTTTTCCCCTTTTTGATAAGTTGTCAGAGAAGTGGGATACGAGGGGTGCCTGAAAATGCAACATTTTCAAAAACGCTCTGTATCTCAGAAACTAAAACGGCTATGAAAATTCTGCTGGGGCCATCTTTAATTTTACAAAAAAACAGCACATGTCGCGAAAACCGCAACCTTCTATCTTTAAAAATAAGGTACACCGCAAAAGTGCCGAAAATGGGATACCCTGCACAAAAAAAATATAAAAAAAAAATAATAAAATTTTAAAAATCATAAAATGGCCTTTACCCCGAACATCCTTCGTAACGAATTCCACCATACACAGATAACACAGTTTATATATACATAATAAAACGAAAGATTTGTTATAAGGTAAGTTCTGGGTACTTTGGTACAAAAATAGGCAAAGACTTTTTAACACAACTTTTCTCCTAATAAAACTTTCTCTTTATTAACAAATGTGTCACATACTAATATTTTTAAAATATGTATACATTTATTACCATACTACATGCTTTATATAAACTGTGTTATATGTGTGGTTGAATCCGTTTCGAGGAAAGTTCCGGGTAAAGGCAATATACCGATTTTTTTAAAATTATTATTACCTAAAACTGCTTGCAACCATTCATTATAAGTGATTTTCTGCATCTCAGCAATGATGACTCTCCTAGTTTCCTGGAATAGGACTTCGTCATCCCAATGGGGATTTAATTTGGCTAACTCTTCAGCGATTCGGTTGTGTTCTCTGTACCACAAGGTATGCATAAGTGCCAGCTAAACGTAAGAGGAAAAAACGTTATTTTTTAATATAAAGGGTGAAAGTGAAATAAATATTTTAAGAGGTAAAAGTCATTTAGAGCAAAAACATCCCATCAACCCCAAAAGACTGAAATTACAGACTTTTTAAAATGTATGCTTTGATGAAGTCGGCAACACTGGAATAATTATACTCTCTGAGCGCTACATAATGTATTATTGTGAACACCAAATATATTACATGTGTTGCATTTAGAAATCAGATTTTTTCCTCTAATTAATTGTTCTCACAAATCATCATATTTAATTATTATTGTTTTACGGGGCTTAAATTTGGTGCTTTTTAAATTAAGAAACCAATACTTTGAATAAATAAAAAATAATTTTGAAGTTTTGTACCAAACAAAAACATTTTTAAAATAAATGTTAAAAATGTGCGCCATCGTGGCAGCGTCTAATCAAGTTTTCACAACCTGCTTGAATGGATATCTGGAATATTTCATCAAAAATTTGATTCTGATGATCATTTATTAATTAATGTCTTCATCCCAAAAATAAAAATTTATTGAATTTATTTTCCTGTTTCTTTTACGCGTTGATACTGACTTAAATGTTCTATAATTTGGTAGTTCTTTATCTCAAAATGGTTCTTGATAAACTGTTTTTTATTCAATATATATATATATATATATATATATATATATATATATATATATGTATATATATATATATATATATAATAATAATGTTTTAGGATATATTGGCTTTGAAAAGTATGTATAAGTATTTTAAATTCAATTTGGCCACCAATTGAACAAATCGAGATAAACGCAAAATAACGAACAATTAGCTTATTCTTTGTCAAGTACTCATCTAAAAATAATTAAAATATCAAACCTGAGGCTGGAAGTTAACTCTAGCATCACCACTCTCAAAACAAGTGGAGGTCTTAGAGAAAAGCTGACAATGATGCGTTGGATCACTAGACAGTGGTAGGTAGTTTCTATTTTCATAAGTTGATGTGGACAATTTTCCGCCAGTAAAAGCGCGCAATTCATCGGATTTCCTTTGGGTGGATCCATAAATTTGGGAACCATCAAGGTAATGAGTAGCTTGGTTTACCTAAACACAAATCAACTATTATACGTTTACAGCGGGTAAAAAAACTTACAAAGTAAATTTATTTGGGTTATAAAAAAAACATATACCTGATCTGAAGCTCCAAAACTGCAATCAGACCTAATAGCCGGAATAGACCTGACAAAATTAAGACAAGTAACTCCTTCTTCAGAATATTTTTTGTCATCAGAAACATAGATTGGCGAGCAGAAAGGGTGGACGAACCTGGGTAATAGATTATCTCCTTCTTTGCTGCAGCATTCTATAGGACTATCTGTGTGTACTAAAAAAATATATATTAATAGGGTCCTTTTTCGACTCATTTAAAAGTCATAAATAAATTGAGATTTATTTAACATTTACGCAATTAGAAAATCAAAGTTCTAACTTCGCAATTATTAAAATAAATACTTTCTCTGTCTTTATTTTTATTTCTAGGGTCATTTAACATTTAGATTAAGTTATTATATTTCGTGATTGAACATTTTAAAAAGGCGTCATTTCACAAAACAAATAACAAATTGAATGAAAGGCCGATTAGTACATATTTTTTGAAAGGTCTTTTTAACCTTAGTACATTTCCAAAATAGGGTAAATTAAAATTACCCAGTTCAAATTGGCGGCCGTTCGAAATGTGGTAGAAACAAGAAAAAAAATCGAGAAGAAAAGTTTTTAAAAACTTACAAACTTCGAGTATTTAATTCCTCCCGTGATTCTTAACTGAAATATTCTTATGAACATAGGGGCTAAATACTGTAATTTTCTGTTTACAGGATGAATTATTTAGTCTGGTATTTAACTGAGCCATATTTCAATTTTTTTACTTGACTGGTTCAAAAAATTAAAGAGGTAGGGGGACGTTAAAGCGAATGAATTGTCGCATCTGCAAAATTAATTAAATATATAAATAATTTGTTTTGCATCTTTTTTTCAAGGCGATGAAAAACTAGCAATGATATATATTTGATCTATACAATATTTATTAAGATATGCATGTTTTGGTATGTTACAAACGGCTGTTTTATATATATATATATATATATATATATATATATATATATATACATACAAGGTACCAATACCAGACATAAATATAAATCACCTTCTTCAAAACACTCCACAGATTAATAAGTAAACTTGGAATTCAATATAATGGAGGCTAGTATAAAAAATCTTACTTGCAACTGCAGTAGCGGAACGGCAAAGATCATGCTCTATGAACTGCGACCACTGCATCAGGGCGAGGGTGGATTTTCTCGATGGTTTACTGCCTGTCTTAATTAAGTTGCTGACAATCGTCCTAGCGTTTGGTAAGGGTTTTTTAGTAACTGATCGACGAGGTTCATGTGCACCATCAGAATAGTCAGCATATAGTAATCTGGAGTAGCTGCAAAAAACATTGACATAATATTAACCATCTAAAATTATTTTAAATATTATATTTGTATTGAATGTCTATATCTACTAAGATCAGTGTTAAATGTGTGAGATATATTTTTTATATGATTAAAAATATATATATTTAAAAGAGAGGTAACTTTCATGTTCATAAATTTCAATGATGTCAAAAATTAAATTTTGTTATTTCTAGTATTTATGACTATGAAGCGATAGGACTATTATATTTATAGATTCTATCTGGCTGTCCTTACAAGTTAATCAGAAATTAAAAAGACCTATTTTTATCCTGAACATGAATTTATAACTCCTATAGAATATCTTAAAAGGATTTATTTTTAGACCCCTGAATCGACTTAAACACTTTTAGCCTGAATGGTTTTCTCTACCATTAAGTGGGTTTTTATACCGGGTACCACAGTGCCATACATAATAAGTGGCTTTCAACTTTTTTCTGTGCCAGCATATTAAAATACAAGTAAAATAGTACATAATATTGAATTGTTGTCACTATACCATCGTTGCCATATCTTCTTTCATTTCCGAATGTCTGCTATTAACTTTTGTTACGATAAGATCATTCTTAGTTTAACTGTGTGTCAGAACAGAACCTTCATATAATATCATGAGTCTCTAGATACTGTTTGTACTTAAATTCATATTTTGGCCTTACTTGCCGATTTTTTTAACAACTGCACGCATTGTGCTGATATCAAAGTTACTCACCCTCCTTCCATTAAAAAAAGTTAAGTAATTCGAAGAAAATTGTTTAAGTGATATTTAGATCGGTATAAAAGACGTTTGGTGAAAAAGAGCGGGAAAGTCCTATTTTGCCCAGGTTTCCTGAACGTAAATTAATCGTTTTTTACGTTGTAAAATAAAAAACAACCTTCCATGTCAGAATGATGTACGGCTGAACTTAGAATATCTCAACGAATCAAAATATGCAAACATGTCTAGGATGTCCAATTTAAAAATTAAAATTAACTAGCAGAAATTTGGAATGAACGAAGATATTGCAACGCTGTCATGACAAAAAAAACAAATTGAGTCTTGTATTTAGCTAAGAAAAAACATATAGAGCTGAGCCACTTATTTGTGGAACTCGGTATATCCAGGACATATTTCAAACCAATGTCGGGATGTCCTTTTTATCAAATATTTTTAAGACCCCACATATTTAAAAGTTTATATTAAATATTCATACTTAAACATTTAGGTTTAAATTATTTTAAACTTTTTTCATGGCAAAGCTTTCGATAAAAATATTTCCAAATTATTCATTTCGACTAATTTCGACAATAATACGACCTTAAAAAGAAATTTTTTATATGACAAAGTATGAAGATGTTAATTAATCTAAAATACACCTACCCTGTGAAGGATTCGCCCCTATGTCCTTTTTCTGGATTGTTGCAACTGCCGTTTACCATCCTGTAAGGTGAATGGGATTGTTCTTCGTTGCATGCGTAATCAGCCATGTCACAGTAACCGGCCAGAGGAGTACCATCAAATGTAAATCTAGACATTAGTTTGGCACATTCTTGGTAGGAGATTGGCTCAGGACTAACTTTCGATATTCTGAAAATTATATACGATATATGTATTTTAAAGAACCAACTACCTCATAACTCAATATTTTTTTTCATTTCTCATAAAAAAATTGATTTTGGAAAGTTTATGTAGCGTTCTGCATATATTAGAGCATAGCATAAATCAAAAAATCTTCATATACCACCGAAGACATTTCAAGTTGGTGGCTAATATAATTACAAAAATGTTTAAGCAGGTTATTGGAAGAATGCTCCCTGGGCGCGTACCTCAAACATCGAGTTTAATACTTAAAGTGAATACAAATATATAAAAAGTACTGCTCTATAATGAAAGCACAATACCATTAAATTGTACAGTATTAATGATGAAACTTCCAAAATTTAACACGATTTACAAAATAAGACATTCATTATTAGAAATGAATGATGCTGCAAATATTCATTGGGAAAGATATCAAGAAGTCAATCTAAAAATACCGTTGGGGGCTTATATTTAAAACCAGCTTCTACATTGTATTGATGTTAATACCAACGCGGGGTATGCATTTCATGATTTATGACATCTTGTCTGAAAATGTTATGACAAAATTATGACAACTATCTTCTTTCAAAACACAAAAATGCATTTGTTCATCAGATTTACTGATAAAAAATATATTTTCTAACTCACCTAGTTTTTCCTTTCTTTCTTTTTTGTTTTTTTTTGCTATTTTTTTTTCTCACGTTGTCTCTTTTTTTTAAATATTTTTTATAAAATATGGAATATCAACTATTCTTCTAAACCTGCCTTTTAAGAAGGGAGGTAAGGATATCTGTGGCGCTACTCGTAGCGATTTCTTAAATATATTTTTATTGTTTTATTACAAATACACTTTTTTACTTAAACTTAAAAAAAACCTAACCAGGACTAACCAAAAATGCCGTCCGAAATATATACAAAATTATAGGTTTTGATAAAAAAAACTAAAAAAAAATCCCCATCGGAAATGTAATCCAAGACCTTTACAATGCAATTTCAACCCCCTAGCGCTGCGCTAGCAGAGCTCACACCAAAAACTAAAGAAAAAAGTGGCGCCACAGTCACGGAATAGATTCTATTAATTACAGGGTTCTAAATAGAGTGACTGCCTATTTTGTAAAATATTCTTGTATACGCTACTTTCCCGATTAGAATTCCCACCTACAACTAAGTATCTAACAAGTCGATAGACCCAATAGCCTGTCCATAGATATCGGTTCGTTTGTGTAC
Organism: Kuschelorhynchus macadamiae; assembly: GCA_030620095.1. Classification (NCBI taxonomy): domain Eukaryota; kingdom Metazoa; phylum Arthropoda; class Insecta; order Coleoptera; family Curculionidae; genus Kuschelorhynchus; species Kuschelorhynchus macadamiae. Next base: position 495,077 of record JAUTXW010003428.1, read on the forward strand.
GAATTTCATACTAACTTTTTATACGATCAGTTAAAGATATTGAAATATTGTATCGACTTTTATATATTAGATATATTGTTGGCTATATCATTTTACGTAGGGTAGTTTCAAATGTTTAAATCACCTTGTTTTTTTAATAAATGAATCAGTAGCTACCAAACTATGAGGGAGGACTTAAAACATGAGCGATTATTTTATATTGGTTATCTATATATTTAAAACACTAAAGCCAGATTTTTCAGCAAGTTCGTGAGAGAGTTGTACTGCACCAATTTACATGATTTTTTTTTAATTATGGTCTGGTTACCGAAACCTTTCAACACTCTTTTTTGTATTGTTCTATTGCGATTTTTTTCTATAAAACCAATATGTTTTTCTTTAATAACATTTCTGGACGATGTGGTGAATGTGCCCCATATTCTTATAATTCCACTGGAATCTCATCGGGCCATCTAACGGAAAAAGCAGAAGAAGGTCTGCCGGGCCAGCTAGTTATATAGCTAAATATAATAGCTAAATTGCTTGTCTATAAATAATATGGGTGACATTTATAAAAAGTAGGTTATTTTCAAGATTCTTCCACTGATTCATAATTTTTGAAAGAATCTACTGAGTGATTGACTGATTAGAGACACTTTGCGATCTAAGTATCTGCTGGAATTTATTTATGGGCGTGGCTAAAAAAGTATAATAGTAAGGATAAAAAAATCTGGCATTTACACCTTGTCATAAAATGAGATCCGCATAAATAATTTTGCCAGTTAGAAATTTTAAGGATCTGAGACCCATTTGAACAGTACATCACACTGTACTTTAAGACCTCCGCTTAGAACACCTGTACCCAAAAGTACTATTCGGAGACTACATTTTAGTATTTTTGTATCCCAAGTCGCCAGAAACGAAAAATTAGCATGATGTAAATACCTATACATGATACAAAAATAAAAAATGTTGAACGACAAGTGTATTCTATCCCATTTAGATGGCGTTTTGCGACGTAGTTTTCTTCTATGACATAAGATAATCTTAAAGTAATGTAATTTTTAGTTTTTAAACTTATTTATTTATAATATAATAATGTTTCAGGTACTGGTCACAGTGATAAAGTTAAAAAAAATGTTTTATTCCTGAAGAAGTGCCACATATATTCTGGTAACGCGGTATTAAAATTATAATAAAATGTATTTTCAAAATCCCTTATTATCTTTAGTGAATTAATGTACTTACCGGTTACAATAAATGTTCAATAACTGGCTCGTTGCTCTCAAAGCAATCAACGCATCTTTACCCCTATCTAAAGCTTCTTTATCTGGACCGAAAGATATCAGCATCCCATGGGAAGGAGTTCCATCTGTAACCTAGAAATAAATCACTAAATTAAACTGTGAACTTGTTACGTAGTTGCATAACAATACAGTCACTGTAAGATGAACTTAATAGTGAATTGTTTTCATTATACTGGGCATCACATTCAAAGAAATGCCAAAATAGACTAAATACTGTAGCCAGAGTATAAACACTACGTTGTTATACAAAAAATTGCGAACTTATTGAATTAGTTACAACTCATTACAAACCTAGTACCTTGGCGCTATTGGGTCACCATCACATCATACTTAGGCCCATTCTAGGCTATCAACCAGCTTATTTTTTTTATAAAATCTGGTGATGGGACGATAGCGCTCCTCTAGATTGGATTCCCTAATTGACGAGTCAGCAGGGCAATCACACTGTGAATGTGATACCATATCATTATGTACTTGGAAATGTATTTTTTAAGAATTTTCTGTTACAAATTGCAGGTTTTTCCTAGACATTGCTAGTTGCCTTTTTGCTACCTTAGGATCTTCCTATCAAATTCGCAAGAATAGTTTCATCCAAGAACTTTTTAAATATTCGTGACTGTTTTCTTTTAAAGTGCATGCTCACTAATGCATGAAAATGAGCATTCATTAGACAACTCCAGTCTGTACGGAATCCTTCGATTTAAAAAACACTGCAACACAGACATACGGCAGGCGGATAGTTTCAAAGTGATGTGTTGAACAGTATTCCTACATTATTTTCGACTTGCGTCCGTGTCCATGCTCCAGCGAAGCCCATTAACGATTTACACCATTGCAACTTTAATTATAGTTATAAAATATTATAGACTTGCCGCTGTCCTGGTCAAATTATCAAGTTCAAGGTTGCAGCAAAGAGAAATCATTTATGTGATATCTACCAGTTGTAGCAACAACTGTCTACTGTCTGTGTGGATTATGTCCCTAGAGGCAGATTTTTCACATCTAGTTCTGCTTGAATAATGCTAGTAAATTTATCTATTGGTCACTAACTAAAACTTTGCGAATACGCAGTATCTTACCACTTTTTTTCTTTCTGATCTGTCTTCAAATACAGGCACTGGAGGAAGGTGTTTACTCAAAAAATAAATACAATTAAATACTACAAATGTCGTTTGTTATGTAATCAATTTTATTCAATGTGACAGTTAGGTGACCGTAAAATCACTTTCAAAGGATATTTTCTCGTTGTATTTTAATGGGACGACCTATAAAACTAATCAAAACCTAAATATCAAAACTATTCTAAACATTTTTCATGTATAATACTCTATACCCATATAAATAACTTTTTGATATAGTATTTCCATTTGAACTATGCGATTACAGTTTTATAATTACGGTTGATAACTGATAACAACTTTTACATTACTGATCTAAGCCTAAGATTGAAAAAGTTTGCGTCTTGCGTCGTCTGTGGAACTAACCTTACTTTTATGTTTATATTTATTTTTCAATCTATAACCCAGGCTGGTGGCTGGGAAACAGAAAAGCGCCATTGTCATTCTTATATTTACTTTGTAATTTAAGATTAATAAAGATACTTAGGTGCAGAATTATTATTATTATGTTTCGTTCAACATCGATTTCGGAATAAAATACTGTTGAATTGTAAAACATAAAAACAGGGTTTATTACCAACTACCTATAATTAATCAAAAACAAAAAAATATCATCTATAGATTTTCAAAACGTCTATTAAATTCATCTTTATCATATCAATGTATGTATCCCATTACTATACCAATTTGTTCTTCACCAGTAAAAAAAAATACATTTTCTCATGTTCAATACAATTGAAATCTAAAACAACATACTTATAATAATTACTGTCCAACGGTCAAAAGAGAAATCTGCATATAAGGATGAGGGCCATGTCTTTTATTCTTTGTTTCAAAGCTACCTTAAATCAGAAATGTTATATTTGTTATATATCAGCCCTAATTATAAAAATGTATCTCAAAAAGTATTTGGAATGGGTGTTGGGTATTATACATGAAAAATGTTCAAAATTCTTTGGAGATTTAAATTTTGATTAGTTTTATGGGTCCTCTTATTAAAATAAAACGAGAAAATATCGTCTGAGAGTGATTTTTTGGTACGTTTCCCGGTAAACTGGAAGTATCCCAACTGTCACATTGAATAAAATGAATTGCATAATAAATAACATTTATTACATTTAATTGTATTTATCTTCAATTGGTTTTTTAATTATTCATTGACCTTTTTGGAGTTTCATTCGCCATTGTTAGGAACTGACATTCAATTGTTTTTTGAGTAAAAATTTTCCTCATAACCAACCATATATCACTATAAAATTTGAAATTGGCAGCACTTGTCATAAAAAACTTACAGTCTTGTTTGTAATTTCGTCGGCAGCTGGTATATATGCTTCAAATGTTCATTAATATATATTTTTTCTGTTCAAATCTGTTATAGGCAACTAAACTTACATAAACCCAATGAAATTAATTCCAAATATTGTTCATTAATTTCTTTATTTTTAATAAATTGAGTTGAGCGCTCTCGTCAGCAAACTATAGGATGTTTAAAACCCGGAGCCTATGCATATTTGGGCAAATGCGAAATTAAAAGCTGGCCTATTCAACATGCATTCTTTGTTTTAGCGTTCCATTAAATTGGGGTTAATTTTTAAATATTTATTGTGATTAATTAGAGCATATATGTTTTAATTAGTTAATTTAACTGTTATTACCTTTATATTTGACCACAGTAGATTGTTCTCAAGCCTCTTCATGTAACCAATGACGTTCTCGGCAAAATTAACAGTCTTATTCAAATCCTTGAGGGAGATTTCGTCCAAGATATCCAGGACTTGACTATCCGGGGTTGTACTGCTAATGGCATTGTCTTCTGCTCCACCTGCGAACATACTCGGCAAGTCAAGCAAATGTCTGGTGGCCTAAATTGGGCCCCAAAAGAAGGAATATATATATATAAGGGTAGACTTTTTGACTGTTAGGTCAATATTATAACTAAGAAAGTATAGATTTGTCAAAATGTATCGTTTCTCCGATTTAGACCAATAAACTTTTGCATTTGAAGTTGCTGACTCTATATTTAAGCTTTTTGAAAGCTGGAAAAAGAAAAAACAAATGTAATTGTTTTCATTTTCCTCAATATCTGTGACATAGAAAATATCGCTTATTTGTGCAACGTACCTATATCATTAGATTACATTGATACTGTCGATATTTTTTGTTATTCCCTTTTGATAAAATGCAAAGTACAAAAAAAGAAAGATAGAAAAATAAAAATTAATTATTATGTTGTCTCACAAAACAAATTATACAAGACAAAACGACAATAAATAATTATTATAAAATATATGAGAAAAAAAATCGGTAAATTTCCTTTAGCCGGATCTTCCTTCGTTATGATTTTTTTGTTTATTAAGAATAGTGAAATACGACCCAATTTAGTTCCGCACATAGTTATTTACTAATATATACAGGGTGTCTTAAATACCTGCGCCAACGTTCGAGGTATGATATACCTCCTAAAAATAAGACGAAAATTTCATACAAAACGCATCGTTTTTAAGATACAGGGTATTAAAATTTTAAATATCTTTTAATTTCCTAGTAGCTCGTACATTTCTAAATATATTTTATTCAAACCTGGCAGACGATAAATCGTTGTTAATGCCTTTAAAGTGACCATAATAAATTTTAGACAATTATACATGGTATAAATTTATTTTTGTCACCACCTCTAGTTTAACACTTCTACCAGATTCCCGATTTTATTCTATAGGATTTTTACGTTGCTTGAATTTTGTTGATACCCTGGAACGTTTTGAAGTAATGTAGGAAAATGCGTTAAAAACATGGAAAGATCTGATGGTTTTTGGCTTGTAATATTTAGGTAATAGGCTACTGAACGAAACAACAAAAGCGTATATGTTTTAAAACACATTTTACGAAGTTACTTCAAGACGGTCAAAGGATAATCTCTTGATAGCACAAGTTCATGTCAAACAGATTCACTAAACATTTCTACCGAATTTTAGCATCAAAACTACAGGAAAAAACGGTTTCGTCTATAAAATAATATGAAATAGAAAAAAAATGCTTTGTTTACATTTCTTCCACAATAGGCAATTGCAAAATAATTTATCAAGACAAAGACTGAATGTCATTTCTGTTCTTGCGCCTGCGCTCTATGCCAAATTCCGGTCACTTATCTATTAAATCCCTAAACGGCGTTTATGACATAAAAGCTATATCCCCTTATAGACCCTTAATTTTCGACCAAAATTTGGTGTCAATCGGATAAGTAGTTTTTTAGTTATGCCGTGAAGAGACACACCGACAAACCGACAGAATTGAGAAAACTTGTTTTTCGGCACGAGGGACCTTGAAATGACCTGATAAAATCTCAGAGGGTGATTTTTTCACGATTACAATACTTTCCATTTATGAGGAAAGTAAAAGCACATAATACACAAGAGAAATATGTTATCGAGATTGTGCCTGATAACACGCAAAATAAAAAAAACATCACAATTTTTTATAATAAAAATCATGTGTACTTATTTTAAACGAAATATTACGGATGGACACAAGGTTGTCGTTTGAAATAGATACGTAACTTCTTAATGATTTTAATTTATATATAAAAAAACATGGTTTCTTGTTTCTGACTACCTTCGATTAATAAATAAATGAGTTAAGTGAGCACCTTTTAAGATAGAAATTAAAAAGAAACTGACAAGATCTATTTAGTTTTCTAAGGTTTACTGAATTTATCATAAAGAAACTAGTCAATTTATGTAGTTGGTTTACAAATGACTGTTACAAATTTCGGAAGCAGCTAAGAAACACAATCGCCAGAATATATTGTTTTTCATAAAAAGTAGATACTAAAAGCCTGATGAGTTGCTACTGCTCTTAATATTAAATTAGACATAATATTATCTTCTTTAAGGATATGTTGTTATGTTTAAATAGAAATATCAAAAAATACAAACATTTAAAATTAAGTTGGTCATTAATAAAATATTTAGATCTAATATTTGTTTTAATTAGCTTTAAAATAATTTAAGTAAGGCAAGGTAATAAAAATTGTAGTTGCATTGTTAAACGCATTGTTGGTGGAATTTAAACATCAAAAAGTCAGCAAAGTATGCTAATATCGTTGATTTGAGGAGGTCACAGGCTGTTTAAAATGAAGTTACTAATCCAGGAGCCTATTTAAAAAAATGAGGTTAATGACGGTTTGTTAAAAACGAGATGTCGGATTTTAAATTTGATTATGCCGCCTTATAGAGGACAAAAAGTAGCGATATTAAGTGGGACTTATTTTGCATTTTCTTCGTAAATAATGTGACGAAAATTAATTCAAAATTTAACTGAATTCGTATCTCTTAGGGTTTCCCCATTAGTAGAATTGGTGACACCCTGGACGGAGCTTTAATTTATATTATGACACCTACTTAGAGCTTTAACTATAGGACGTACACAAACCTTTTAAATTAAAAAATTGTAGGATTATTCTTGTATTATCTTATAAAAATATCAAAAATTATGAAAATCATTAGACATTTGAAGAATATATAACCCTTATAATATTATTTCATTAAATGCGCATCTTCTTACCGATTATAATTATACCCGATTTAATAACTTTATATTTAAAGACAAGTGAGAATATTCAAAAAAACCCTGCCATAAGCCGCAATGCGTTTGAGAGAGCATTCTCTTCTAACAATCCATAGGATCAAAATAGATCAATTTTCTCGATTGTCTTTACAGATAGGTATCAGCAATCTGAAAAAAGACTAAAAAATACTCTTAAGACAAAGCTAAACTCCTTAAACATTTAAAAAGCCATCAATGCCTATGTTATTCCAGTGCTTGGTTACCCCTTTGGTACGGTGAACAGGAGCCACTTGGAACTAGAGGGCATAAATACAATGATTAGAACGAAGCTAACCAACCACAGAATGCATCACCCAAGATAATAATTAAAATTTAAAAAAAATATCATTAAAACCGACACCAATTACACTCCACTGAATCTAAGTGACAGAAACTACCTACCATTTCCTACTGGGGTCACTAATCAGGAGAAAGCTGAGCGGTGGGCTTCTAAAGAGCTACATGGCCGATATCATCATGGCCTACAAGAATCACTTCAACAAGACCGCATCATTGAATTGAGATGTCTGATATGCGGAACACTTTATCCTGAAACAGAGGGTTTTATGGCTGCCATACAGGATCAGGTTATATATACCAAAAATTACTAAAAATATATTTTAGCAACAAATAAATGTAGAAAGCGCAACTCCCAACCGGAAACAATCCAACATATTCAGCTCAGCATGTAAAAAACTGGCAGTTACAAAATACCTAGAAAGGCACAGTAGGGTTGCAACAGTAGTATATTTTGAGATCCTGAAACTGTATAAAATAGAACCTGACTATAAGAAACCCTACTATCGCTATAAACCGCCAACTGTGGTAGAAAACGAAGAATTTACTGGGACAAGGAAATTATAACAGATAGGACGATTGAGCACAGACCCGACATAACGTTCCTACAAAAACAAAAAAAAGCGCTTCTGATACAATAGACATTTCAAACAACAAAAATTTAGAACTAAATTTTATGGAAAAAAATACGAAATATGCGGATCCGAGACGCGAGATCAAGCAAGTATGGGGTTTACAGAGCGTAACAGTTGTGCTGGTGATCATCTCATCCATGAGACTTCTACCAAACTCGTTAAAAGATAGTATGAAAGAAATAGGAATATCATGGGATGCCTACCGAATAATGCAGAAATCGGTAATTTTGGACGCCGCGAATACAGTGAGGTCCGAGGTGAGGTCGTTCTTGGAGCAGTAGGCTCGAAATTTGGATTTTGCCTCCGAAGCCGCTCTGAATTAAGAGAAATCCCTGCGATATTAAAATAATATTAATAATAATAATTCCTCTTAAAAAATATAGGTTATGCATATTTTCATTTTTCAACTTTCTCATAATTAAAAAAATATATATATTCCTAAAAAGTACCTAATATAAGAAAAATCCTACAACTTCTGTATTTAAAGATTTTTTGTATCTTCTACAGTTAAAACTCTAACTAGGTGTCAAAATATAAATGAAATCTTTGTAGGTAATTAACTTATAATGTGTTTTTCTGTTTTCAATTTATCGAAAATTCATAACAAATAAAAAATCGACAATATCAATATAATTGTTTGATATATGTAGTACAACTAAGCGATCTTCCCTAATGTAATAGTTGTCAAAAATAGAAAATATTTACATTTTTGCTTTCTTTTTTCAGCCTAAAAATGAAATTTTAAAAAACATTATTACTTTTATTTTTCAAAATAAAAATCCGTTTGTACCAAAATAAGAAAACAGTATATATAATCAGTAAAGTAGAAAGCAAAGAACATAACTTATCAAGTGAGCCGCATCCCAAGAAAATTAATAAAACTGTTGCAAATATTGATCTTACTTGCTTTCAAAAGATATTTTTTAATAAAAATATTTCTGATTAGAGAGTCCGTTTTAGTAATATGCAGAAATTCGATAATGTCATCTTTATTTTGATATAATACTAATAGGTACTTGTTTTCTTCTTATGAGACAAATATAATTCTAATACTTTATATATGTACGGTTAGTATTGACATATTAGATTGTTCCCATATTACTTGTGGAAAAACTTTATTTTGTGACGTCTAAAACAAATTAATATTTAGAAAGGCAGTTAAAAAAGTGGAACTAACTTATAGAACATCCCATCTATTTTTGGAGTTGCTATGTAAAATGTCAAGTATTTGATAGCAGCCGAACATTCAAAGATATAATTTGTTGTAGATTGCTATTCGTAAAAAATTATGTCTCCTTGCCCTGTACTTTGAAAAATATATAGTCAAAATAAGTTATGTGACGAGTTTATCATAAATTTAAATAAATAAACTATTGTTCCATTAAAAGTGCTTTCTTTTAATAGAAGCAAATAGTTTAATACGTTTTGGAAAGAGTTTAGAATGTAAATAATATTCATCTATATTTTAAAACAGGATCTATCGAGTACAAATGAAAGCCACAAAACCTTAATTACACTTACGCTAGCGTTTAAAATACTCCCCTCTTAGGATGGAAGTAAAAAATCATTCGGGTATCTGATGATCTGATTCTGGCTTTGAAACTCTGTTATCTTATTAAGGATACCTCGATTTCTCGGAACCTAGCAAAGGGATTTTAATAAATCTAAAATTTTCTGAGAAGTTACACAATATCTTTCGTTTCATAGCGCATATATACATTGTAAAGTAAACATAATAGGGTTTGACTAATTCATACGAAATGTACAGTCTGATTTTTTACATGTTCGTCAGTCAGTGTCAAAATAACATTCATTCGAAAAAAGTTAGAACTTAGAGAAGGGTTATCAATTGACTACAATAATGTACTAATGAGGGCGTCAGACGCATTAAAAGTAAGTCAAGCTACTTTGTCTCGCATTAAAAAAAAAATGGAGTTCAATCAGACAAAACATATACAAGCAACATTTCAGAAAAAAAAACGCAATACAGAGTCAAAATTTCTGGATTTATGAAGAATAAAATTAGGTTTAAAATTTATATTTGATGTATGTTAAAAAGGTATACGTTACAATGGCCAGTTTACACAAGAAGTTAAATTAAGATCTCAGAAAAAGATGAAGGACGACATTTGAGCATTAGTTCTTTCTAAAGGAATTCCGAAAAAAAATATCATCTTGACGAATATGTTTTAGAGTTTGGACATACAATTTTAAGACTACCACCATACCATTGCCAGTATAATGCCATTGAAATGGTTTGGTCGGAATGTAAGAGGAAATACGATCAGGACATATTACCTTTAAAAGGAACAATTAACGAAGTACTGGCCATGTGGGATAAGGTACTGAATGAAATATCCAGTCGCCATTGAAAGAAATATGTCGCCCACGTGAATAAAATCATTTAAGACTCCTGGGATATAACAAAAACTTGACTACTTGACTACTAAATGGTTCTGATGATTCTGAAACGGATTCTGATGTTTATACCTCTGACGATGACAATGGCTTATAATTATTTATAGAAATTATTGTTTATTTCTCTCAGATTGAGATTTTAATTGTTTTTAATTTCCAATAATCATTTCCTCCTTATATTTTAATAATATTCTTACAAACGTCCATTTTTCGAATTTGATAGAACATTATGTCGTTATTATGGTCAAAATGACCAATTTGAACTGCTCATATATATAATCTGAAATATTTAAAAAACGCTGAGATATTCATTTAACTTCTTATGTACACTAGCAATTTTAACATATTTCTCCTAAACATCCAACATTTAAAGGGTATCCCTCATTTAATCCTTCATAAAATGAGAGATTTTGGTTCTATATTTCGTTGTTTTTTCTGATATGTTGCTTGAATATTCGTCTGAGTGAATTGCCATTTTTTTTTAATTCGATACAAAGTAGTCGGCTTACTTATAGTATCTCATATTCCCTCATTAGTACATTGTTGTAGTACTTTTATTTATATTTATATCAGTAAATAATTTTTGAATTAATAGAATTATAAAATTACATATTTATTAATAAATTGTAAATATAATAAAAGTAGTAGGTTGAATAAAGAATGTACGGTACTAATGTAAAGTTTGAGAATAACAGTTTTCGTTGTTGTATGTACCTTCATCTTTTTATTTATTTTCCTTTAGAACGTTTTTACCTTTTTTCGTGAATTCATTTTCAAAACTTGTTGCGCTGTTTCAAAATTAACTTTACTGTTGTGACTGTATACCATTTTCTTATATCTATGCTCTAATACTTTGAAATGTATTTAAATAATTATTGTATTGATACAAGAGTTCTAACCACACTACACCACAACTTGTTATTGTATTTATTAACTAACAAATGGCTGTTAAAATAACTTTTAGCTTTTCGGCATTCTCATTATATCTCAGTTTGCTAAAAAAATCTTATTGGTGAAGCTCAGTGTAAAAGGATCTAATTTAAAGCAAGAATGGTTATTAGCAGAAAATTAAATGCATACAAAATTAATACATACATTAATACACAAAAGGTATACTAATTCTGAACTTATTTATAAGAAATGGATTTCTGAACGCATTCATCACCTCTTAATAAGATGCGATGCGCCTTAACTGTCACTACAGTGTTGATGATGAAAGTTTTCCAAGACATACGTTCTTTTTAACCTAAATTACGTCACAGTCAATTCCTATTACGTTTACTTTACGTTTTTAAAATGGTGATACTTGGATTTTTTTTTGTGGATCTTATAACGCCTCTTAATCTTATCCTACCCTTCAGGTAAATATATTATATTTGGAATCAGGACAGGTAACAGCAATTTTTATCATACCAGTTTTGTTTGTCTACCTGAAAACTAACTTTTTACACCTATTTCGTCTGTGTGTCTTATCACGGTTTGGGCTACATGCAAATGTCGTTTACGTATCTAGCCTGTTAAGTAGTTAGAAACATTACTGCTCATTATTTTTTTGTTGTAGATTATTCATGAAAAGCTCATGTAAGGATGGGAAAAGACTCCGTTTGTCCGAAAAACTTTTAATTAAAATGAAAAAGATTTGGCTTAAAATTATTTGGAGTTTGCAATGACTTTAGCTATGTTGTTGTGAAATAAACGTTTTCTATAATATAGTTAAACTATTAAGTCCGAGATGAAGTTTCTTTGTGGCCATGGACAAATTCTTTGATTTACAAAAATACTATTTCAGTACGTAAACCAAAGTAAAAAATAGGCCGGACTTTGCTTTGCTGCGTTAAACTGTTGACAGCGCTTACATTCCAGTACATACGTGCCAAAAATACAATATCACAGTTTATTTTTGAAATGTTAAATTTAATACACGCGAACTAATCGTGATCGGATGCTAACTATGTAAATTACTTTTTTCATCACATGGTTAATTAAACGTATTTCGTTTTAATTCACAGACCAGTTTTACGCTTGACAAATTTAGATGACCTTTATAATAACTTTTTTTAATTAATAATCATTTACCGAAAATGTATACCTAATTAGTATTAACCGTCTAAACATAAAAAAATATAATTCAAATGAGATTTTTTAGAACTATCCATAATAAGTAATTTTGAGGTACAAACACCCTATCAATTTATATATTTTTTCGTAAAATTTAAAGCTATTTAATGCCAAATCAAATAAAAATGTTCTTCATTTCCATTTAGGTCTCTGACACACAAACAACCTATACCACATAGTATTCTTTTAGTAATTATATGTTTAACCTATCAAAATTGAAATCAAATTAGCCGAGGCCTTCGTGGAACTTTCCAGCCATTTAAGAAAAGACTTTTCTTCCTACGAACGAAAACTGGAGAAAAATAAACCCGCCAGGATGGATGTTCTAAAAGTATAAATCTAATTCAATCTTTGAATATCAGGCTCTAATTATCATAAAATAACATTCTAAAATATTTCATAAATGGTACGATAAACTGTAAAAATAAACAAAAACTATTAGCATTAATCATTTGAAGCCAATATTTATATTCATATGGAACTATTTCACACCCAAAGTTGATGTTTATCAAGCGTCTCAGCATATTCGTGATAATATGGAATACATATTCACGAATTAATATGAAGTAAACATGTATTTACTGTTAAATTCCTTTAAGAAATTAACCTTTATGACGACTCAATTGAATTATAACTAATATGAAGAAAAACTCTACTTTATTAATACGTGAAAAAAGCGACACAATTCCAATTTTCCATTCGTCTTCAACCGCTAAATTAAATTTTTATTATCTGCAAAATAATTCTTCTGAGCTTGGGTCAATGCCATTCTAGGCATGCAGCTTTCATAACAGTGGCGTAGCTACCCCGCCAGCCCCCGAATACGGGAGGAGGTCCACGTACTAGGGGGCTAAGACAAACTATAGATGACTATTATTATTATATTATTTTCTCATTGAATTGAATTTGTTTATAAAGGCATTATTCAAAACTATTAATGTCATTTTTTACTCATTGAATAAATCAAATATTTTATAGCACTGAATAAATACTGTGTTGGCAAAGTTGAAAATCTCACTCACAATTGCCTATTTTTAAGCCCATATAAGAATGCAGTTAAGCAATTCTGGAGGCTTGGGGACTGAGGGGTCAAATCGAGAACATCACTAACTGATGACTATAAAAAAATCCAGTTAACCTTTTATAAAGTATAACACACCTATAAGAATGGGAAAGTTAGAAAAAATAACATGTGTAAGGCCTATCAAGACATACGCTATATAAGCTATAATCGAAAACACAACAAAGAAACGAGAACAATAAGAAGCTTGGGAATTACAAAATACTGCAGTAAATGTGGGTTCATGTGACATGTCTTTTTCTTTATCTATTTCCATAACTTTAGTAATAAGGAAAAGTTAAACCTGTAAGTTATAAATACGAGCTTTTGTTTTACCGCTTAACTTTATGCATTACCTATAAATTTCGTTTAACTTTATTAATTACGATACAACTGAACCCAACTTTTTTATTTTTTAGTGGATTTTAGGAATTCATTTTTAATTTCCACATAATTTATTTGCTAGTTTTTCTTTCTGCCAGGTAGATATTGTAAAAGGGAAATTAAGAGTTCTTGACTCTTTCAAAAAAGTTATTTCTAAAGTTACAGAAAAAGAATAAGATAAAGAAAAAATCATGTTACATGAATCTACCTTTAAGCGTGCTTTAAAAAAAAGCAGTCTGGGGAGACTATGTGGAACGGGTAGACTGCCAAAAAACTCCTAAAAGTTCCAATCAACAAACGACCTGCGAAATTTCGGCATGAAAGTTGGATTTCGGTATCCGAAGACCATTAGCTATAGAGTTCCTTTATCTTTATTACGGCCCAACTGAACCCAACATTTTTATTTTTTAGTGGATTTTAGGAATTCATTTTTAGTTTCCACATATTAATTTATTTGCTATCGTTTGTTTCTGCGAGGTAGGTCAACAACTCAGGAGTTGTTGGGTAGGTACTGTAAAATAGGGAAATTTCGAGTTCTCGACTTGTAATTTTACATATTATTTTACAGATTAAAAAAATCTGAATGTGAACACGTCAGTCATTTTGAAAAGGTTGTGCTAAAAAAAAAGGAGTCTGGGGAGATTATGTGGAACGTAGACAGTAATAAAGATAGACGCCTAAAAGTTCCAATCAGCAATTGACCTTGTAAACGACCTGCAAAATTTTGGCATGAAAGTTGGATTTCGGTACCCCAAAACTAAATTTTGTTTTAAAAAAAATCTGTAAATAAAAGAAGAATGTGAAATGCAAAATTTGAGAAATGTCACTTAATTTGTGTTTTTCTATTTTGTTAACCAATCATATTTGTTTTGCAGTAATTCTTATATAAGGCGCATTATTTGCAACATTTTCATATTTAAAGTTGTTGAAAATATAGAAAGAACTACTATTATTAATATTAGTGTTAATGCATTGATCGATACACTGACAGAAAAAAAACAAAAGACAATATCAATTATCCCTATCATCCTTGAAATACATTTTTTTTCTATCAATGTCTATATAAGTTTTTAAAATAAGCATCCTAACACCATAATCAAAACTTGTTTATATCTCATTCAAAACATCCAAGGGTACTTTAAACCATGGAGTTGTTTAATTAACGTATCTCAAGAGTCAAACCAAATTACAATGCATCAATATATTAAACGTAGCAAATGAGATATAAACATGTATTTGTGTTCAGATAAGCCATAGATTAGAAGAACGTCAACAACAATTCGTTTTGATACAAAATATTGTTATACACGAGCTGGTTTTTAGACGTTCTTCTATGATTTCACGGAGAAACCAAAATTAAAATGCCCAAGAATATGTGCTATTAAAAGGAGCTCCATTCCTTCACGTTTCTGGAAGCTCTGCTAAAATAGTTGCAATATATTCGTGGATATTTCAATTTTCCAGACCTTTAAGATATTCTTTACTATTATTAATGCCCAACTACCAATCTGTATCAAAAATTTATATTTAAAAACAAAAATCTTGTGTCATTTTTTATGAGTTCATTTGATCAATTTATATCTATTGTAAAGTTACTTGACACTATAATTCAAAACAGATAGGTACCTATTTAATTATTAAAATTCAAAATAATTATTTGGCATTCAGTTGAACGTTTTGAAATGATAGATATTCACAACTACTAAGAAATAACGATATGGTATAAAAAATTATCACTCATAAAAAATGATGGAGTCATGTTTTTAAAACAACTTTTTCACAAAAGTCTGTCTTACCTCCGTATAGGAACAAGCAATTTTTATACGATACACCATAAAACATGGTTTTTGAATTTAACCACCATTTAAAAATGGTTGATAATTTTCTCCACAGAATGTTCTGTGTTTACTTAATACAACCTAAAAGAGAACGGTTGTAGAACAAGAAAATAAGAAACATATAATAGACAAAGAATCTTAAACTAAGTTAGATTTATGTTATATAGATTAGGTTAAAAGCAACACACTCTTAGATTGAACGTATATGACCACGAGTAAAAAAATAGATATGTTAAAAAATAAAAAATGGATGAAAAAAAAATCCTATTAAAAAATGAGAAGATAAATGTAAATATAAGTGGCTAAAAAATATGGAAGAATAAAGCATATGAACCATATGGTTCGATTTGATCGAACGAAATATATGAAATCCGGAAACTCAACTAACAAATTTACTCTTCCATACGTCTATTCGTCAATAGTATTTTTTTTCTTACCGTGAAATGGCAGCAGTAAATTATTTATCGTAGCGTCTGAAAAAATGCCAGCATGGATAGATAGAACCCATAACAGAATTCCTAATAGAGGCATGGCTAGTTTTGTGCTCTGCAATTTCATTGCCAGGATAAATCTGCAAAAAACAAAACAATAAGAAAATGTTCCATAATTTAAACAAATCGTATTATCTAATTTGACTTTACACTGATTTGCATGCATTTATTACTTGTAGATACTGGACAGTTCGTGATGTAGAAAAAAAACAATATTTAGCTGTATAATGGGTAACCATATTACAAATTAATAATTTTCATATCAAATTCAATGCACTTAAAAATGGCATGCATACTTTTAATTAGATATGTTGATAAGTGTATCTAAAACCAAAATTAATTGAAATATTTATCTTTTTTGAAAATCCACAGACTTTAGGAAAAAGATTATATATGACGTAATAATGTAAAAACACCATGAGATATCAATTTTCAATCCATAATAACAATAATGAAAGTTAAATTTTTGGTAACATAATGACAGCGGTTCAGCTGCATTTATGGAAATATTTTATTATATTGTCATTGCAAATCTGTATAAAACAGTTTTCCGGAATGATGAAGCCTTTGAATATTGAAATATGTAGGGTTATATGTACATATTAGTTATTCTAATAATAAATTGCAAAAGAGATAATTTATTATATATAAGTCTACATTAACATCTAACCTATTTTCATATTACTATAAAGTATTTTTCTCATACCAAAGGTTTTATGTGTACTAAAGTTATATTTAGAATGTTGGGTACTAAAGTTATATTTATAATACCTCCCCCAGGAAGGCATTCTAAAGGCGTTAGAGAGAGGGAATATTTTTTCCTAATTGTGGGATCAATATGAATACATAGTGTCTTATAGCAGGGTTTTTGTCAGTTTTCTCGGTTGTCTTTGAATATAAATGTATTATATAGCGTATATATTTTTAATCGGTAAGACGAAGACGAGTCCCTTTTAATTAAATAATAATATACAGGGTGTCCCATTTAAAAAATATTGATTAAGTTTGTTTTTTAACTTTTTAATGAGTTTTAAAAAAATCGATATTTTTGATAGTAGAGATTAAACCTTTTCTATTTAGTTTTTTTTATCTGTAATATTTAACCCTCTAACTGGAAGACAAAATATAATAGAAACACCAAACATGTTATCGGTGGTGTCTTTCAAATGTATGTATTCATTTGTGTAAATCGTGTAACTTCGTATATTACATGTATTATAAAATATATTCAGTCGTCATCAACTACAAGTTATACGGTAATTACGGTTAATAATGGTAATAATACTGTTATTTGAGAATAAACTATCAATTGACTAAAGTAAAACCTACATAATATAAAAAAGCTGCAGGTGAGGTTTATAATCAAACTGTTGCTTGTTAGTGACCTCATTGACAGTCAACTCTAAAAAATTTGATCACGAGTCGAGATGGTGATCACAATTATTCGAAAATATTATTAAAAACAGTATCCATTGTTGACCACGTTAAATGTTATCGCTTGCATGTTTTCCCTTTTATAATGAGAAAACAATGGTTTTTGAAATCCCATTATTACTTATAGTTAACAGCTATTTGTTCCATATTTATCATTATCGTACTTTTGTGACTAAATAATTGATGACAAACAAAAATCTTTTTTGGCTTTTTCACAACTGAATAAAAATATCTAACTTTAAATTAATTGAAGCAAATATTTGATAAAATCACATATCTCATCATGTAGACTAGTCTGTCCACGAAATCTTCCATACATAATATAAACAATATTATTTATTAAAAATGAGAAATTATGTCTATAAGAGTTGAGATAAGTAGAAGGTAAAATTGGTATATAAGAGAATAGAAGAAGTTTGATATTCTCTAAAAATCAGTTAAATGTAACAATTATTCTATGTTCACTGTAGTATAGAATAGCTGTTTAGAGATTAAAAAAAAAACAAAATTAATAAAAAACTAAGAGTATTAGTAAGAAAGGAATTTTTTTGGGATGACCTCTAAAGTACAATGAAATTTGGCCAACCGTAGACATGTGTTTCTGACTTAAAGTCTTCATCAGTACAGTCAGCTACTTGAGAGGCGAGTACAACTAACGCCAAATTTAACAACGAAACCATACCAGAATCACCATCAGGAGAAATATAATCTTTTGCTACTTTTGATTTGAATATTTTAATTTTCTACTTTTAATTTGATTATTCTTGAGTAATGAGTTTCACCACAGGAGGCTTTATGCTACTCCATGGTAACAGAATATCAAGTCCGGCGAAGATTTCGGATGTTGTTTTGGTAAACACAAATGTCGGTTTTACTGCTGTGGTTTTGTTGTTTAGTTTGACGCTACCTGTACTTGTCTCACAACTAGTTGACTTAACTGATGAATGCCTTAAGTCAAAAACACGTGTCTATGGTTGGCCAACTTTCATTCAACTAGCGCCAAACTGAACAACAAAACTACACCAGAGTCATCACCAATAAAAGCGACATTTATTATATATATATATATATATATATATATATATATATATATATATATATATATATATATATATATATATATATATATATATATATATATATATATATATATATATATATATATATATATATATATATATATATATATATATATATATATATATATATATATATATATATATATATATATATATATATATATATATATATATATATATATATATATATATATATATATATATATATATATATATATATATATATATATATATATATATATATATATATATATATATATATATATATATATATATATATATATATATATATATATATATATATATATATATATATATATATATATATATATATATATATATATATATATATATATATATATACATTATATAAAGGGTGAATGTTAATATTAGTGTCTATGGTTAAAAAATTGTAAATATTACTTTAATACGCAGAAAACCTTTGGTATGAGTATGGTATATACTTTATAGTAATATGAAAATAAAATAGATATTAATGTAGATTTATGTATGATAAATTATCTCTAACCTTAAGTTATATAACTCTAAAGATTTTATTAATCAAAAACTTTAACATTGTTGAAAACTTTGTTATTCAGATTTACAATGGTTAAAGTTTTTCTATTTGTAATATTTAATCTTCTAACTGGAGGGCAAAATATGATGGAAAACCCCGTACAGTAAGATCAATTTATCTTGATAACATTTTAACCTGCCATATCTCTTTTAGTTTTAAAGTTAGTTTTTTTCTAGTAACTAAACAAAAAACACAAAAGACTATACCTATATATTTTTTTACTACTTGGATACCATATTCTGTTCTGATTTCATTGGTATATATGGTTTTCGATTTATTAGCAAATATGTAAAATAACATAATGCTTGATAGAGTGCCATAGAAATTACAAAATGTTAATTAATGTCGTTAGAAACATAAAAAAGGCATTAAGATAATTATACTTATTAGGTTATTGCTACATGTTAATATAAAACACAAAAAATGAATTTATTGTATTTCCATGGCACTCTTTATCATGTAATATAATTTATTTTACATATTTGCTAATAAATCGAAAACGGAGAAATGAAAACATAAAGTGTGATATACTAATGAAATCAGAACAGAATTTGCTGTCCAAATAGTAAAACTCATATACGATGTCCCATTTAAAAAAAATACAACTTATATGATGATATCTTGTACAATTGATTGTCTTCTAATAACTGGAAAAAACTCTTTCAAGTAACCTTATAATTTGGTTTTTGGTTAATTCCGATAAGTTAAAAAGTAAAAAAGTTATTAACATTTAAAATATTATCAAGATAAATTGTACAGGGTTTCTGTTTATATTTTGAACGGGGTCGGCAAGAAAGTAAAAAAATCAGCACCCGTCTGGTTATTTTAAATGGAACACCCTATATAATATTGTTTTATTCAACAGATCTTAAAAGTGGTGTTTCTCGGAATTCCGCTCTATTAAGATAACAAAAAATATATGCTTATTAAAGTCGATAAAAATAATGTTTTGTTAAACACTTTTTGCCCTATCTTTAAAAACAAAGTGTTATGAGGTGTTCAAATATTTTTGTAAATATACATCTGTAACTTCAAAACGGCTTAACGGATTTCAACAAACTTGGTGTCGTTGAAAGGAGCCTTTCTTGGGCAACAACACCTACCTTATTTGTGGTAATTGTAATTTGGTATGTCGCCACTAGAAACCATTTTCGATATTACGACAGAAATTGCAAAATCTCTTTAAAAAATGAAACCTATTGGTATTACTTTTTTTCATGAAAAAATAGCAAAACAAGCTAGTGAAAAGCGCGCAACAATATATTATTCCTAACCTAAAAAATCGGTGGAAGAAGATTTAATAAGAAAATTCAATTGATTTTCAAAACGTATCTTTATATTTTTACGAAATTTTCATTCTTACGTAAATTTGTGGCCCTGGAAAGAACCGATTTGGAAAAAAGATTTTTAATGCCTCCTAAATATTGAAATTGCTGTCCATCACGTCACATCCTCTCTTGCGCAGAAAAACTGCAGCTTCAATTTCGGCTCTTGACAGGTTGCGCAGTGCAATCCGAATCCTGTTTTTCGTGTCTTGCTGCCTCCATAAATAGAAAAATAGAAATTAAAACAGGTTAATTATGGGTATCTGGGAGGCCATGGATATAGACTTCCTCTTCCAATTCACCGCTGTTGGAATACTGCGTTTTCGCACAAAATAGGTAATTGGTTGACTAAAAAACCTAGAAACACTTTGCCATTTAGTGATCAATCGAAGAATTGTGGTCTAATAATGATGCCTCCCAGGATGCCACACCACACATTAAGACTCCAAAGTCCTTGATATTGAAATTCGCGCAACCAATGAAGATTTACCGCGGACCAATAATGCAAGTTATGCATATTGAATTTGCCGTCACTGTTAAAACTTGCTTTGTCCGTCCAAAGAATTTGAGATAAAAGTTGTTTATCTTCATTTAGCATGCCTAACATCCAATAAACATAATCCAACCTACGCACGGTGAAAATCTTGTTCATTCAAAAATAAAAAAAAACATTGTGGGACATTCAAAGGAATATATTTTCTAATGTCATTAAAAATTACCTATGATCCTGCAAAATATTTTGAAGAGAGAGAGGCAATGCTCTAGTACCAACATAGGAATTAAATTCAATATAGGCTAAAACCTTAATGATATGTTCCTCGGTTTCTTCATTTTTATGTCTTCGGAACGTAGACCGAAAAATACCAGTGTTGCGTAAACGCACCTGCAGCTCCTCGCATTAAGCGGGGAAACGTAGCCATCGCGAGGACGCCGATTTGGATATCAAGCCGCGTACACTTTTCGAGCTATTAACGCATTTTAAAAAGGCATTTTATAAACAACACTTGTTTCTATATTGTGTTTGGATAATTCTCAGATTGATGTTAGTTTAAACCTCGTTGAGGAAAATCGACAACATATGCCAGAGGGGGGCAATGATATAATTAATTTGGATGACACAAATAATGATGTTTTTTTAGAGAGCAGCCTGACGACGATAATGTCACCTTAATGTTTTTAAATATCCAATCAGTCAGAGTAAAAATTGACAAACTTTCAATTCTACTGGATAATTTGAGATTTCCAAAAATAGTTTTACTGTGTGAACATTGGCTTAATATAAATGAACCAGTTTTTTTAATGAACTATGTTTTAGTTGATAAATATTGTAGAACAAATTTAAAAAACGGAGGTACTTTGATTTTTATACATAATCGTTTCCTAAACGATAATAACTTTACAAAAATTAACAAATTTGACAATCTTTTAGAGGAGAAAATATTTGAATTTTCATTGGTGCATTGTACAAATTTGAATTTATATGTTATGTGCTAGTACAGAGCCCCATCGAGTGAACTAAGAAATTTCTTTACTAAGCTCGAAACCATCTTATTGGGATTTCCAATGAACTCAAGTATTATTATGTGTGGGGATCTAAATATAAATTTTTTAAATGCTCAAGATGTAAATACTCAGACTTTAAGTGGTCTGCTCAACACATTCAAACTGCAAATGTTTGTCGATTGTCCAACTAGAATCACTTCGCATTCAGCAACGTTATTAGATTATATGTGTTGTAATTTATTTGCTAATGATGTAGAATGTAAAATAGTAAATTCAGAAATTTCAGATCATGAAGCACTTTTCTGTAGATTTAAAATATGTACACGTAGGAATAGGATCAGAAACACTGTAGGAATGGGCAGACTGTATACAAGAGCAACGAAAGGTTCGCACAATATTGTAGTGGTATTCCTTGGGATGACATTTTATCAGCAGTGAATCCACTAGATAATTTTCATAAACGGCTTGTACATAGTTTTGATTTGTTGTTTCCATTCAGGAAATTAAGAATGCATAAAAAACCTTGGATTACTAAGGGTTTAAGGGTTTCAGGCAAAAATATGAGAGCTTTACACCATTTAAGGAAATATTTTATCAACTGCCCTTTTTTTGTAACTTATTTTAATGCCTATAGATCCACTTATAGGCGAACAATAAGGGTAGCCAAGCAAATTTATTATAAAGGTAGATTAGCAAACTCACAAAATGTACAAAAAGAAGCTTGGAAAGCGGTTAATGAACTGAGAGGTAAATGTAAAAATAGTTCTCATAACGATGGATCTAATCTTTCAGCCAATCAACTGAATGATTTTTATTGTTCCGTGGCTGCAAAAATGGCAAGTAAAATTCCAGAAAACAGAGATTTTAGAGTATATCTAAATCAAACAACCATCTTTGAATCGTTTTTCCTGGCACCCACAAATACAAATGAACTTAAAGAAGTACTATCTGATATAAAAAAGTCAAGGGCATCAGGATGGGATAATATAACAATTAAAATACTTAAAAAACTGCCAAACGAAGCAATGTTTGTTTTAGTTGAGGCCATTAATATTTCTTTTTCGACGGGAGAATTTCCTTCCTCTTTAAAAAAAGCTGTTGTAATTCCGATTCATAAAGGTGGGGACTTGAATCGCCCAGAAAACTATCGACCGGTTGCTCTGCTGACAACCATGGGTAAAATAATAGAAAAATTTGTAAAAAAACGTATGTTAATATTCTTGAAGAAACATAATATATTAAGTACTTCACAGTTTGGCTTTCAAAATAATAAAAGTACCAATGATGCTATATTTTCATTTCTGGAGTCAGTATATATAAAACTTAATAATAAGAACTCAGCTGCAGCAATTTTTTGCGATTTATCGAAGGCGTTTGATTGCATTAGTCATAAAATACTTTTGGAAAAATTGGAAACATATGGTTTTAGGGGAATAGCTTTAAGATGGTTTAGGTCTTACTTATCAAATCGAGTGCAAAAGGTAAATTTTAAAAATGAAGTTTCTAAATATTTAAATGTTGAGTACGGCGTTCCACAAGGCTCGGTCTTGGGTCTCATTTTGTTTCTTCTGTACATAAACGATATTGCAAATCTTCATATTGGCGGAAAATTTACGTTATTCGCTGATGATGCCACAGTATTGTGGGATGGTACGGATCAATTGGAAATACATGAAAAAATAAGTTCCGATCTTGTTCTTATTAAAAACTGGTGTGATGCAAATCGAATTACTTTAAATGTAAATAAAACGTGTATTATGTCCTTTAAATGTGAATTGAATGATGTACCACTCGAAAATTCAATTTTGAACAATTTAAATGTAAATAGATTCCTGGGTATTTTGATTGATAATAAACTAAAATTTGAAGAACACATAAATAACCTTAGTTCAAAATTATCATCTAACTGCTATGCAATTAGGGTTATTAGCAACGAGTTAGATGGTTTAACCACCAGAAATGCATATTTTGCCCTGATTGAGTCGAACCTGAGGTATGGAATTTGCTTCTGGGGAGCCTGCTCAAGGCAGCTTTTCAATCAAGTATTTGTGATACAAAAGAGAGCCATAAAGTACTTATGTAAGGCAAGGGTAAGAGACTCATGTAAGCCTCTGTTTTTAGATACAAAAATATTGACTTTACCTTGTCTTTTTGTACTGGAAACAGCTTGTTTGATGCACAGAAAATTCAAACATACTATAGGGGACCACTCAGTTCATAATACTCGGCAAATCTATAATATTGCTCTCCCTGTTCCTACCTCTACGCAGTGCCAAAACTCTATTATATACAATGGCAAAAAAATTTTCAATCACTTACCTGTTGGGATTCGGCAGATAAAGGATGAAAGGTTGTTTAGAAGAAAACTACAATCACTGTTAATTGTGCGGCCCTTTTATGACGTTAATGAATTTTTTCAAGAAAATTTTGCTTAAGAGTGCTTTTCAGTTTGTATTTCCTTGTTAAAATGTATATATAGTCTTGTTCTTTGTAAAATCTTAGATGTTTATTGATGCTCTTTGTTTGTGTTTAGTTGTAAATATCGTTTTCTGTTCCTCTACATTTATTTTAATTTTTAAACTATTTGACTTCAAATACGTATTTTAAACTGTTGTAATTTTGAGTGTATTCTTTTTTACATGTATGTACTTTATTTCAATTTTATCAAGTTAGCATTATTTTTGTTAAATGTATTTTGTGTTTCTTATTGAAACAGCTTTGTCAACAAAATATTGATTTTAATTGGCAATAAAGCATATTTTGACTTTGACTTTGCTTAACGTGTGCAACAAACATAAATTATACTGCATCTAAATAAAATTTGACGTTTCTTCTTCCATGGACTACTAGTTATTATATAACTACTCGTGCTTATATAGTTAATATGCGTTTAAGTATGAATTATGCCTTTTTTTATTAAGTTACTTTTAGCATTACTTATTAGCATTTTTATCTAAAATGTTAAAGAAAAAATTTAAACACTTATCAAAATTCATTGAATTTTCTCATTGAATCTTTAACTGATATTTTAGGTTCTGAACAAGATATCGAGACGCTGTTTTTAGTAGCTTGTTTGGGCATCATTTTACCATTTTTTTCATGAATGAAGTACTAACCATCGATTTAATATTTTTAAGAAATTTTTTAATTCATTAAGTAATATCGAAAAATGCCTTCTAGTGGCGACATACCAAATTTTAATCATCATTAATAGGGTAAGTTTTGTTGCCCCAGAAAACTTCCTTTCAACGACGCTAAGTTTGTTAAAATCCGTTCAGCCGTTTTGAAGGTATATGTACTTTATTTACAAAAACATTTGAACACCCCCCCACCACTTTATTTTTACAGATAAGGCAAAAAGTGTTTCACAAAAAAGACTCGAATTTATCTCAGCTTTAAAAAGCTTACATTTTTTTAGTATTTTAATAGAGGAATTTCGGGAAACATCACTTTTTTAAATACAAGATGGCGGTCATCTTAGAAACCTGAAAATAGCTTCCAGGATTTTCATTTGGTCACTTTAGTGGCGCAAAACTCTACGATGAGTAGTCCAAAATACAGTACTTTGCACGGTTATTTGGCCAACCTGTACAGGGTGTCCCATTTTCGTAGGTAATATGGGGTTTCTCCCTTATGAGTAGAAATAGACAGATGCGAATTTCTCGACACCGTGCTACTTTTTCCTGAAACTAAAGATGCCACAAACAGATCTTAGCCAAAGTTTACTGAATATAAGTTCCCGCACTTCGACGAAAATTCCGATCTACCTATACCATTCCCCTCGCCGCAGCTGGTTCTCGGCAGTCCACGGTTTTGAGTTGTGCGAGGCGCTAGTGTGTACACAGTGGATTTTGTTTACGATTAACATATTGTCGGTTTTTTGTAAGTGGTAGACCAATAAACTGCCCGTCGAATATTGTTCTGTGGATAGTTGTTTTTCAAAACGTGGAGGTCGATTATCGTTTTTTCGCTGTCCAAAGGATGAACCAAGGTATGCACCTACCTATTTTGAAATATAAAATTATAACATTATAATTTTTGTGCAATTTTAAAAATATTAAAAAATATATGAATATCCTTTGTATAGTACCCATTTTTTGGTATTTAAATTGAAATATAATATCTCTGCAGATGTCAAGCTTGGAAATCGCATTTAGGGTTTACTGTGGACCACAAATATGCAGACATTAATTCTGAGTTGTCATATCAAAAAAAAAAAATAGGATTTGCAGCCGTAATTTTACGGACGAAAGCTTTATGTCACCTTTAAAGCAACGCCTCCAGTACAATGCGATTCCCACATTATACCTATCCAAAGAGTAGCTAAAATTTGGGGGGTAATATCTCCAGTGTGTCTGATTTTTCCGAAAAAAATCCGAAAAGCTAGTTTCTAAGGAATTTGTTTCATAAATAGTGTATGAGCGCTACTGGTTTTAAAAATCCGAGCCGAAGACGAGGATTTTTACTTCCCTCGTAAAAGGGAAGTATTGTAGTGTTGAAAAATCACCCTCCGAGATTTTTTCAGATATTTACGTTTCAGGGGTCTCTAGATACCGGCAAATATGTTTTCTCCATTCCGTCGGTCACTGTCCGTTCCCGGTGTAACTAGAAAACTAGGTACTTATCCCATTGACTTCAAATTTTGGTCAAAAATTTATGATTATTATGAGATAATCTGGTAACATTTTGTTGAAAATCCAAAATGGCTGTAAAAATGGCGGCCTAGTAAATTGTTAAAAAAATATTACTAAAAAACTACACCTCAAATTTTGCACAAAGTGTTACGTAGTAATCGACGGGTAGAATTTTGGTACGAATCCGAGATGGCGTAACAAAATGGCGACCTAATAAAATATTTAAGTAAGAATTGATTTTGGTGTAGAAGTTAACTGTTAAAATTGTGAAACGAATATAAGATGGCGAAACAAAATGGCCGTTAAATTATTACTTCTATATCTCTAAGAGATGGAAAACTATAATATCGGCAAAAAGAAATTTTTTTTTTCGCTAAATTGATTTAAAACGACCCAAAAAGTATAAAAACATAATTTCGGTGAAATCTATTTGCTGTCTGTCTGTTAGTTTGTGATACATTTCAAAGGAATAATTGTGCTATCGAGTTTAAATTTGGTATATAGGTAGTAATCCATATAGTATTAGTAAAATCGGATGAGAAGAAGGGGGTGAAGTGGGGGATTAATTGATAAAAAAACAACAATTTTTTGTTAATAATTCCGTAATATGCCTTTTTATGGGTTTTTGGGGTACTCAGATTTGAATCATAACACTTTGGTAAATAATAAGGGATAAGGGAAATAATAAATATAAAAGAATTTTGTCTTGTTCTTGCAGCAAGAACAAGACAAGAACAAGAAATTTGCAAGAGTCTTGTGAAACACTACACATGCCACTTAAGTCCAATTTGAAAAAAATGTCTATCAGCAAAATTCAAACCACATCAACTTGAAATGGTGAATATACAGGGTGTCCCATGAAAATTTCACTAGGGAATATCTCAGTTGATCTACAAAATAGAATAAAGTGTCATTCATAAGATACATGGTCTTAGCATAGCTTTGATCATACACTTCAGCTCACAATTCACAAAGCCATAGCAAACCAAACTTCTTTTCTTTTTTAATCAGACACCCAGTGCATTTGTTGTATTTTGGAAAGTTTATTCGAAAAGCGGTTGGGTAATATCATATTTTATCCTATATTTACTTATACATGGTTTCATTGGTTTCCAAGTTGTCCATGCATACTTCAGAATGTGTACTCTTTAGCACCCTGTATAAGCTAAACCCAAAAATATGGTGTTTTAGAATTGGCCTTTAAATAAGCTTAATAAAATAAAACGAATATACTCTGTGTATATTATTATATTTACCAATAAAAAAACTTAAAACAAAAAGCAACTTGCTTTTGTATTACCGGCTTAATTTAGCTAAAACTTCTACTCTCCATTAAAAATCAATATTCCAGGAAGGGAAATATTTACGTATTCGGACACCAGAAAGTACCTTTCGTAAACGTTAGAAAAATCCTGGCTATTGCATTATGACATGGCAATGCTTGTTATAAACATATAATATTATACCATTTATTAAAAAACAATGTAAAAAATGGTGATGCTTTTCGATTGTGATATTTTTCTTTTCTCCATCTCGTACGAATAGTCACGTCCATATAACGGATTTTTTAAACATCAAATTAAATTCCTTAATTTTTTTTTAAATTAATAACTGTCGGATACTAGTAATACATATTAAACTTTATTACTATTATTATTTTACAATCGAACACCGCCTGATATCGCCTTCCCCACAATATGCAACTGAGGAGAAAACGATTACATTTTTTATTTTTTTACTCTAATCTCCCCTGGAAGTTTTTTGTTCAAGGCGGCTCGGGCTTTGTCCCAGTCGGCAGGCTTGTCTAGCCCGTTCGACAAAGTTCCGACCCGGAGTGAAGGAACTTATATATTATATTCAGTAAACTTTGTCTTAGCTAACCGTCATAGTTTCTGTGCTACAGGGTGATTATGAAAATATGTCGTTTTCAGGCACCCCCCGTATCTCGGTTATATTAAAAGTTATTGTAAATGTAAAAACGGGTCTTTACATAATTTCCGTAGCATCCATTAGGCTCACTGAACGCTGAAAATATATATAATAGTCTATATTAATTCTCCCAAAACAGTTAAAAATTATTAAAAATGCCCTTCATTTTTAAACTAGCAAATGAAATCTTCATTTTGCCTTCCATGGGGCCTTTGCCTTCCAACATGTTCAGAAATCTTTGTTGAAAAGACACAGTATTCCAATAATTAAAAGAAATTTAGAAAATTGTTGAAAACTGTTTTCATCTCAATTTGTCAGTTACTGTTTAAAAAAATGTTAAGAAAAGGGCAAGGTAAAAGAATACTACTCTGTTTAACAGATTTGCTATAGAATTCTACATTTACGCCTATATGCCATCAACTCCATACCTACAGCTCTCTCTATTTTCAAAATTCTTATTGAAATATGAATAATGTCCAAACATTTGGATGTATAAATGATAAAAGGAAGTTCCGGCTAAAAGCAATTTCCTTTACATATTGTTTATATCTTAAACGTTATTATTATATTGTCTAAAAATTTACTTAATGTTTAATTTTCGAATATGCGGAATTGTGCGGATGAATTGTTAAAAGAATTTTTTTCATCTAAAACATCTAAAATCGCTCACGAAATATAAAATAAAAAAATTTAGTTTTTATTTTATTCTTTATTTTAGAGTTATTTTGTCAGTGTTTTATTTTTCAAAGTTACTGAAACAAAATGGACTTTTTAATCTTAGCCAAAAATGTGTTTTTTAGTGCAATTGTTATTTGTTATATAAATACCCAATACCCTATGTTGATGAGGCACTGGTCGCCCCTCCATTATTAGGTGATTGTATTTATACCTATAAATTGTTTAACCATGAATACCAGTAAATAGTAATACGTCAAATTATAATTTCGGTGCATAAAGAAAATCCAGTTAGTTAAAGGTTACAAAACAAGAGATATTATTTATTTATGTATTCAATATTAATAAACATGTAAGGTTTTGCTATTAATATTCAAGCGATTTGATGAATCAACATTACTTCTAACACACAGAAAATTATACTTGTAATATGGTTTTAAATCTTCTGTTGTGCACTAGAATACATTGGTATTTCTCACACATTTGCATTCAATTTTTTATTTTGTTATAGTGGACAAATTAACTTTGGCGCTTACTCTCAGAAATAACAATACTCAAGTTAAGAATGTAACACTTTATTGGGAATCCTTACTATACATAAGCTGGTAGTTGTCAAAGGAACCTTAGAATTCCATAAAGAGCATTTTAAATGAAAATAGTATATTGTGCAACAAGTGCCGAAACACGCACATTTCCATTTCATACGAGTGTGGACGTTACAAGCCGAAGGAAAACACGAGTATGAAATGTGCTTTTCGCACGTGTTTCATACCTATACTTTTTCTACGACTGCATAGGATATTTTTTGAAAATTAAATTAATCATTTCTCACGAATACACTTTGCAAAATATTATTTCTCACAGTCTACCGTGGCGCCACTCTGTAGCCAACAGCTGAACCAGTCATACATTATGACGATGTGCGTCACGACTGTAAGAAATATTATTTCTCACAGTGGAACATCACATCATGAGAAATGAGGAATTTTCAATACAAGGATGCTATGCGGATTACATGCATTTTCATAGGAGTCGTAAAAAAAATAGTTTGAATACGCTTATTGATTTGTCGAATACGTATGGTCGTATTTATTTTTTTACCCTTAGTAATATTTATTGTTGGATACTGTTATACATATTGTTTATGAGCGGTCCATTTATTACGGTGCACCGTAAAGTTGCGGGTTAAGTAAGTAAGTAATTGTAACCCAAATGTTTTATTTTTTTAACCAACTTCAAAAAAGGAATTCAATTCTATGTTTTTTTTAAATGTACGTACATCGATTACTCCGCGATGGTCTGATCAACTGGGATGAAATTATCAGGGTATATTCAGGATGTTACCGGAGTGATCTCATAACAAGATAATTAAAAAATATAAAAATGGCGGAACGCCGCTATTTTTAACTGTTTATACGATATAACATTGAAAAATATATGCGTTCACCATTCTGTCAGGAAGAAAAAGTATGTATGTTACCATTGTACAACAAGACATATTATATAATGTTACATAATATGCAGTGGATCCAATAGCTATTTGTTAAACTTGACTTTTACAATAAAACTGGTATAAATAGAACTAATAAGGATGAAATAAAAAATTCTATAACACAAATAAACCCGACTTCAAAAAAATGCACTAAAAAGTGAAAATAATATTTTATATCATGGGAAAATTTTATTCTATAATTACGGATAAGTTTGACTCCGGCTTCACAGAATAAAATTTTCCAGGTGAAATAAAATATTATTTTTCACTTTTTAGTGCATTTTTTTGAAGTCGGTTTTATTTTCTTTATAAAAATTTGTATTATGGGTAAGCAGTAAGCCCCGGAAGGATAATTTCGAGGATAATCTACTTGGCGACTCGAAAATAAGCCCCTATTCGTCAACAGCCCATCACACCCAGCAACACATCGAAAGGAAAGTTTTTCAAAGCAGGCTCTAGTTCCCTGTTAATAATATATAAATAATCACAATAAAATATTGTCTATATAAAATTTAAAATTCGTGAAAAATTAAAGGTACGTTCAATCTCTCTGTTCAAAGCCGGTACCGATTTTTGATATATACTGTATAATTAAAAAATTGTCTGTGTTGTTAACATAATCAATTTAGACAAAAAAGTTGTAAACAATAATAAAACTAAATCAGAAGATCAATCAATTTTAATTATACAAAGAGTTAATTTTTGATCCACAAGTTAGATAAAATAATTTTGATCAGATTTTTAAATTTGAAAGTAAATAATAAATAACTGTCATCTGGTTCTAAGCAAGGTGAAAGTTGTAATTAATTAACTTACCCGAATAAATGTTTATATATGTATATTATATAAGAAGCACTATACTTCAACCACTGTCAAAAGTTACAATAATATTTCATTTATATCATGCGAGATATAAAACATATGTCTAATTATGGAAACGTGTCAATTAAAATGGGACTGTCACTGATCGCGGCAGAAGTTCACTACACGATAATATCGGAGCGGATCAAGTGTTAGGCCGTGAGAAAAAAATGCGGTTCCACGAAATCATCAACAGAACGACTAATTACAGACTGGAGTCGGAGCTTGGCCGCCAATGATTTAAGTAATAGTTTTGACGTCACGCCAATCTAATATACCAGGTGCGGAATAATTTCGTTCAATCTAAAATGAGCTAATAGTTTTGAAATATATGAAAGACTTATATAAACTTTTTTCAGGTTAAATGAATTTCTGTAATCGAAAATGAGTGCAATCTGGTCATCTTGATCTCCCATCCCCATAGTTATTTTTGCAATTGTAAAAATTTGCCCTTGGTTGGGAAATTATAATCTCAGTTGGGAAATTGAAAGAAATATGATTTTTTTGGGACGACTGGCCTCACAATGAAATTTAGTGAAACGTAGACGCGTATTTCTGACTAAAGATATTCAGTTCAGTCTAGTAGTTGAGAGATGAACTAGTGCCAAAGCAACCGCAAGCGTTGAAAATGTTGTGCATTCCTAAATGCTAGGCCATTTTCAACCCTCAAGTCTATCATAGCCCTCTATGCTACCAAAGGCTCATTCCATTGGTCCACGAAATGACGTAGGAGCTGATCCACTGGGTGCTTCGTTTTGAGAACACCATGACATCATCCTGCTACTTGAAGACGCGTTCAGTAGGTAAACCAACCCCATCGACGTAGCTGAAGGGGTGCAAAAGGGCATTTGTATCACACACCTCCCAAGGCGGCAGAGATAGAGACATATGCAGAAAACTATTTAAAAGAATTGTTATATGAGAGAAAATTATAAAAGTGTTAATTTTCATTTCGAATAATTTGTTGATCACAGTAGGCAGGTAGTTGTAGTTTCTACTGGGTTGGCTGAGGCTTAACCAAACAGTTAGCAAAAATAATTTAATGGATCTCAAGGATCTTTGTACAACACAAAGACACCTAAGAATTAATAATTTTACCTTCCTCGCGAAAGTATTGTAATCGATAAATATATCCCTCCGAGATTTTTTCAGACCTTCATTTCAGGGTCTCTTGATGCAGAAAAACATGTTTTCTCAATTTTCATCGGAGCGGCTATATATATGTATATATATATATATATATATATATATATATATATATATATATATATATATTACATATATATTTATTATATATTTTTTAAATAATTGATTATTTTAAAGATTATGCAAATATGACTATAAAAATAAAAATTTTATAACCTATTTTAAAAATGTGTTATCCCTTATAGTTCTAAATTCTTGTAAGGATACATTTATATAAAATATATCTTTTTCGGCTTACCTTGTGCAATATATTTTAATCTATTTAATATATATATATATATATATATATATATATTTATGTTATATATATATATATATTAAAATATAGTCATATTATATAAAAACATGTGTTATCCCTTATAGTTCTAAATTCTTGTGATACATTTATATTATATTTATCAAAAATACACAACATTATAACATTTATGTTTAAAAATTTTTAAAATAGACATTGTATATTTATTTTTACTGTTTTTATTATTTCCTTTTTTTGTGGTGAAGAAAATTGGTTGCAGAACCTATGGTTCTTGTCTCGAGGAACGAACCCATGTATTTCTCTTTTTTTTTAACTTTATATGATAGCCTCTGGTGTATAGAGTAGATTAAAAGTGAAAACTCGTAACATTTCTCACATTTTTTACCAATAATCGCCAAAAAGAATTCTTTTATTCTCCTTCTTCCGACCCTATTTATATAAAGTTTAACCTCGTTTGAGAAAGTTTTATGCTTGTGTGTCTTACATGTCAAATGCGACATATATGGACAGTGTTGCCATGTTGCAAGCAGATTTTCAAACAGTTGGTTTATTTTTGTTAGGTTAGGATTGGTTAGGTTTGTTGTAAAGAAAGCGCACGGTAAGGATTTTTTTAACAAAACCTATATAGTCAGGTGAATCTGCCCCGTTAGCGTTAGGTTAGCCCAGGTTCGTCAATAAAACTATGATTAAAGCCTGAGATATGTATATATATTATATTATCCCCTGATTATATATATATATATATATATATATATATATATATATATATATATATATATAGATATATAGACAGGGGAGTTTGGTAACACTGCACATAACTTTGTTTCTTGATTTTGTCTAAATCATCATAATAGAGAGTTTTTGCACGGAAAAGTTTGGGAACTTTTTCGATTTTTTTTTTTGGGAAAAAAAGTGGGAAATATTACGAGTTTTTTACTTTTAATCTAGTCTATGCACCATGGACTATCATTTACAATTTAAGAAAACAAAAAATGCATGGGTTCGTTAACGACACGAGACCCGAAACTATTACTGGTATGCATTTGACATTTTAAAATGTATATTTATTAAGTTATTCAATTGGTTGAAAATGCTTAAGATAAGATTTTTATAATACTAGTATTGATGTTAGAATAATTTCCTTAGATTTTTTATCTCTGTTTTATCGTTAATAGAGTCCTCGGATTTTGTAATATAGATCATCTCCAGGAATTCTCGTCTTCTTTGATTATGCTCCGTCTGCAATATTTTGGTTTCCGAAAAATTAAATTTATGATTACTCTGATTTTCATTTTTACTTAAAGCTGGTGTTTTTTTTGTCAAATTGGTGCCCATTTAACCGGTTTTGCAGATATTGTGATGTCTGACCAATGTAAACACTTCGACAATCGGTACATGGTATATAACCTCGGTTTTTTTGTTTTTATGCGTTTTACTTTTTAATGAACTTATTTTAGATAACTGATAAAAGCCATAAAACGGTCGAAACGGTTCAAAAAATATAAACATCCAACATTAACGATGTGTTATATTGTGAACACTATTCCCAAAAAAGATTTTTTTAAAGAATATAGTTTACGTGTTCAAGAAACTTTTACTTTTACTATAAATGTCTTTATTTACGTTTTATTTTTATTTGACCGAGCTTTCGAAATATTTTTATTTCTTCATCATGGCCCTTACGATTTAAACAAATTAATTTAGTCAATAATATTAATGATATGTTTCTAAACTTACATATAATAAAACCGAAAAATACTTGTATGGGGTTTGAGAAAAAAATGGTTGTTTAAATAAGATATTTCTACATAACATTTTGCTGTCAAACGTCAAATGACAATAAATAATTTGTTTTTTGTTATTGAAGTATGGCAAAAAATTGAAAGTGTCAAATTTGAAGGTTATGAGAATGTTTATATTTGAAAAAATATGTCATAAGAAGAATATTGTTTAAATTTTAGGTAAAAATAGGAACTTTAGAATCATTCATATAATTAATTACAATTGTTATTATTATTAGTAGAAAATTTTGTTTGATCTAAAAATAAAATATAAGAGTAAACTGAACTTAAATTTTCAATATCTGTTTTTTATTAATTGCCAAAGGTTCTTTTTTAATGACTGCCGTTTCTAAAAACGTTCTTTTGGTGCGATTATTTTCTAGTGTAATATTTTAGTTTCTTGAAAATTGCTTGTGGGACCAGTATCAATCATATGTCCTGAGAGTGCGCAAGACCTTTTGTTAGTGCGCAAGACCTTTTGTTTAATATTTATTATATGTATGTTTACAAACATATCATTGAATTCCCCGTGATTTTCAAGTTGTAAAGTTACACCCTAGTCAAGAACCGGCCGTTAATCAAGTATTCCCCGATTTTTATCTGAACTTGCTTTTATTTTTATTTATGGTGAATGTTTATAATGCTTAATAAAATATATTCCGAAAACATCTAGAAAATTCCTATCGGAAATTTTAGTGTAAAACAAAGGCTACAATGTATGTGAAATATGTAAAACAGCACATTCAATTGGGAATTCAAAATAATAAACAAAGCAATAGAAATTAGCTAATTAAGTACTGATTAATGGTTATGAGCAATCGCCTTACTAATGGAATTGATTAACAAACACGCACATTCTGTTAAAATCTATACTTTTCGCCACTCTGGTTTCGTTAGGCAAATTATTTATAAGCAAAAATTTTTACAAACGTAGGTTTTAAATTGCATAGTTTTTAAGATACGGGGTATTTAAATTTAAAAAAATTGTTAATAGTCTTAAAACTCGTCTAGTGATTTGAAACTTGACAAGTACTATTAATAATGAAATATATATGAAATTATGAGAAAGAAATTGTTAGGCAATTTTATTTTTGGCAGCAGCGTTCCTATGGGGACATTTCTATCGATTTTTTTGCATTTTTCATTCTAATTCGACAATTTTCTAGTTTTACTAGGTAAAACTACAAAAAGTACTTTCTTGAATTTTTTTGTTAGTAACAAGAAAAACTGGTATACTATACTGTTGTGCTTAGTCCATAAAAAACTAATTTACTAATGGGTTGAACTCAATAACAAGGCTTAAAACAAGTTTTTTTTTTATTTAAACACATATAGATGTTTAAACAAAAAAAATGTTATAATAGAAAGAAGAACATATGTTTTATTTAAACATTTTAAATAAATGTTTTTTTTTCAACCTTGATTCCAAAACAATCTAAGTTCGAAGTTCTCATGACTATGGTTTAAGTCATATTTAACAAATTGGAATCAGTTAATTAGTTATGGTGATCAGACGTCTAGTTGAACTACAATTTCTTGTGGGGTGCCAAAAGATCTGTCTTGAGACCCACTTTATTCCTATTAATCATTAACGACTTAACTAATCTTAACATAACCGGAACTTTTACACTGTTTGCGGACGACACTACCATTGCATGGCGTAATAAAAATGAAGACCTACTGAAAGAAAATATCTCAAGAGATTTAATCTTAATTAAGAAATGATTAATATTTTAACGTTTAAGTTTAATTTTGATAATTTTTACCTATCAGATACTAAGGCTGAAAACAAATCAAACAAGAAAATGTTGGGAATACTACTAAATGAAAAGGTTGCAAGATCGTATTGTTTCAAATAAGCTCGGCATTACTGCAGCAACAATATGTTACTTTGCATTTGTAAATTCATACCTAACTTATGGTATAGCCTTTTGGCGTTACTGCAGCCAACAACTTTTTACTTCCCTAAAAGGGAAGTATTGTAATTGTGAAAAAATCGCTCTCCCAGAATTTTTGAGATCTTTACGTTTCGGGGTCCATAGAAAAACATATTTTCTCAATTCCGTCGGTCTGTCTGTCTATCTGTCAGCGGTATAGCTTAAAAAACTAATTACACAATTAGTTTTAAATTAAAGTCAAAAATTAAGGGCCATATGGGGATGACCTGGTAATATTTTGGTAAAAATCCAATATAGCGAAACAAAATAGCGGCCTAGTGAAGTATTAAAAAAAACTACTTACCCATTTTATCTCAAATTTTGTACGAAAATTAAGTATTATGTAGCAAAAAACTGGTAAAATCTTGGTACGAATCCGAGATGGCGGAACAAAATGTCGGCTTAATACAATTATTAAAAATTCACCCTCAATTTCTGTTCCGGTAACGTAGCAGGTAGTTGACGTTACTCTAGAATCATTCGCCATTTTTGTAACACCACTAATAATTGAAACTTTACAGTTTTTTTTTACTTCCTTCATAAGAGTATTGTAATCGTGAAAACATCACCCTACGATATTTTTGCAGATCTTTGCGTTTTAGGGTCCCTGGACCCCGAGAAACATGTTCTCCCAATATTTCCGTCGGTCTGTCTGTATGTGGCATAGCTCAAAAACCACTTATCAGATTGACTTCAAATTTTGGTTAAAAATCAAGGCTCATAAGGGAAAAGGGTTACATGTTGGTAAAAATCCAATATGGCAGAACAAAATGGCAGCGTTGCAAAATGTGAAAAAAATTATTAAAAAACTGCTTATCGAATGTTCCACAAAATTTGCGCAAAAATAAAGTGTGATATAGGGTTAATCTGGTAAAATTTATGTATAAATGTTAAAAAACTTTAAAAAAAAAATTACTTATACAATTGGCTTGAAATTTTGACAAAAAATCAAGTGTTAAACATGGATAAACTAGCAAATTTTTGGTGCAAATTCTATATGGCAAAACAAAATGGCGGAATAATATTCGTTAAAATCCCATTTATTGGATTAAAACCTTATTTTTATAGAGGAAAATAATAAAGGACATTCTTTATTTTTTGTAGACTATGTAAATAATGTTATGGAAAATAAATTATAATAATAATAGTAAATAATTAAAAATTAAATTCGTAAATTGGTTTTACCTAGAACTCCACTGATTATAAATCTTAAAACTTATAGGTATTTGGTAATCTGTACAGTATATATACAAATTATGTTACTCTTCATTTCCTTAATGCATGGAAGAATTCACTAAGAGAGGAATTGGATCAACCCAATCTGTAGTCTCCTTCCTATAAAAGGAAGGATTTTTATTTAGTCTGGGTTACGTAACACCACTAAAAATATTGGATTTGGCGTATAGTATAAAGATTTTTCTCATTTGTCACGAAATCTGTTTGTCTGGCATTAGAAGAAGTACAAAACCTTTTTTGCCGTTTTATCTAGTAAAACAAAAATTGAAAAAACACTGACATGTATTTTTTAAAGGAATGTCGTCAGAAATGTTCCCTGGTGAAAATAAACAAAATCGAAATATGCCTAAAAAGTTGTTTCATCTAAACATAATACGTGCTAACTTTTAATCACATTGTTTTTTTAAGAGTTTGTAGGGACCCTAAAACGTAAGATCTGAAAAAATCTGGAAGGATGATTTTTTTACGATTGCAATAATTCCTCTTAAGAGGGAAGTAATATTTAAAAGCAAGACGTAAATGACGTAAGTCATTTTGGGTTTTGTGGAATCAATAAAAAAAAAACATCATTTTATTTCCTTAATGGAGTAGATCTCTACAATGAAATTTATATTAAATTATTTAACAAAAGTGCCATAAAATGTACAATGTAAAATATTGACTGTTAAGAAGAGATCCGCATTTATTTTTCTTCTACGTACTTTTAACATAAAACAAACATTATCAAGACCAATGAGGAGATTACCATAAATAAATCAATTTGTATTTAAAAATAGAATAGAGTTCAGCCGTATCATGCTTTGCGTGCTGATCAACATCAGTCCGGATGAAATATTTCCTGTAAGCATTCTCTTGCACATGCAATGTATAGTTTTCATATAACAATATAATAAAAGCACTGTTATAATTTGAAATTTTACGATAATTTAAAATGTAAACATACAAATAATACGAGCGAATTTATTTGGCTTCACGGTAACGCGTTTAAAACGTTTATTTGTCTCGCATTACCTTCAAACATTACGTGGAAATCCCATTAAGCAAATTATTATTTAAAGGTAAAAATAACATTTTCCATGCGAAGCCCATACATATTTATCTAACGAACATGTTTGTAAACAATCAATACGGCGTATGAAATAACGTGGACATATTTAATTTTGAATGGTTGGATATTTTTAGGGACTTCATTCTTTATATAAAGCGTCCTACCCAAAAAATATTGTCAACATTCGCCCTAAATTGTAAGATAAGTTATGAGGTTATCGCCGCCACATAATGATTGTTTAAAAAACAGAATGCTTATTTTATAAGACAGTCACCATCTAGAGCTACTTGATTATTTCAAAAATACTATTTTATATTCTAACACTACAAAAATTCAAAAAAGTATAATAAAGAAAGTTCAAAATAGTCGATAGTCAAGTACAAAATACCAACTTAATTTCTTGTAAAATAAGGTAAAAATTGATCCTGCTGCCAGCCAGATTTGGATTCAGCACGAACAAATTAACATTAGCACGACCACCCTCCGAGCTGAGAGGGTAAAGATACGTTCCTTTTTAATGTTTCCAAAAAACACAGACCTTACAGACATTATAGAAGAAAAAGACATGCCTTATTAAATATTAAACATCAACATTCCATAGTTGGGTATCCAAGCCCTCCAATTCCAACTTACATTGTTCTTCAATTTCGACCTCAGCACCAGCTAGTGTAATTATAACATCGTCAAAGTCAGACGAATCTTTTTAAACATCAACTAGGACCGAGTGTGCCGATTTCATGAGAATGATGCCGAATGGACGGTGCCAAACTGATTCAGTAGGCGCACTAGAGAAACCTCTACCCCACCGCAGTTACCTACTGCTTACTAAAAAACAATCTGTAAAACAATGGCGTAGTATTCTTTTAGGTGAGTCATATGAGGGCTATCACATACAGTTCCTCCGGATCCAAATCCAGGTTCAAGCCATAAGTAAACCACGTCGCGGACCAGCTCCAACATTGTTCTCGAGAGGACGCCGGGGTGAAGAGCATTTCGAGTTAATTGATAATTTCAAAAATATTGTGTTACATTCTAACAATACAAAAATTCAAAAAACTATTATAAAAAAATCGGTAAACTTTTAACCGGAACTTTCCTCGTAATGGATTCCACCACACATATAAAACACAGTTTATATTTGTTTATCCTTTGATTCCTTTGGAGGCAATGGTTGCAAAAGTACTGGAAGTGGCTTAACATATAGTGCGTGCATCCTATTAAATGCGTTCCCTGTGTTTGAAGCATAAAGCAAACTATCCTTGAGGGATAAATATAATATCATATTTTAATGCCAAAGCAGTAGGAATATTAACGCTCAGCGTCAGAGTGACGAAGCTAGTAGTTTCATCCTGCATCACGATGCTAAATATCACTCATATGATAAGGATTTAAACAGGAAGGTGAAATAGTTTCATCAGTTATTAGAAGATCGAATTTCGAATGCGTCCATAATAACTAGCCTAAGGAAAGTAAGTACTATAACTCACGTTTTTGTGACCTAAAATTATGAAGCTCCGACTAATAAACGAAAACAATCTAAAATATGTATATAAATTAGTGTGGGTGGTGTAAAGGCAAAGCCCTGTATAGTACAAAGCGTGATATGCCTAACTATTTTAATCCTGATAAAAAAAATGCCAGTGCACGCGATACACGTTGATAAGAATCACGTTTGTTCTTATTAAACGCTCAAATAAATACAAAATAAACCTATCAACTTGCCTCGCCTGCCGCGGCGTTTTTTACTCGGCATTTTCCTGGTCCTGGTTTAGATCGTGTCAAATTGAAATGTTTTTCCGACCTTTAGCCTATAATTGCATGAGGCATCTTCAGGGATTTTCACTGCACAAGATGAAAACACTGAACGAGCTCGGATGAGCAGAGTTCAGGCATTTCTATGCGACCTGTACTTACCAACGCGTGACTCACTGTTGAGATTGATTTCCACCCACGATGAAGTGCTCAGCCCACGTCTATAATGGCATTTTCTGAACGCTTGATGATTTCTTCAGGTTATCGAACTTATCTTTTACATCATCATGTTCTAAATGCAAATGTTAGAGCTCTGCTGAATTCTTGTAATCAATTCTATCTGTAGTACCCTGTATAAAAGTTAAAATTGCACTTTGTTGACTTATATGTTTGAGTATTCGATATGGGTTGAGGTCTGGAATTATTATAATAATTGATTTTAAATATTGAGTCAGTTTTTCTATTTAATTTGGATTTAGTTTACATCAAATATCGAATATTCTTCAGGGTACCTTTTATGAGGCAACCTCGGCTACAGCCATGAGATCTCCGCTATCGCCTGAGATAGCGAACAACCTTACAGAAGCTTTCAAGGGAACTGGTTCAAGCTCTACTCCTTTACAACCTAAATGTTTTTTTTAGATATGTCAATGATACTTTTGTGATATGACCAGCTCACATAGAGAAGAAAATTTAACTATATTTGTTAAATCATCTAAACCAACAACATTCCCTTCTTTGATGTGTTAATACAAAAGAAAGAGAACGACACACTAGGTCATTCTGTTTACAGGAAAACAGAATGAATGCGTATGAATAAACGTTATCAGTTATGAAGTTTACAGTAATAGAAATTCGACGGGTGAAATATTTCGCCTGATACTGGTTTTGAATTTAGTGCATCTTGGTTTTGAATATTTTATAATGAATACTATACAATACACTTACTAATAAAAAAAACAACTTTCAGTTTTATGCGAAGTTGTATAATCACCATACAACTTATACACTTTTCTGTAGCTTTAATCTTCAATTACGCGATCCTCTATACAGAAGTAATAAAAGAACATTAGTAACTTGTTGGGATTAACATAATATTTAGACAAAAGGCTGCTACGTTACTGCATATTTTTGACGGGTATTGGATATTAGATAATAATGCAATATTTAATATACATCCGTGTACTTTTATCTTTTTCCTTAATCTGTCTTATTTATTTATTTATTACATGCATACACTACAGAGACAACAGTCGGTTGCACAAAACTTAATTGCTGTTTAGAATTTTTAACCGAACTTTCGGATTTGACAAGCTGCTTATAGAAATCTAGGTACTCGCTGTCAAATTTGACATTCCGTTAAACATTCTAAACTTTAATGGAGCTTTCTGTAACCGGCCGAATGTCTTCAAATGGTACAATAACATACAACAAAGCAAAATAATGACAAAAAAATATAAAAATAGGTTACAAACACAAGAAAATAACGCCTAAATGATTACAAAACATGTTTTAATGAGGTCAAACTAATTTGACAATTGACTGTGTGAGAAATGTCGGTTGTAATTTAACACCATTCCATCCACA
Source organism: Kuschelorhynchus macadamiae (assembly GCA_030620095.1). Lineage (NCBI taxonomy): Eukaryota > Metazoa > Arthropoda > Insecta > Coleoptera > Curculionidae > Kuschelorhynchus > Kuschelorhynchus macadamiae. Next base: position 537,636 of record JAUTXW010003428.1, read on the forward strand.
AATGTAGCTTGACCATAATTAGTGCGATGGGGGATTTTCATGAATATTCTATAGCAGTCTTGTTGGACGTCCAGGAATTCTAAAAGCTATTCTGCCCAGCAACACATTGCAGCCATTCATAATCTTATATAACAAAAACGAAAGGTGGTTTCTTCGGCGCTCCTCCAATGGAACTTAAGCCGCATAAGTGTAATCTAACCTCATAGCCCAGGTAGACATACGAAAAATGATGCTTAAGATATTTTATGAATTTGTTTTGGACACTCTCCAGTCTCTGTATATGGCAGTTATAGGAAGAGCTCCAGATAACACTGCCAGTAGTCTAGCTTGCTACGGTTTAAGTTATTATATAATATAAGTAAAGCCCTTGGGTCTCTTAAGTATTTTGTGACACGCTTAACAAATCCCGGTATGAAAATGACACAAGGTCGTTATAAACAGATACAACTTCTAAAACTTCATAGCTGACTGAAGAGATTGGGTAGTCGGTAAAAACTCATGGTTTTGCACTTTTTTAAATTTAACTTAAAACGGCTATTCTTGCACCACAACGTAAATCGTTCCAAATCACCTTGTAACGTGTGGCTTGAGTTAACCTTGGCAAATATATTCAGTTCGTCGGCATATAGTAGACAAAAAGTATCCAAAAAACACTCGGTAACGTCGTTAATAGAGAAGAGCACGGGTCCTATGTGGGATCCTTGGAGGACACCAGATGTTAGCAGTATCACCCGAGACGTGGCTTTATCAATAGTCACCACTTGACGACGATCAGTCCAGTATGAAGAAATCCACTTTAAAATGGGACCCAAAGATACCAATAATTGAAAGTTTATGACCAACACTGTTAAGCGCTTTCGACAAGTCTGTATAAATTACATCTACCTGTTGTCCAGACTCCATGGACCTGGTAAGAAAATCTTGGTACATCGCTAAATTAGTCACTGTGGATCTGCCTCTGTACAAATCATGTTGCTGGTCAATAATATAGTTTCTATATGTTTAAGATTATTCTGTTATATGCAAAAGGAGGACCGACAATTATTATATTTGTCTTGTAATCGGAGTTCAACACAAGGCGTTGGCACTACCCACAAATATTATTGCATAGTCCTTCTTTGAGAATGACTTGGAAAGAACTATTGCCTTTTCGACAATTTCTTCAAATTTGATGTCTCTTTCGTATTGGCAGTTTATGTCATATTTGTTGGTAAATCTTCTAAATATTGAGCCACAACCAATCACATTCTCTCTGTCGAAGAAGCAACTGGGGTCTGCCACTTTTGGAAGCCCCCTCTGTAGACAATTGGGCTTTGGACAATGATTGCTTAGGAGCAGGCGTCATACATTGGGATTCTGTTTCAGAATAAAGTCCAGCGGCGACCTTCGTGTCACAGACTCGCAGCAGTTAACATTAAGGGTCTAGAAGCTCAGGATCCACGAGTGACGCCTGTACACCACAATTTTTGGTAATTAGTGATGTTTGGACATAAGCAGAACACACAACAATGACTGTTTGAGTTTCGGATTCTCGAATCATAGTATTAATAAAATTTTGTATAATGTGATCTTGTTCAAGAATATTTCTTAATTCTTTTATTTTGAGTGACTCGAGTCTCGATTTCTTTAAAATTCTTCTTCTTCTTCAATAGACGCGACGTCGCTCTCAAAAGCAACATAAGTTCGTTTAAGTCTCTTAATATGTTCATTTTTCTGTGCTACTTCTTCCCTCAACCTCGAAATTAGTCGAAATGATACTTCTTAACTCGCTACTTTCATCCAAGTCACTCTGTTCAGCTGTCTCACTATACGATTTAGCACACCATATCAAGTTCTGATCGGTGATGGTGTAATTACCCTTTCGCTCCCAGCAACTGGGGTGAAAGTTTTTCTACTTTCTTCACAGCACTAATTTTTGGAAGACTTTTCTTTGCAACAGCCAAAAGACGTCATATTTTAGGGTATGAAGTAAGGATCCAAAATTAATCAATTGTTAAAACCTGACATATATTATTAACAATTATCTAAAAAGACAGAAGACGGGGGCACTCATTTCAGGCCCTGATGGCCTTTTAAAATCACAATATTTCGGGGATGGGCTACTTTGTTATGGAAATAAAGGAACCGCTGATCAATAGTTGAGGAGGTTATGCACAAAAGAAAGTGTATAATCTTGAAATAACGGGCAAAATACACGTCCTTTTATCAATTAAAGTGAGCTTAGGGCACGCAGAACTCCATACGCGGTGGGACTCCAAGATTCAATAAAAATTGGATTATAAACTACTTCAATTGTATATTTTGCTAATAGCATTTTACAAACAATGAACACGGAATTTTACAACCTACCGAAAACTTAGTAACCTTAGCTTTAAACCTGAATAATTATTACAAATTGAAATCATAGTAAAACACACTTAACTTCAAAGAATATTAACGTCGGGGAATTTCACTTAAGGATTTATCAACATGAATAAACATAAGGGAAATTCCTCTATTAAAAGCATCAATCATGTTCATGGTCAAATTCTAGTATAAAATTGCATCACTCCAGAAGTAAGTAGTTTTCCCAATCATTTCATTACTCATGTATCCGAAGAACCGAAATCTGCAGTTTCTTCGAAAATAACAATATTATTGTGTAATTTCCAGTCCATACAATCACAATAGCTATATTGATAGGTAGCTACTTCTATTAATTGGAAGTTCCCTGTATAAAAAATCACGTTTATGATCTTTCAGCAGTCAGGCCACGCGAAAACAGCGTGAACTGCAACCGGTCCTAATTTAGAATACTGCTATAGAGTTTACGCAGCGAAACCGAAAAATGTTACTACCTTAAATTTTAAAATATATTAATTACCTATTAGATCTTTGAGAATGATTACTTTCTTATGTCATAACACCTTATTGCTTTATCTTTTATCAGTAACAGAGCCACACGGGAATAGGGGCATACGCAGCTCATGTTTGTGTTTTATAATTCGTTAAAAGATATTGTTTTTTATTCGTTTGTTTGTACTAGGGGTACGAAGGCGTTATAATTTGCCATGCCCGTTCCTCCCACACTTGCTCTGGTTACGCTACTGTCTGCCAACGTTACCTTTATTAAAATTAATGATTTATATATATATATATATATATATATATATATATATATATATATATATATATATATATATATATATATATATATATATATATATATATATATATATATATATATATATATATATATATATATATATATATATATATATATATATACCCATCATTATCACTTAATAAGTCACTTTAAAATTGAACTAATACATAATAGCCGCTTTCTTGTGAATATCGTATGACAGACTAGTCTTTCTTTTACTTTCCCAAATGGTTAAATTATTTCAAATAACAACTCCTCTACGTTACAGGTATATCTATATTGTTTCCAAGATGTTTTAAATAAATACTTTTGGTACATTATCCCTCTGCCTCAAAATATTTTAAACCCTATTCACAAACATTAAAGGGGATTTTAAATGGAACAAAGACGTAAAAACCCGAGTACATCAAAAAGAAAAAAAAACGAGATTAACTAAAAACAGATTTGAGCAAACAAACAATGAAAAAAAAAGATTTATTTATCACGCAAAAAATTACAAACTAGTTATTTAACACTGGAACAAAAGGCTGTTTTAAAAGGACGGGTTTTAACCCATCTAAATGTAATATAGTTTTTTGTCAGAATTTCAAAATGGTCATCCAAAACTTTTTTTTCGTTAAAGGACATTCCCTGTGGGCTGTGACCAAAGATTTATTCTCACCATTAATATATGTTACATTATTACGTTAATGTGGACCAGTGACCATATAAATCTTATACCGCGCGCAGTAGTTTGCTTTCACCTGTCCAACGACAATGCATGTTTATATCCAAGTACCTATGTACAAATTACGGTGCAATTTTATTTGTTTTGATATAGAATATTGACCTGCCTCATTAATGCCTTACATGTATTTGAAAATTCTTCGACAAAATTTAAATTTTAAAGTAGCTGGGACGGACAGCTCACAAATTGTTTTGTTTCCACTCGAATAGTATACATGTATGTACATTAAAGCGTATTCAGGGGGGTTTTCGGGGTTGACTCCCTCCCAGAGCCTGAGTCTAAATTTTAAGTATAAACTGTTTTAAAGCTTAATTATTTTATTTCATATCAATAGTTTCGTAAGAATAATTTACTTGGAAACCCTAAAAAAAACATTAGTTCGTCAACAGGCAGGCAACGCGTTGAAGGGAATGTTTACCCCCCTTAATTAACTACATGCACAATAATGCGGCAAAAGCCGTTTTGCGTTGGTCAAGGGTAAACTTAAGCGGCATATTTCGCTCTGACCTCAATAAAGAAAGCGGCATATGCCGCTCTGTCCGCGAAAGTGTTTATATAGTTGTCTACTTTAATAATAATAGATCCAGACTATTAAAATTTGTACCTGAATGAGCCGACTGGCAAGCTTTTAAATAGAGTAAAGCGTGTTTTAAAAGAGTAAAGGAGGGCTATAGATTGAAAACGTTTGCGTCTTGAGTCGCCGTTTGCGCTGGCCTTGAAGTTTATTTAACGCAAAGCAATGGGTACGGTTATATTTTTGCCGCCATCCGTTTGATTTTGCGCTAGCCGTCGAAAAGATGGCGATCTTTAACTTTGACGGAAGCGCCTGGCGAAAATCGACGTTTGCGTTAAGCTGCAGCCAATGAAATTGCTGGATTTTAGAGGGCCTTTTAAAACGTTCCTCCTTCATAATAAATTTGACATTAATATAAACATATAACATCTTCCTCCATTTCAAAAACTGCTTGGGGTCATTGTCTTTAATTTTAAGAAAATACTGATGGGAGTTATGAGTATTTCCACCCCAATTAACAGGCCGAATTCGCGATCTTTTTTGCCGCCTTTTCTTCAACAACGTACAATGCTTATTTTTTACTAGGCTTACATTACTATAATTTTGATTATCCATGCTCAGCAAATAAAAAAAACGCACATAAACTGAAAAACAGGCAAAACAAAATTGCATTTTGAAAGAATCAAATATTTAGGTTAGGTCAGGTACTTTAAATGTTAAAGCTTTCTATTCAGGTTTGTGTCAACGTGTTGTCATTAAGTGGCTATGAAACGTCACAGGGTTTTAATAATGGTTGAAGAAAGTGCGTTTCGTATTCGTGCGTAATTCCATAAAATAATGGCAACCGGTTGCTGGTTGTGGTACTGGATTTGAACAAAAACTGACGTGTGACTTCACTAGTCCAAAAACGATAACTTTTTTACATCCTCCTCCTTTCATAACTTTTACTTTATGAAGTTAATAGCTTGAGGTAAACTGCATTAGTTAAAGGAAGTAATGCTACTTAATACTATTTAAAAGTGATTTTGATTTTCGTGACATTAAGGGTCTTTTTGAATTTTTATATTTAGTTATAGTTTTTGACAAATTGGGAAAAAAATTCGTATCTTTTTCGAGGGACCCTTGGTGTTTATGTGCACGACTGTATTGGAATGACCATTGGAGATCCTAATCGTAACTCTAATAAGAAAAATTTTAAAAGTTACGTTTTGTAGACGAAAATACTTTTTTTTGCATCCTGTTTCTCAAAAGTGCCTATTTTGACTACATTGAAGGTTAGTTTACTCAAATCTTTCTTCATCGATTTGAATCAATATACTTAGATATTCCAAGCTTGCATTGCTCTTTCAGAATCAAAAATGTTTTTTTTTTTAAATTAAACCAATCAGTTAAAGCTAACAAACTACTATATCTAAAACTGTACCAGTTTTTAAAATATTATTTTACAAGCCCTTATTTTTGAATGATTTTTATGGCTGCTGGTATTAAAATATAATATAATTTAAGGTTAGTTTAATTTCAAAACAGTTATAGTAAGCAATCAACTGCTTACTAGTTAACTGCTAAAGTTAACAAAATGTCATTATAAATATGCACGCCTACATTATAATAACTAGAATTAAACAAACAAAATAAGCTTTATTATCATCAGAGAAACATGTCTCATTAACAAAGCAACTTGGAATAACTTACACTATGTTAAAAAAAGTAAACTATACATTGAAAGGCTCAAAAAATATACAAAACATATATATTAATAACGAAACAATGAACAATCAATAAATAAAATAAAAACCATAGATATAATAACAAATGTGAGTCAGTAATATAAATAATTAAAAAGAAAACAAATTAAAAAAAACAAAGCAAATGTCAACTCACAAATATTTTAAATATTATACCTACTATCATAGAGGGTTGTCATGAAATTCCTGCAGGTTGTAGTTCCATGCATGGCATTCTAGATATTATTAGGAGCATGCAAGCAAAAGTAAATAAATAAATAATTTAGGAAAAATGCGTTTGATATTACATTCCATTGACCGAGTTTAAATAAATATAAATATATGACTCTACCTAGTAAAAATGAAATATAATGATACCAGATTGTCTCATTACAACTAGGTACATGTTTATATTTATATATAAATCAACTTTGTCAGTGGAATGTAATAACAAAGGCATTATTCGTAAATTATTCAATTTTGCTAATATGAGTAACTAAAAAAATCTAGTTTTATAAACAATCATAATACGTATCAATATTTTCTGGAGATTTATAAGGTATTACATATATACAACTGGTAGCTAAATTTTACTTTTTTTGTCTAAAAAGCACCCTTTTAGCTACTTGTTTATATATGATAATAATATACACAAGTTGTGCTAGTATACTGAGACTCTAAATTGTTTATTAAAAAAACACATCCTAACAAAAAAAACCAACACTTTTTTTCTTCATTTTGAAAGAATATATGCTTAAAATACGTAAATCCATATGATACAAATAGATGAAAAAAGAACTATGGACAAAATAGGCGATTTTGAAAATCAGTAAGAAAAAAAAATTTTGAACTACGAAAGGTAATTTTTTAGACTCTTCATATTGGGGTTATGAACTTTTATAATCACTCTAATAAAGCCATACGCACATTTCAAGGCCAATCGTACCTCCAACAAAATTAGAATTTTAAAAATTTGCCAATTTCTCAAAAAATATAATAAAAAATTAAAAATCCAACCGCCCCTTAAATCCGCGAAAATCAAAATTACCTTATATTAAGTAGCAGAACTTGCTCTAAATAATGCAGTATATTTCAAATCATTAGGTGCATAAAGTAAAGGCATGAATTTTTAAAATTTTACCCGAAAACTAACCAGTTGTAAAATTTCTCCCCCAAAAAAACAATGGTTTTTACTAGTTAAGCCCCAATAAGGCCACACATACTTTTTTTTCCAAATCCACTACCACAACCTGCAACCATTTGCCCTTATTTTATGGAATTATCAATTATTATTAGTACTTTTATGAACATCATTTCACGTTCATAATAACGTCATGCAGATCATAAATAACGCAAAAAAATCACAAAATAAACAATGGAATATTTTCAAATTAAAGTACTATTTTCAAGGATTCAAAGCCTTTTTTTTTAAAGAATTCTCTCCAGAATTACTAAAATGATCCTGATTTTGATAGCTGGCAATCAATTTATTTATAGACAGTTATATAAAATATGTTATGAGTTATTTTTATTTATGCCAGGGGTAAATCGAAAAAAACAATTTGTGTATTTTTTAATTATTTCATATTTACGGTTCTTATGTAGTGTTTTTGTTTTTGCTTACTTCATTGATAAAACCTGACCCTTCATACTGTTTTGTTAAATTAATTTTTCTTGACATCTATTAAAAAACATTGCAATTGCCGGTTTTATTAAACTTTAGGGAGAAAAGACTTGGGTAAAAAAAGATCCCATGGTATCCCGTTTCTCTAAATTATTGTGTAAATTCTATTAAATCTGGATTTTTATCAAAATTCCATATCTTTCATAATTATTAATCGAACATAAAAATAAAAAACCGTTTTGGTATTTTTAACCAAAAGTCCCAATAACAATAGTTAAAATTTAAAATGAGCATATCATCAAATTTTTGAAAAAAAATTGCAAATAAGTTTCATTTTCTGTACCCATATAGTCACACAAAACCCTATATAAAATGTTATATAAAGCAGGTAAATGTAATATTTTTAATGGATATTAGAGAAAATTGGATTAATTAAAAAAGTTATAAATTGAGAGTTAATTTTATCCATAAAGCAATAATAAATACCTCAAAAAAATTTAAAACAAAATTAAAAAACGCGCAACTTGTTTTTTAAATATATGCCTGGTATGAATAAAAATATTCTATTTTTCTTCGCTGATTTCTGGAGAAGAAGACCCAAACAGACCGACGGAAATGGGCAAACATGTTTTTCGGTACATAGGAACCTAAAATCCAAAGACCTGCAATAATATCGTTTTTTTACGATTATAATTCTTCCCTCATATGAGTAAGTAAAAGATTACCTAGCACAACAGTGAAAGAAAACAATTATTGGAAAACAAACTTATAGACCCCCCTCTGTCAACATTTTAACAAAATAATCGAGCCTATCAGCTATCCACTAACGATCGCTTTAATAAGATCTGCCAGTCAATTCTACAAAACTATGTCAAGCGCAGCGTTCGATTTAAGCATAGATTATCATAACTTCCTCCTTGTTTATTGGGCTATCCACCTGATCTGATGTTCCCGTGTGTACCCCACTACATTTCCAAAAGAAAAAAAATCAATTAAGTTCTCTGTAAAACGATTGCAAGTACGATACCATTTAATAATTTTAATATCGATGTGATGATTATGAGGCAATTCTTACAATTGATAAGTCAAAGAGTACATAAACAGGCCAAAAAGGTCTGAGCTTGTGCGTCAGCTAGAGGCCAAATGTCAAGTTTTTCTTTTTTATCACAGATCCGGTCCAGCGGTTATAGGGATATTTGATAAATATGTGAACAATAATCGATAAACTGTAAGTCAATTCATAATGGTCAATATTTACTATATTTTGAAACTGACTTCACCTTACGAAATAAAATCAGAAGAAAATATAAACAGTAAAAAAAAACGGATTTTACTAAATTTAATATTAGAGGTCAGTAGGAGTTAAACATAACATGTGCTACTAATAGTTCCTACAATTTAATGATATTCTTCCTTTCCCTCAACCTATATATTTGTCCACTCCTGGACATAAGTCTCTCCTAAAAATGTCCATTGCTCCCTGTTTTGTGCTAAACGCATCCATTGTTTGCTTGCCACCTGTCTGATATTGTCTACTGTTTTTTGGGGGCGACGCCCTATGCTCCTCTTTGATTGTCTTGGTCTCCATTCTGTGACTCTTTTTATCCATCTCTCATCTCTTTGTCTGGCTATGTGTCTGCCCAACGCCACTTATTTTCGACATCTCTTCAATGACGTCTAAAACCTTCTACTTCTGATAACCTCATTTCTTATTTTATCTTTCAGTGTAATACCAAGCATTGCACGTTCCATCGCTCTATGTGTTGTTCTAAGTTTGTTTGCATACAACTTGGTAAGTGAGATGGTTTCCGGTCCGTATGTTTTTACTTGCAAAATCCATATAATTATAAATTGACTTCTAAAGTATAGAACAAATTGAAGGAGCGATATGACTACAAGAAAAACAGGAACTAATGTCAAGTATTTTTATTACTACTTCTAGAATTGACTATAAAGTCAGTGCTCCTAGAGATAGAGCGTATATATGGTTGCACTAGGCTAACAGGCTCTTACTATATGCAATTTCATCCCAATTTTTTGACTCGGATTTGCGCCTTGTCAACCCGAATGGATTTTGCCAACTATATCAGTATGCCTACGATTCACAAATTTACATTCTCCGATTCAAGAAATAGTCTTATATTAAACTTAAACAAAACACATTTAAGTTTTAAATATGATTTTTTTTACAGTTTTAACTACGTGTATTACTATTTTTAATCAAAATGTTTAAAACAGAACCACCCTGATTTAGAGATCCTAAAACGCAAAGTTCTGCAAATATCTCAGTTAAGTTAAACTGTGGACTGGCATATTAAACGAAGAAATTGTTGACCCCTTTTCCTGAATAACCTCAACGGAGAAAATGTTCCACATTTTTTTATGGAATTGCCTTTTGCACAGAGGGAAAATTTATACTTCCAGTTAGATGGTGACCCCGTATACGCAATTCTCTGATGGAAATTTTTTAAATGCAACTTTCCCTATGAAGTGGATACGTAGAAGTAGCCCTTTAGAATCATGCCGCCCAGATCGCATGATATCATCCTTTGTGATTTTTTCTGTCCAACTTTACGTAATCTAATATGTAGGTTTGTTATCGCAATTAAATAGACAATTTTTAAAAAAGGGTTTTAGATGAATTAATTAATTTTTCTTTTCTGCTATAATCAGTTTTTGAGGTTTTGAGAATATGGATTAAGGGATTTTTGGGGATGCTGAATATGATAGACAAGATTATGGAAAATAAACCTTAATATCCTTTTGCTGAAAAATCGACCCCCTTTTACCCCCTAAAACCGCACGTCAATGATATAAAAATGTTTGCTATACCAAATATTTTACTTTTTCAACATACAATTACTACCTAAATTTGCAGAAAATCGCATTATTAATAACTGTTGAAATATTAAGGTGGATTTATGAAGGATATATATATATATATATATATATATACGGTTTGTGCCATAATTAATGGTGCACGGCAGAACTGCAGGTTCTTTGGGTAAAAATATTGCGATTTAACCACACTTTGCTTGTCCAAAAGTTGACAGTACCCAAGATACAGGGTGTCAAAGTTGTAAACAGGGTGACTGAACGCCATGAAATTGGGAATCGGGGGGTTTTTTTGAAGCGAGAAATTCAAATCTGTGCTTAGTCGTGATGATGCTTGTAGGTGCATTAAATCTCTTTAAAATAATAAGATTATGTATTTTCCACTTCTACGCAAAAAAAGGTATACTTTGTAAATGTCGCCGAGAGTGGCCGTTTGCAAGATATTTACGTATGTACAAATTAATCAGTACACCTTTTCAAATTTCAAAATTTAAAATTTTTGTCAAAAATTTTTTTGAAATGAAAAATTTATAGAAAATAAAAATATTTTTATTGAAATTGGCTGCAACAATAATAACAATGAAAAAAGAACTCCTTTTTATATTTGTAATAATATCACGAGTGTATGGCTATATCCCACATAATGCTTGCACAAAATTAGAAAGTAATATAATAAGTAGTTCGTACCAAAATGTTAGAAATTTATTCCTGTGTAACAATTTTGTGCAAAATTGTAGGTAAATTGGTTAACTAATTTTTTAGCAATAAGTTTTTTAACATTTCACTAGGCCACCATTCTGTTCCGCCGTATTGGATTTTTACCAAAATATTACCAGGTCATTTTCATATAACCCTTAATTTTTGACAAAAAAATTTAATTCAGTCAGATAAGTACTACTTTAGCTATGCCAGAAATTAATAGAGGGACAAACAGACCGACAGACAAAAAACGGAAACAAAAATAAATATTTTTTGGGACCTAGGGAGGCTAGAATAGGAAGATTTGTAAAATTTACAATTTCTACAAAATTATTAACAACTTAGTAGACCGCCATTTTGTTCCGCCAACCTGAATTCTTACCAAAATTTACACACTCATCTTTATACCACAATTAATTCTTGCGCAAAATTTGAAATCAATCTAGTACTTTTTTTTCGGGCTGAATTTTGTACCAGCTGATTCCCAAATAATTCCTGTGCGAATTTTGAAATAAATTGGGTAAGTATTTTTTTAGTAATATTTTTTTTTATATTTCACTAGACTGCCATTTTTATTCGCATTATTGGATTTTCACCAAAATGTTTTATCTTCTTTTGATCTTTGATTCTTGACCAAAATTTGAAGACAATCGGATAAGTAGTTTTTGAGCTATGATGCGTACAGACAGACTGACGGAAATGGCAGAAGATGTTTTTCGAAGTCTAGGGACCCAAAAGCGTAAAGTTTGCACAATTCTCGGAGGGTGATTTTTTCACGATTACAATACTTCCCTTTTACGAGTGAAGTAAAACGGGAAAAAAAAGGACAGAAAGACATGAAAATGTAATAAAAAGTCAGGATATCTTTCGACAACAAATGTTCAATGATTGGTGGTACACAGTAAATCTACAGATTTCTTGCGTAAAAATATTGAGATAAGACCAAACTTAGCTTAGTTCAAAAGTTGATAATAACCGAGGTACATGGTGTCCCAAGTGATTTTTTATTATATTTTCCTAATTAACTAATTTTCAGAACATTATATTTTAATATATAGTGATTGGGTTTTAATTTCTCTGCGCCTTAGTGTATTTACGTGTTTATTAATATCACTTTTCCCATCATTTATACGCAAAAAAGGTATACCTTGTAAATGTCGTTTCGAGCAATTATTTTCGAGATTTCTGCATTTACATTTTTTATCTAATGCATTCGTTTAATTTTGTTGGTTTTCAAAGGTAAAATTTCCAAAGTAGGCTGTGATGATGAAATTGTGGGTGTTTTAAAAGAGTTTAAAGAAATTGTTATTAAAAGTTAAGTAAAAATGCCGCGACATAACTTGTTTACTAACGAAGAAATGCGAGACATGGTAGCACGTCGGTGATATTTGGAAATGTATCCAAACCGAAGACAGCCGGATTTTAACATTTTTAGAAACCTTTACGACAGACTGGGCGAAACGGGGTCCTTTCGTCCCAAACGTAATAGTGGGGGACGCCTTAAGACTATTACACCCGAGCAGGAAGAGGAAATACTAGTACACGTAGCTGAGAACCCGGAAATTAGCACTAGACGTATGGCTGCAGTTAGAGCTTAGAAGAAATATGTTTTTCCTTTTCCAGGCTTGTCAGAGAGTATTTAAATGTTACATTTCCTAACCGCTGGATAGGTCGTGGAAGCCAAATGGCTTGATTTTTGAGCATGGGGATACATGAAATCACTTGTTTATGAAGAGACGATCAATGATGTAATTGAATTCCGTACGAGAGTACGTGCAAATTTACCAAATTTTTTGTATTTTGTCGATGTGACATTGATACAATGAAATACATTATGGAACAGCATTCTAAAATGATCCAGAAGAGTTATAGAAACACACAATTGCTTTGATATTAGTTATGCCTTTGTATGTCATTTTATAAAGCCCCAGCAATAAAACCCTTAAGTACAATGTTATCAATATGCAAATTAAATGTTTTTTATTTACGTTTTTTTTATAAAGTAGGAGTTTGCAGATGCAGATAATTAGTTCTGTACCATTAGACAAGGCTTTAAAGTCACAATGCAGCACATGGCGGACCTTTATAAATTGGAATAACTGGTTTAAGCTTTTTAAGAAACACACAGTCAGTATATCGCTCCAACACTGTATTCGTTCCAGGGAATGATTGCGAGAGAACTCTATACGATTTTATTTGTTTTTATGATCTTTTACAGTCGAATTATATTTGTAACAATAATCAATCTACCTTAGACTGGTAGCATTTTGTCGTAAAGACGAACGCTTTCCACAATTTATGTGTTACCATTATATTATTCATCAAGCATTATATGGAAATGTTTTAAAACTAAAACAACATTATGAAATTGGTAGTAAAAATAGCAAACAAGATTAGAGTTCTCGAATTACAAAGAAGATTATTCAAAATCTTAGCCGACGGAATTGATTGTCAGTACGTGTATCTACTTCTTCACTCTGAAGTGCGATATTTAAGTAGAGGACGAGTGATAACACGTTTTAATGAAGCCATAGTTCATCTGTCATAGTTCAATTTTTCAAACAACGCGGTGAACCGATTTAGAAACTGGAAAATTCAATTTGCTTTAGAGATTTCGGGTTTCTTGTGGGCAGACAAGATTAATGAACTCAATTTGCAACTTCAGGGAAGAGATAAAGAACTGGCGGAAATGATTTCCGATATAAATGCATTCATAAAAAAACTTGAGTTTTGGGAACAAACCTTAATCAACCGTAATGTCAAGCATTTTTCTGTTCTCTCAGAGAAGATATCTTAAAATCCAAAAGAACCCTATGACAGTAAATCTCATGTAGAAATAGTTTCCAACTTGAAGGATAACTTCAAAAATCGGTTTAAGGATTTCAACAAAATGACATTGGTGGCTCAATTTGTTGTTTCACACTTGTGTTATGCAGAACTTTGGCGAAGACATCTCTGCAACTGAAATGGAAGTGGTTGCATTTCAAAGTGATTTAGCATCGAAATCGTTAGTTTAAAGTACAAAATGTATATGGCCTATAGTAAATAAAGACAAATATTCAGTTCTAAAAGTGAAAGAGTTATTTACTTATATTATATTATACACCTATTTGTGCAAATCTTCTTTTTCTAATATGAAGTTTATTAAGAATAATACCGCACTCGCCTTACAGACGAACATCTGGATAATTGTCTTTGAATGGCTGTATCAAATTACACTGCAAATATCAAAAAAATTATCGATGAGTCAAAGCGTTAACCTTCTCATTGAATGCACGCATTTTTTATCACATGTTCTTGTTTAAAATTTGAATTATAATGTTTTGTTTACTTTTATTAAGTCGTATGTGACACGCCATTATGGCTATATGAAAATTTTGTTTATTTTTTAGGTATGTATTAGTATTAGTTAAGTACTTATTAATTACATAAAAACATGTACTTATGTCAAATACAACTGTTCATTATATCGTTTAGGCTGGCTTAAACGCTGGTAACAAGTAGGTAGCTCACGGTTTATTTCTAAATTATCAAAGTAGCTCAACACCTTGAAAAGGTTGACACCACTGGTGTAGGAGATCCTCTACTCTCATGGATTGGGAGCTATCTCAGTGAACGAATTTTGTGAAATTTAACAACTGTCTATCGAACGAGATTCATGCACACTCAGGTGTTCCTCAAGAGTCTCATCTTGGGCCAGTACTATTTTTGATATTTATCAACGACCTTTCTTCCTTCTAATTTTCCAGAGTATTGTGAGCATGGATGATTGCAGCCTTGTCCAGGAGGAGATGATTGGCTTATTTGTCTGGTGTTCAAAAAAACGGAATGTCTTTAAATACTTCTAAATGTCAAGTGATCTCGTTTTATACCTCCCTCGGGTTGGTCTGATTAACGACCTTGGCGTTCTTTTCAATAGTGAGTTACGTAAAAGGGCAGGGTTTCGTTATGAGACAATGTTGGGAGTTCCGGCATGTTGAGACTCTGAAATCACTCTACCTCTCACTGGTGAGGAGCCATTTGGATTACTGCAGTGCAGTTTTGTCACCTTTCTACAAAGTCCACATCAAGGGAATAGAGCGCGTCCAGTCTTCTGTACAAATTGAATGTCGATAAAACCGTGCTAGCTTATAAGCAACGCATAAACATGCTGGGGCTCGGTAGTCTGGAGGTTCGTAGGATAAAACACTCATTGTCTTTTGGACACAAAATTATCACATAGATTGTGCAGACTTGTTGACACTAATCAAGTTTAGGATCCAATTGCGAGTAACCAGGCAATCAGAAATGTACCAGCTGAGGCAGAGTCGTACAGACCTGGGAAAATACAGTTGTATCAATCGAATAATGGCTTGTACTTTAATCGGTTTATTCCTTTCGGCTGTAACATCGATTGTTCCCCATTATGTTTCAAGAATAAAATTACGCTAATACTCGAAAAATAGGCCGTGTAACCAATTTCCATTTTTAGTCTTGCTTGTGATGCGTATGTGCAATTTTATCTTTAACGTAATATTTTTACATTGTTTCTCGTTGTCGGTGCTATTTGGGCAACAGGCTTGTTATGTATATTACTGAATAAATAAATAAATAATTCTCTAACCTGTCGCTCGCACGTACTAAATTTTGACGTTTGTGTTTTACAGAACAAATGCGGACTTCGTTATATTTTTCTGCAGTTTACACACACATTTTGTTATTGTAACTACTTAATTTTTTTACCTAACACTTATATTACATAGCTATACTTATGTCTATTGTTAGTTGTTTTTATGAGTACCAAAGAAATATCTACTTATTTTAGTGAACAATATTCAATTAATGAAGTTAAATTTGTATTTTATTAGATTTTATAAATAAAACCTCATTGAAAACAGAAATATATTTTTATTAGTGTTAATATTAAAGTAGAAGGTATGGGGAGTTGTAAATAGCATTAAAATGTGCAATAAAATAAAATAATAAATTTATGTGTACAGGTGCCGTGCCAGAAAATAATGTGGGCATTCAAAATCTGACAGTCAGATAAAATCGGAATGTGGTCGACGTATATTGGTAACACTGCTCTGTATCCATGACCAAGTGCTTCGATTTAATATCATTATTGGTTAATTAAACCAGTAATAAAATTTAATCTGAGATTAAATATATTTTCGTTGCACCTAGATTTACTAACCTGTAAAAAACACAGAGTTATGTGATTTTCTTCTTGAACAGCTAGAGAATTTTAGTTTTATTCCAGTTCGTATATTTAACCTTAATTATTCAAATTCAAAACGAAATTATTCTACACATTTTATACCTAACGAAAAAAGTTCGATAATCAACATTGTAACCAAATAGAAAAATATAATCGAGAATAGACCAATGAAGTCTCTGGCAAAGAAAAAAGCAAAGTTTTGAGAATATCGCCTTGGAATTTAATTTGTCGTTAGTGGTAAACACATCAAAAAGTGTGGCATTCATTCAGAATTTAAAAAAAAATAAGAATAAATTACGGCACGCAACTGCCAAGGAAAAATTAAGCATTAAAAAAAGAAAAGGGGAACCACCAGAACAAGGTATATAAGATTCTTGTGATGATCTTTTATTATCGATATTAAACAAAAATACAGTTTATGGTCTGAATCACACATTGGATATTGATGCTTTAGATTCACCTGTTGTAATCGGTGATTCCCATGATAACAATGATATTGTTGGAGTATGTAAATGACTGCAGAAATTAACGTAGAAGAGGTAATTAAGAACTAACTTTAATAATAACTAATTGTTATGATCCATTGATATATGTACCTAATTCATTTCGTTTTCAGAACTGTAACATTATTGAGGAAGTTGAAAAATGGCAAACTTCAAGCGGAGCCGTTCCAAGTAAAGAAGCAAAGGTCAATAAAACCCCTAAATGTGTCATTGAATGTGTTGATGTTGTTTCTGTAAATGTTAATTATTCGTACTTTTATAGTAGGTGGTTCTTATATAACATTATTTTCCTCTTTTTGTCTTTATTATAAGAATATTATATATATTAGTGAATTATCAGAAAAGTATAATCGCTTATTGGATCACGGGTGTGAAGTTAGCGCCGAGCTCCAGCGCTCGCCGCTTCCCCTATAACCCCCATTACAACCGGAAAGTTCCGCCTACTTTAGACGCTGGACCAACCGCACATTTGTCTATCTAGCTTCAGCGCCCACCCTCTAGATCTAAAAGGAATCAATGAACAATAGCAATACTGGGGTAAAAAGTGTCTAGTGGTCCAAATTTGAATGAGTATATTCTATGGAGGTAAAATTTTAATTTTTAAGATTTTTGAACTAAATCATTGATTTCTATTGTTCTCCGATGCTTGTGCCACAATCAAACTTTTACAGTAATACACTGGGATAAAAACAGTTTAATACACAAAATTTCATCGAGCAATCTTAGGGCTAAGAGGGTGAAAGTTGATTTTTTTTAAGATCATCGATTTTCACTATGTTCCGATTCTTGTCCCACAATCAAATATTCACAGAAATATACTGGGATGAAAAGAGTTAAGTACGCAAAATTTCATTGGGCAACCTTGGGGAGGGGGGGGGGGTTGAATTGATTTTTTAAAGTGATTCATCGGTTTTTACTGTCTTCCGCTTATGGTGCCAACTTTAAATTTTCACACTAATCTGGGGTAAAAAGTTTAGTACGCAGAATTTCACTGAACAACCTCGGGGCTAAGGATGTGAAAATTGATTATTTAAGTAAATCATCGATTTTTACTGTCTTCCGATTCTTGTGCCACAAATAAATTTTCACAGTAATATATTGGAGTAAAGAGTTTAGTACGCAAAATTTCATTGAGCACCCTCGGAGCTAAGGGGGCGAAAATTGATTTTTTTAAGTAAATTATCAACTTTACTGTTTCTCGATTCCTGCGACAAAATCAAATTCTCATAGTAATATACTGGGATAAAGACGTTTTAGTACGCATAATTTCATTGAGCAACCTTGGCACTAAGGTGGTGAAAATTGATTTTTTAAGTAAATCATCAATTTGTACTGTCTTCCGATCCTTGTGCCACAATCACATTTTTCAGTAACATACTGGGATAAAAAGAGTTTAGTACGCAAAATTTCATTGCGCAACCTCGGCGTAAGGAGGTGAAATTTGATTTTTTTTAGTAAATGATCGATTTCTATTATCTTACGATTCTTGTGTCACAATCAAATTTTCATTTTAATATACTGGGTTGAAAAGAGTTTAGTACACAAAATTTTATTAAGCAATCTTGGGGCTAAGAAGGGTGAAAATTGATTTTTTTAAGTAAATCATCGATTTTTACTGTCTTCCGATTCTTGTGCCAAAATCAAATTTTCATAGTAATATACTGGGATGAAAAGACTTTAGTATGCAAAATTTCATTCAGCAACCTTGGGGCTAATGGGGTGAAAATTGATTTTTTTTTTTAGTATTTTATCGATGTTTAGGTTCCTCGATGAAATTTTGAATGTGGCACAAAAATCGGAAGATCGATGATTTACTTAAAAAAACAATTTTTACCCCTCTTAGCCCCGAGGTTGCTCAATAAAATTTTGTGTACTAAACTCTTTTCATCCCAGTATAATACAATGAAAATTTGTTAAAAAATCAATTTTCACCACCTCAGCCACCAAGCCTGCTCAATGAAATTTCGCTTACTATACTCTTTTCATCACAGTATATTACTGTAGAATTTTGCCTGTAAGACAACAATACGAAATAGTGAAAATCGATGATCTTAAAAAAATCAATTTTCACAGCCTTAACCCCAAGGTTGCTCGATGAAATTTGTGTATTAAAGTCTTATCCCAGTATGTTACTGTAAAAATTTGATTGTGGCACAAGAATCGGAGAACAGTAGAAATCAATGATTTAGTTCTAAAAATCTTAATTAAATATTTACTTCCGTAGAGTATACTCATTCAAATTTGGACCATTAGACACTTTTTACCCCAGTATAGTACTCTAACTCTGTGAAATAATCGCTTGATTGCTTTTGCTGATTGATTCCTTTTATACCTAGATGGTGTGCGCTGGAGTTGGATAGACGGATATTGGTGCAGTGGGTTATAGAGGAAGCCACGGGAGTTGGAGCTCGGCGCTAACTTCACACCAGTTGCTGGGTCTGGGGCTAGAAATCGGGAATATACATAAAACAAGCTTTTTAAGACCAGCATGAGAAAAGCAAATAGAAAAAAAATGGTTGAATGTGAAAATAAAAAAATGAATACAAAAAATTGAAATTCTCGAAACTCTTGTCAGATTATTTAAAAATTTGTTAATTTTGAAAAAATGTTCCATTTTTAAAAATATTTAGACATAAACACAAATTATACCTTTTTGAGTTAAAATGTTGCTAATTCTTTTTTTTTAATTTATTAATAATGCATGCAAAAATTATACCTTTTTGAGTTAAAATGTTGTAAGTAATTTTTTTTATGGTTAGAGATACATTGTCACTGTTTCTGTCTACTGGCTTTTTCTGTATTTCTTGTGGCTCCTCTTACAGATTTTTTTATCTATTTAAAAAAAATTTGTAGCAGAGGAGACAACATATCTCATATATTCAGGGTATGGTGTAGGTATATTATTTGAAGAGTTCTAAAAAGTACAAAAAATCCTTACATTAATTAATAACTAGGTTATATTTTTACAGAATATTTTTTCAATCTTTCATAATATTGACTTCTCTATGTTGTCAAAAGTATTCTTATATTCTTATAGTTGGCGCATTACCTTTCTGGAATGACGTCATTTTTGGTTATTTTTGTTTGATTTAGGTTAACTGACAGTGACAAAAACATTTTGAAAAAACTCATTGTCGTTTCTTTACAACAGTCAATGCCGGTTTTGGTTATGTGTCTTTCAGAATATATTCGTCAAAATTGACATTGATTTGTTGTGATTCTTTTTAAACTTTTGCAAGATGCCGCGAAGATATAATCAGCAATCACAGCTAATAGTTTTGAATATCTTGGCTTTTTTTCAATTGGAAAAAGAGCAAGCTAAAAATGGAATCCTTCCGCAAACTGATAATATAATTGAACGAGCTTCAAATGCAACAAAACTTAGCCATACAACAATCATAAATATTAAGAAAAGAGGAATAACGAGCGATGAATCCTTTACCTCCAGAATGTCTCAAAAGCAAAAAGAGGTAAAAACAAAAATTACAGATTACTTAAAGAACAAAATAAGAGATACGATCTACTGCATGTATGCGAAAAATGAATATGTTACAATGCAGACTTTGCTTAAAAAACTAAAAGAGATAAATGAATATTTTAATTTTTCCATCACCTCGCTAAGAAAAAAGAAAAAAAAAAAAGTATTGGTTTTAAGTGGGAGAAATCAAATAATAGAAAATACCTGATGGATTTGCCCCACATCGTCCACAAGAGAATCAATTTCTTGAGGGAATATGTCAAAAATCAAAATCTAGGACAAGATGCTTATACCACCGTATTTATTGATGAGACTTGGATTTTTAGTAAAGGTTCGTTTAGAAACAGCTGGCAGGATAACACTATGTCTACAAGTTCTAAAAAAGCTAGTGAAGGTCATCGATATATTGTAGTTCACGCTGGATCAAAGGAAGGATTTATTAAGGGGGCCAGTTTAATATTTAAAAGTGGACTAAAAAGCGGAGATTATCATGACAATATGAACAAGCAAAATTTTGAAAATTGGTTTAAAAATCAGCTGGTACCAAATCTTCCTCCAAAAAG
The DNA here is from genome assembly GCA_030620095.1 of Kuschelorhynchus macadamiae. NCBI lineage: Eukaryota > Metazoa > Arthropoda > Insecta > Coleoptera > Curculionidae > Kuschelorhynchus > Kuschelorhynchus macadamiae. The sequence goes on from JAUTXW010003428.1 coordinate 558,648, forward strand.
TTTGATAGTGATGGACAACGCAAGCTATCATTCCGGCCTTTTAGAGGATATTCCAAGAAAATCATGGACAAAGCAGAGATGAATTGGATGGTTAAAAGAAAAGAACATTGACTTCCCAGAGAGGGCCATGAAGGATGAAATATGGAGCACTGTAGAAAAAAATTGTAACATTGAAAAAACATTCTACCTTGACGAATATGTGAAACCTTTGGGCCACAAAATACTAAGACTTCCTCCATACCATTGTCAATTTAATGCTACTGAAATGATATGGTCTGAGTGTAAGAGGAAATACGACCAATACATTGCTAGTCTGAAGGGGACACCATCGGAAGTTTTGGCCATGTGGGAAAAAGCGATAAATGAAGTATCTTCAGAGCATTGGAAAAATTATGTCAGCCACACATAAAGGGTAATCCAAGAAGCTTGGAAGACAATACAGATATGTGATGCTTCAGACATTGCGCCACTTGTAATTAGTACCGACGAAGACAGCAGTGACGATGAAGAATTTAGTTCTGATTCTGAAGACAGTGAAGGGGAGTAGTTTTTATTTTTAAAGTTAGTTAGTTATACATTAATTTCTCTCTTTTAGTTTTTAAAGCAAAGTCTGCATTGTAACATATTCATTTTTAGCATACACGCAAAAGATCATATCTCTTATTTTGTTCTTTAAGTAATCTGTGATTTTTGTTTTTACCTCTTTTTGTTTTTGAAACATTCTGGAGGTAAAGGATTCATCGTTCGTTATTCCCCTTTTCTTAATATTTTTTCAGTATTGTCTGTAATTGAGAATTAAAATAATTTTGATGAAAATGGGTAACTGGCGTCAATTTATTACATTGCAAACAAAGAATAAGACTAAGATGAAAGAATTATATTAGTAAAGTCTTATTTGCAAAATAATTTTAGTTTTTGAAGTTATAATAGTTATTTTTGTATTAAGTGTGCAAAATGAGGGTTTTTTATGGCAATGAGAGTGTTAATTTTTTGCCAGCCATTTTCGACAAGTTGCAGCGCTTTCTGTACAGAAAATGCCAATTTTAAATTCGCTTTCGCCAGTGCTGAACGCACCCCTCCTATCTACATCACTGCATACGTTTAGGTTAGGAATCATCGCTGAAATATAAATAATATAAGAAATACGTTATTTGAAACCAGCGTGACGTCATTCCAGAAAGGTAATGCGCCAACTATATATTCCATAATATTAGCAATAAAAATTACACTGATTCTATTGTGTGGGAATTTTTACTATATAGACACTTTCTAGTATGTATGAAAAGAACAAAATTAGCGAAAAAGAAAACACTGGTTTTTTAGTAATTTTTCAGTTTAGAAGCTTGTGGGACCTGGAAGCGAATAGGTGTACTGTACTAGGTGGGGTAAAATAACACAAAAAGAAAAAACAATCTTCGCAGTATACAGGGTGTCCGGATTTGGTTGCAAAAGCAGGGTATCTCGCTTATTTTTAAAGATAGAACCTTGCGGTTTTCACGAACCTGAGCTAATTTTTTGTGAAACTCATGAAGCCGTAAACACAAATGTTCATAGCCTTCTTCGTTTATGAGATACAGGGCGAAATAGAAAATTTTGCATTTTGGGACCCCCTCGTATCTCGGTTATCCTTTAACTTAACACAAAGGGAAAAATTGCTGCTTATGCAGTTTTTTACTCTGGATCCAGTGGCGTAGTTTTATTTTTCATTTGAGTTGTTATTTTTTAGATATGACCCAAAGTTGTGTTTTTTTAAATGGGACACCCTGTATATTTGTCCAGAAATTGATTTGTCCTTTTAAAAGCTTCTCAAAAATATATAGTAGTATGAGTCTATTTTAATAAACAAATTTTGCAGTAGTAAAAATACTAAAATAACATAAATACAACCAGTATTGACTACCTGCACAGATAAAACATTTTTTTTTGTTTAGAAAATTTTGCACATTAACCAATGTGACCCTCCATCTTTTACCTTTATCTCTAAAAAAAAACTACACTTGTTTTCATAACATATTTATTGGAATTTTTTTTTACCAAAAATTGAAATATTACTCAAAATACGGCTAGATACATGGCGCACTATCGCGCGATTTTTTACAGGAAAACTAACCAAATTTAACCTAACCACTATAACTATGTCTGTAATACATTTATTAGAAAAACATTTTTTATCAAACAAAACTAACACTAAAATTTGCCGCTATTATTGCAATTTTTAAAAAACTACTTTTACTGTTATAGGGTTAATTAATAGGCCAAAAATTTGTTTTCAATAAATAAAAATTAGGAAACTTTCAGAACCAAGGAGTGAAACTAAATATTACTAATTTTTTCGGATGAGTTATTCAAAATAGAAGAAAAAACAACCATAACCTATAAATTCAGTTTTTTCAAACAGACTCGGAATCTTGTTAGCGCACTTTTTTTACAGCAAACCTAAACAATCCTAACCTAAACTAAAGGCGCATCCAATTTCTTCAACTTTCAATTTTAAAATGTGGCAAAATGGCTTTACTTGCCTCAATATGATTAAACAATACTCTCGAAATTTCAAGAAACAACGTGACAACAACGCTTTCGAGAAGAAACAGAAATTATTATAATTTTATAATAAGAAAAAAAGAGATGGGAAGGGAAGATAGCGACTAAAAGTTTAATGGAAAACAGAATTTGTAAATATTATGCTAAATAGCAGAAAACCGTTTTGTAAATAATTACCTAAGAGTAAATAAGTACATGTGGTTTTTCACTGATTTTTTTGTAAAATTTTGTTCTCTTTTACTATGAAGAGATCAAAAAGTAAACAAAAATGCAAAAACCGGTGCATAGTGCTAGTGCATAATAATATAACCTATACATTTTTAAAAACCTATTTTTAATCACTTTTTAACTTAAAGAAAACAAAATATTCCCGATTAGAAAATATATATAAAAAAAGTAACGTGATATAGAATTTTACAACTATGATTAAAAGTCGGTGTACTGAAATTTTATATTTGACCTTACAATTTTTGTTAACCCCAGTGTATATCAAACAGAATTTATATTTAAAAAAAAAAACGGGAAATGCTTTTAGTTCTAGAACGTCATATTCAAGTAAAAAACAAATCTCCCACCAACGATTTTATAATTGTTGATCTCTCACAACAGCAACAACTAAAAGCATACAAATTGACCAAAGCTCTATTTATAATCTATGATACTGTCCTAATTAAACGTAATGCCTTTTTGGTAATTAATAATCACATACCTGTTACATTTATTCTTGAATACACGGAAAAAACATATAGATCTTAAACCTGTCAGTAAAAAACTGAAATAGGTTAATTTAAATTTTAAATATTTTTTGACAGATTCAACCCGAATGCCGAACTAAAGGCCGTTTTACATGCTGCAAGACTTACCTTCAAACCCATTGCAGCAAGAGGTTGCACTTGCAAGACATTACGCGCAATCTTTCTTGCAAGTTGTTTTAAGGCCGTTTTACATGCTTCAATTCTTCTTTGCAATAGTCATGAACAAAAGCATGCGCAGTTTGACAAAAGGTTCAAATGTCTTGCCACTGCGCATGCTTTTGTTCAAGACTATTGCAACTTGCAAGAAAGAATTGCAGAGCATGTAAAACGGCCTTTACAAGCCGCAATTGTGTTTCACTTGCAATATGTAGCCAACTTTTGGAAATTAAATTTACTTCCGGATTTCAGCCTACTTGATTCAAAATTGTATACAGTTGACAGCTTACTTAAACTTGTGGTGCGAGTTAAATTATTATTAAAAGTTAAAATGGATCGTAAAATATGTAAATCCAACTGGAAAAAAGTAATTGCTGCTTCAGTTTCCTTAAATATTGCTGCTGCTGTTATTCTGCAAACCAGCAAGGAGGAAAGAAGACAAAGAAGGCGCTGGGTTTTTCCCTCAGACTTGCGCGAAACTTGGAATAAAAATCAGACAGAATCGTCTCTTGCAATGTGCCGTAAAATAAGTAAATACAATGGTACGCCAGAAATCCGTTCTTTCATTTCTACAGGAACTTTTACTTTAATTACTGATAGAAATATAACTATTTTTTCTCCAGACTTGCGGGAAACTTGCAATAAAAATCGGACAGAACTGTATTGTGCAATTCTCTTGCAATTGCAAGAGACTTGCACGATTTTATCATGCATGCCGATGTTCAAGACTAAACGCAAGGCATGCAAGACTGTAGAGTTTACAGACCTTGGAACTAACCTTAGTAACGTAAAGCGCAGAACACAATGAAACTAACGTCAGGCTTTTCTGATCATTTACGTCAAACTTAGTTTTACTTTCAAATATAGGTTATACACGGTTATATTTAGTTCAAAATTTATTAAAATTATCACCCCTTTTTGTACCATAAATGTGTAATTCCTTTTTAAGTTTCGTTTTTGTAGGTAAGTTTTTACGTAAAACAAATTCCGAAGCTACATTGTGTTCCTGGCGTAACGGTACATACCCCGCCAGAATCCGATATTGCCTTTTTCTAATATATAGGTTTATTTCAGCGAAGTACAATTAAGCGCGGAACATAATGAAAGTTACGTCATCCGTTTCCGTCCATTTACGTCAAACTTGATTTTTCTTTTAATATTTTTCGGTGTTCCGTTAGATACTTTTTTCGTTTTTGTAGGTTAGTTTTTAAATTTTACGTAAAACAAAGGCAGTGACTCCCCGTCCGTTAAACGGACAGCTTATTTTAATTTCCCGCCCGTTAAACGGACGGCGTTTATTATTTAGTTATCCGTTAAAAAGAAATAGATAGAGAGCGTAACTGTGTTCTCCTGTTCTTGAATTTTGAATACAAAATATAATTTTAATATTGTGTGTTTATTTTATTTAAACTAGAAACTTATAAGTCGATTGTAATTTTTCTAGACTCGGTATTTAAACCATCGCTTTCTTTCCAAAAATGCCGTTGCGTTATTTGAAATTAGTTTTTTTTTCAAATTTTATGACCTAAAAAGCTCCGTTCTCAAGATAAAAGTATTAAATTTGTAATTTTATTTCATGCACCTCGCACACAAAATGGCTCAAAACTTTATATATTTTTTTAAATCTACAGTGTGTTCTTTTTTTCCAGATCCAGATAGGATTCATTTTAATTTTACCTCATATTTTTGCAAAATCATTGAAATTATGAGATGTCCATTTGTGTAAAGTAAATTTGACAAAAAGTTTTAAATAAAAAATGGTTAAATTAAATGTATCGCTGAAGAATTTTTAAATTTAAATTTGCTACATATGAAGTATAAATTGACATTTTGCAAAATAACTTTTGCATCACGTAAGTACTTGTTAAATTATAGTAAGAGACCAAACTTTGTAATAAATACTTTTTAAATTATATAATAAAGCAGCCTTAACATCATTCTGATTTCCTCATTGGTCATAGGTGTCACGATAGCTAAGTATCAAGACATTTGATTTTAAATATTTTGATTAACAGCGTTGGTCCGGTTTGATATAGCCACGGCTGTCTTAGCATAGAATAGTTATACACATAGGTCAAATCTGCGATAAAATTTTAATATTTACTGAATGTAATAAAACACAAATTATATGTATGATATAACATAGAGTATATTGCATTAGTTTAAATTATGACAGAGATTATATAACTACAGCAGGATACACAGTAGTCATTGACAACATAATGCACATAGCCAATTTGAATACATTCCATTATAAGAATTTTTTGAGCATGATAAATGAAACCAGTGAAGACATCGATCACATCTAATACATGGAAAGTTACCAATTTCTTCCTTGCAAGATCCACATGTCCATATTCCACTCAGTTTCTTCTTTGTTTTCAACACCTTTAATTTTTCAAAAGCTTCTAAGGTGAAAAATTTTTTTATAATTGCTATATTTATTTCAGTAATTCTAATATCAACTTCTTCAACGTCCTTGAAATCACTTTCTTGTAGACATTTTTTTGCATACACTTGTTCTGGATATTTCAGTATCCATGGAAGGACAATTTTAGTTTTTTCAGCTGTACTTAATTTATTAAAAGGCTTCTTTATTTTTTTCTTCTTTTTTGGTAATCCGATTGCCGTGACATCACTACCAGCAGGTCTTCCTCTTTTTTTAAGAATTGGTGGTAACTTTATACTATTTATATTCATGCTATTTTCACTGACTAAAAAATTAAAAGAAATACTTTAACATCAATAAATAATTAAAATTAAGCTGGCTTACCTTCCGTATTATTTGGTGTAACCATAACTCTATTACTACAGTAATCATGCTCTTCAAGATTGAATTGGAGATCTGATGTATCTAGAAAAACACATACATAAAGCAGATTAACCAACATTTATATTTCACAATATTACCTTGACTCCCTTCTCCACAAGCAACATGTGTTGTTTCTGAAAATAAAATAAAATTTTTAAGGCTCACTGCAAGATTATTTTGGGACTTTAGAATCATAATTGTATTTTCAAACACCATATACTCAATATTATTTGGTATTCAATTAATATTAATTATTTATTTAGGGTTAATAAATAAGTAATTATCAAATTAACTTCTATTACTTCATCTGCAACACTGTCAATACTGCACCTATTGATTTTGTCTCCTACTGGAATTTCTATTAATCCTAAAAATAATAATATAAGAGTTTAAGAGGAATATCTAAAATACTATTTTTTAATCAAAAACTGATCAAAGAATGATGCCTAAGAATGATAAAAACCTACCTTTGCTATCTTCTACATCAAAAATGTTAATATCTATGTCAGTTTGATCTGGTTGTAAAGTGTTTGTTAAACCTAAAAATAAAATTTTGGGATTACTTTTTAAACATTATATGATAAACTACAGAACTAATACAATTATTTCTAATAAGAGGCACATATCAACTAAATTTAAAAGTTTTACTAACTACCACCACCTGGTTGAATAATATTGTTGCTAACAGCAAGACCACCATCACCTAGCTGAATGTTCTCCTTACCACCACCCTCTTCAACTGTTATATCATACCTATTCATTTGCAAAAAGTTTTTCACAGAATCTAAAGTTTCTAGAACTTTCTCAAAATTATATCCTGTTGCCTCAGAAGCCAAAGATGCAATTTCTTTACATTTCACAAATGCTATTCTATATTTTTGCTGCTGATTCAACACTTTAACATTCTTTGGAGATTCTTTGTCTATACTTAAATTTAAATTTTCAACTGCAAGCTGCTGGAGTATTGAGGGATCACTCAAGTTTTGAAAATATATCTGATTTTTAAGAAAGTAGTCTCTAGTCCACCTTTCTTTAACAATTTCCTTATTAAAAAAAGGCTCATTTAAATGATGCAATAATTTAAAAATATGTTTACAGGGAAGCCCCATACTGTTAAAAAAATAACATGAGCAAGAATGTTTGGACACCTTGTATTCAGTTTCTTTATTTTTAAAAGTAAAACCTTCTTCAGTCACTGTTATGGCGAATGTCTCTGAATTTTTCAACTGATGTAATACTTTGTCAAAAGCATATTCTGTCAAATAATTGAAAAAATCATATTCTGGGGTACCTCTACATATATTTCTAACAGGCCTTTTATTAAGTGTTTCTGCCAACCTATTTTTCCTTTCCTTTTCAAGGGATTTTAAAATAATAAATAAATGCTCAAAAAATTCTCCTAAAGAACAATTTTTTTCAATAACCATCTTCAATTTCTGGTTAATTGCTTCAACCCTATTATTTGTTCTATTTAAAAAATTTAAAATGTTCTCGCCTAAATGAGGACACCACTCCTCGTAAATATTAAGCCACTGTTCTTCCAAATATCTCCAAATACTCTGTGATACTGACCCCTTAATTTTATTGCAAATCTGATCAAAATATTTTTTATTGCTAGCATAGGCTAGTTCCTGCAATAATTCTAAAGTAAGAATTCTCTCCTCATTAGTTATTTTCATTTTTTCTGTAGTGATTTCCCTTTGAAAAACTTTAAACACATGAAATATGCAAATTAAAATTTGAGCGCTAGGAAAACATTCTTTAAAAACTGCTCTCTCAGACCAATCCTTATCAGCCATTATAGTCTTAGTTTTTTCACAACTTGGGTTTATTTCTTTAAATTTTTGAAGGAACCATTTTAAGCATTCATAGTCTTCTGAAACCAAAATTGAGACAGCTACAACTTGACTTTCTCCACATCCATCCTCAATTAAAATTAAGTAAACAGGAGTCCTTATGTTCAATAATTTGAATGTCCCATCAATACATAATAATTCAGGATAAGCTTCCATTGTAATTTTCATTGTGGGTGTACAAAAAAGAAGACCTTTAAAAATATTGTTGGTGTCCACCAATAAATGACAGTCGGAACCTGGAAAAATACAAAAAACTTAAGTATTATTGCTAGCAAATAGCAAAAAAAGCAATGAAACCATTAAAGTAGAAAGAATAATTACATTTAGAGACTTATGGGGGGTAATACAGCTTGTGCTTCAAAATTAACCACAAATTTGTATGAAAGCATGTTTTACTGGAACAAAACAGAAATTTTGATGGAAGAGTGGTATTCGGTCGGGTATTTTATAAAATTCTCATCATTCATTATCTCTACACGCATTAAGAAATAAGACTATTAGGAACAGTTTTTTTAAAAGCTATGGAATTATTGTGGTAGTCCTTGCAACTGTAAAATTATCGTAATTCTATGAAAATTGTACACCTTTTATGTAAAAATATTCAGAAACCTCAACTCACCAAATTTTTCCCGAATTGCAGTAACAGCAGTTTCAACAGAGTTTTGATATTTCAGTTTATCTCTGTGTTTTATGTTTGAAAGATCTTTCAAGCTAATTATTTGTTTTGTGTTGCCTTCTAATTCTTGTCGAACTAGATGTTTATTTGCCTTCAAACTTAATAACTTTTTAGCTTGCTGTCTGACTTCTTCAGGTAATTTTCTTTGTTGGGGCAGATGTTGAAACAAGTGTTTGTCTATAATGTGGTTATGTAGTGTATCAATTGAAACAATTTCTAATTCATTGCCATTTTTTGCTACTCTAAGTGTAACATTTGCAGGACATGGAATATCTTGTCTAAAGGTCCTAAAAAGTAAATATTATGAATCTTCACACTTGAGAATTGAGGTATTGGCTTTCATGAAGCAAAAAATGGGGATATTAGTACAAATTTTTGTATTTGGTTCAACAAATAAATTGTTTTACACTGAACTTGACTAGGTATCTTGAACCTAAAATTATTTTTAAAAGGAATAAAGTATTTGTTCTCATTTCTTGGCAAATATATGACACATTATATACATACTTAGTTTGCCTTTTTCCCTTTCCAGATGGTATAAAATTCTTGCCACCGTGGATACAAGAATATTTTAACTGGTAATACTGTAAATCTGGATTTAAGTATCGTTTGACTACTCTTTTGGCGGTTTCGACTCGACGACTATCCCTTCTATAAAGTTGTACATAGCGATTCTTCGTGTTATCTTCTAAAATAAATTTATTGAGTGCTTTTAATATATGCTTATTTTCTCAAATACACTTTTGTTTAGAAGAGTTAACTTACCCAGTATTTTATCAAATTCTTTTGCAGAACTGAATTTGTCTGCTTTCTTTAATTCTATGGGAACATTAATAGTATTTAGACTATCCATTATTTTAACTTAAATAAACTCATAAAACGAAACAACGAAAAACGCGCGCCAAAACAATGGAATAACAGAATAAATTTTGACGTTTTATTTGGAGGTTAGGAAACCTGGAAACATTTCCTTTAACGGATCGCGAATTAAAATACGCCGTCCGTTTAACGGACGGGGAGTCACTGCCAAAAACAAATACAGAAGCTCCATTGTGTTCGGCGCGTAACGAGTTTGTTACATTCTCCTCAGAGTGAAGCCTCGTGGTGCAGATAATAAGGTTTGGCCTACGTCGTAAAATGTGTTTTCGAATTCCCACTTTTTGTTTTTATCAAAACTTATAATTAATAAAAATGCAGATTAGTTTAGGTTAGGGTTGGTTAGGTTTGCTGTAATGGTAGTGTCAGTAGCGCGCCAAACGACTTCTAATACTAAATTAAAATAAGGATATTTTTGTAACAAAACCTATACTGTGGTGGGTCTGTCCGGTTAGCGTTAAGTTAGCCCAGGTTCGTCGACAAAACCATCATTACGGCTGTAATTTTTAAAAATGACGGCGTAAAAGACCTGCAATGAACCATTTGTAAGTCACCGATTTATATATTTATGATTAAAATAAAAGTAACTTTTCAGGCATACTTTCAAACGTTTTTAAAAATGACCGTATGATCATAAGTGTCCGTGCCATAAATGTCATACTTAACAGACTAATTTATAAACGTTAACACCGTTATATATATATATATATATATATATATATATATATATATATATATATATATATATATATATATATATATATATATATATATATATATATAAATTAATTACGTTTTCTTGTAAAATTTTAGCCCTGAGAATGATAAATTGTTGAAAGTGCTAAGGCAGATAACAATTTTTGATTACGCTAAAACTTAAAACTTAGGTTCTTATCATTAAAAAAGTTTGAAAGTGTGCCTAAAAAATTGCTTTTATCTTAAGCTTACCAGAGATATTTGAACTGTTAATAAAATAGGCAATTAATGCTCTTTTTAATTAACAGTCATTTTTAAATCAGCCACTTATAAAGCTAAATGACTGCTCTTTTTGGGCTATTTATAGTCATTTTAAAATTGGCGAATTTCAGTTACTTTTAGAAATGACCGGTCACTTACGAAAGTAATTTAAGGTCACTTCTAACACTATTATAAATACACTTTTTACATCAACCCAAAAATAAAGCTTAACCAGGGCTAACCAAAACGCATCTCGATATAACAGCTCCGGTTAGAGTTTTTTTAATTGATGTAAAAAAGTGTACTTACAGTTTAAAAGTCAAGGATTGGTTTAAGATTTAATCGCTTCTGTAAAATTCGCTGCGCTGCGCATTATCTACCGATATAGAACTTGGAAGATGTCTCACAAACTTTCATATTAGGAAGGCACGTCTTAGATCGATCTTCTAAGAAATCGACTGTTTAAAACCGAAGTTTGTCATCATCTAATAAATTAATATTCTCTAATAATTAGTATTCTGCACAACATACACAAAAGTACTGGTAAAGTCGCACTGCATTGAACTTTCAGAGCAATCTGACGCAGTCGACGCGAAGTCACGCCAACCACCCATCATGTCACAGTTTATTTTTATTATTTTATTTTCTAGTAATACATATTCGGTATCAAGATAAAAATATTTCCTCTCTTAGCTAGAGTTTTCGAAAGATGGACAACACAATATTTGTAGTTGTAATGTAGTTTTACTTTTTCAGGAAATTAATGCAAGAGTAAATCTGAAGAATAATGGATTTTTGAGAAATTTGTGTTACTAAAAAATAAATAGAGTTTTATTTGAGAAGTTTGACAGTCTCAGAGTCATGAATCTATAGATAAACGTAACTAAAATGTTTTAGACTGCATGAAGGTGTGAACGGAAATTTTAGATCCAAAATTCGTACATACATACATATATATATATATATATATATATATATATATATATATATATATATGTGAAAATAAAGAAAATACTTCTTTAGGCCATAAGAAAAATGAGGGATATGTTTAATAAAAGCGCAGCATATGATATTACGTTATGTCAGCTATCTTATTTTTATTGTGAATATGGAATTGAAGCCACCTGCCATGTGATGTGTGCAGACCGCTGATGATTTTGACATATCAGACAATTTCCCTGTTCTATTATAAACTGCTGCATATCTGTATTCTTACCATCGTTTGAACAAAACTTAATTGCTGTAAAGAATATTTAACCAAGTTTTCGGATTTTACCAGCTGCTTACAAAAATTTAGGAACACATTGTCAAATTTAACATTCCGTTAAATATTCTAAACTTTAATTGAGCTTTCTGCAACCGGCCATTCTTACACTCTTACGTTGATTAATGTAGGTTTATTATAACGTGTTTAAATAACAGAACAATTTCTACTACAATTATAGAGAGTGAATATTTTTTAACTATCATTAAGTTCACTCTTATGCACTTAAAAAAACGGCTCTATTAAAAATCCGAAGAGGGACATTCAGAAAACTTCATTACTGCCAAATAAAAATCCGTACAAACAATTTATATGAACACACCAGTAACGAAATGCTTCTTACACTCTTTCGGGTTTCCTAATATTGATGGAGCTGTTTGAAATGAAGTATTATTTAGATGAATCTGACTTTATATATATTTCTGCCGGCTCCCCTCCTTTACCCCTACCAACTATCAAATATGTTACAGGCATTTCGCTCCTAACTAAACTTCTTTATTCCAGTATTCCATTATAACAATGAAATGCAATCGTCTAGGAAGCTATTTTTAAAAAAATAATTCACTGACAATAATTTAAAACTAATATACAAGTGTTATGAAAATATGTGAACACTTTGTTTACCCTTCTTGATATAATTCCGTTTGACAGGTTGTTGGATTTTAGTTATCAGTGTAAACGCAAGTTAAATCCTATGCAGAATAAACAAATTTTATTGAACTACCGACAAGCTTTTTTAAGTGCTTATTTACTAATAAAACTTATAATTAGTAAAAATGCAAGTAAGGTTATTTTTGTTTGGCTGTAGGGATGCCACCTGTACGGTTTTCACCCGGACTGTCCGGTTTTGTCCGGTGTTCGTAGCATGGATGATCCGGGAATCCCGAATATCTCAATAACTTTATTAAAACCAGTGGCTTATTGAATTTTTATTATTTGTTTTTTGTGGTGACTAAAAAAAATAGGTGCTCACTTTGATATATACCACTGTATAGAAGAATAAAAAATAGCGGCTTTTTCCGAAATCTCCGGGTCTGTTCTTTTTGAAAGGTACCAGCCCTAGTTTGGTTCTAGATAAAAACAACTGTATCAGAAAGTATGTGCAAAATTTATCTATCCAATAAAAAAGTATCGGATACTTTCTGCAGATAAAACTATCTAACTATTATTTAAAGTTTCCGATATTTTAATTAAATTTGTATGATAGTCTGGATACAACAGGCACCTCCTTTACGTTTTTGTACTCTCCTTTGTTTTTAAAATTTATGAAGGCGAAGGTGTCAATGAAAATTTTAGGCACAGAATTCATACAAATATATGGAGTTGAAAATAGGGTTGCCAACCCTCCCGATTTTTCGTCATGCCTCCCGCCGTAAAACTATACTCCCGCTCTTAAACAAAACTCCCGCCCACTTCCGCAAACTCCCGCTTTCCAACAATTTTGGCATTTAGCAGAAGGCAGAAGCAGATTCAGCTAGATGTACTAAAAGTACCTCTTCTTTTTCTTGCATTCTCTTCTTTTTTTTCCGATTGCATTTGGATTTTTAATATTTAAGACTGGGATTTAAAAAAGCGCCTGAAGCTTGAAATGTACGCTGACAGGATTGACAAATGACATATCAAATATTAGATTGTTTAGATTTGGGATTCCCAGAAAGCAATCGTTATTATTATTATCCCCGAGTGATGTGTTCCAGGTATTTGTGAGCGTCTGTGTTTAATTTTTTTTTGCGAATAGTTTTGTGGTGAAAGGTGAAAATGTTTTCATCAGATAGTAGTACATCTGATGATATTGATTGGGTCGGCCAGTGCCAGAATGAGATCGATTGTGATGATGATGAAATTTCCCATAAAGCCATGACAGAGCCGAGCACTTCGACATCCCATCAAGAATTAGATTCCCCGCGGCCGCGCGTCAATGTTAAGAAGAGAAAATGGGAAGTTAAATTTAATAAAGAGTGGTGTAAAAAATATCCCAATATAATACAAGGGTCATCACTATCTCAGGCTAGATGCATACCTTGTGGTTCGCAATTTAGTATTAATCATGGTGGAGAGAATGATATCTCGAAACATATGAAAACTGACAAACATAAAAAAAACATTTTAGCAACTTCAAAAGTTCAGAAAATCGATCATGTTTTTAAAAATGATTCTGTTAATGAACTGGCAACGATACATGCAGAATGTAGCTTCATTTTTCACAGTGTGAAGCACTCGCATAGCTACGCATCCACAGACTGCGGTGGAAAATTGTTTAAAACTATATTTTGTGACTCAAAAATAGCACAAAAATATGGTTGCGGTAGAACAAAAGCCACGCAAATTATTACAAGAGTCCTTGGGCCAGAGTCAAAAAATAGAATTTTGAAAGATCTAGTGAATAACAAGTCATTTTCGATTGCGACAGATGCCTCGAATAAAGGAAATGTCAAGTTATTTCCTCTTATCGTGAGATATTTCAATAAAGAGTCGGAGGTTCACACAAAATTGCTAAGCTTTTATTCAAGTGATTCGGAAAAATCAACAGATATTGCTCAGAGTTTGATCAACCATTTAGACGAAGCTGGCCTAAATATTGCGAATGTGATTGCATATTGTGCAGATAACGCATCTGTTAATTTCGGAAAAAAACAGAGTGTGTTCACTGAGCTACGCAAGAGAAATGAAAGACTGATTCCTGTCGGTTGTGTTTGCCATATAATCCATAATGCAGGAAAGTTTGGACAAGTCGCATTAAAATATGACGTGGAGTCTCTCGTTATCAAATGTTTCAACGAATTCAGTAGCAGCACAAAGAAAGTTACTGAGCTCAAAGAATTTTTCATTTTTTGTGACGAAGAATGGTCGCAGCTTTTAAGAAGTGTACTAACAAGATGGCTTTCATTAATTCCTGCAACTGAACGATTTTTGAATCATTTTGCTCCAGTTAAGTCATATTTCCTTTCCCAGGAATCCCCACCTGGAATGCTGAAGAAATTTTTGGAAGACGAATTAGCTGAAGCATATTTAGGTAACCATTTTCAAACCGTTGGGTTCATTTTTGCTTTATCTTATCTTCGTCTGATGTTTCAGGACTCATACTACACGTCGGACATTTGATGAATGGAATAATTGGGAAATTGGAATCGAGCGAGACGCTGGCGATTGAATTATTTACGATAATGAACAGTTTAAAACTCTCATTAATTAAAAAAAGAGAAGAACAATTCTATGGGTCTATTGCAAATTCTTTTTTGCGAAAATGTGAAGACCTCGTGAAAGTAGAATTGTTCAAGCGTGAAGCGGATGCATTCCTAGAAAGAATCATCAACTATTTGGAAAAATGGTAAGAAATCCTTCAAAATATGCTTTGCAAAACATTCAGTTCTATCTACTATTCAAATAATTATTGTTGTGCTGAATCATAAATATTGTAGTCACTGTGGAATATTTTTAATGTATTATCGAGGTATCTAAGACATAATTATTTTTTTGGGTTTTAGGTACAACTACAATGAAGACAACAAATTCAAGTGCCTGAGCGCTATGATCCTAAAGAACAAACCAAAACTAGAAGATTTTTTCAAAATTTGTGCAGATTTCCATATTGAAGTTGATGAGGACGCGCTTTTTGAAGAATATGTTGAACTCTCGGAGTTTTATAAGAACTTACCAGCAAATGTTTCTGATATTTCTATTGATAAGCAGTGGGTTTGCTTTTTTCAAAATCATGTTGCAGCTAATTTTGAAAAAATCGCATCAGTTGCCTTTGCCGTGCCTCATTCAAATGCTATGAGTGAGAGAATTTTCAGTTTGATGACACATGCATGGAGAAAGGACAGAAACAATCTAAGTGTCAAAACTTTAGAAGCTGAGCTAATGGTGAAACATAATTTTACCGAGTCGTGCACAGAATTTGCGAAATATCTCAAAACAGCAGATGGTAAGCAAATACTGGAAAAATGCAAAGGCAGCTGGAAAATGTGAACAAAAAAAAATGTCTTGAAATTGTGTTTGCATACTTATTAGGTTTTATACATAATAAATACCGATGCTATAGACTGCATAATATTGTTTTTTTATTCTTGTATGTACAGGGTTATTGATTATAAATGTCCCCCCCTTTAACTTTTTTGTTTGGCATTTTAGGAAAAAAATTTAAATATAAAAGTTGCTTGGAATAAGTTAAATTTTTAAAATATTATATTTCTAAATATACAGGGTGTGTCACAAATGTGCAGCAACTGCCAACTTTGTTATTTTCAATACAATACCATATTTTTTATTTCATTTTTGGATTCTACGTAAAATTCTAAGCATATTTGATATGGCATATCCTATACCTAACTTGAACTGTTTCCAAACTACAAATAATTGAAAATTGGCACTTTTTGCACTTTGACTCATTATAGGTAGTGGCAAAACGGTTAAAGATAGAAAATAAATTTTACATTCCTATCTTAACTTTTTAAAAGCTATCTAATAACATAAATATACAGTACCAAATACCAAATTTGGTACCTTCGTTGGTACCATCAATTACGACCATCACATAGCTCTTAAAAATTTAAGATGGGGAAAGTGAAATTTATTTTCCTTTATCTTTAACCGTTTTGCCACTATAATGAGTCAAAGTGCAAAAAGTGCCAATTTTCAATTGTTTATAGTTTGGAGACAGTTGAAGTTAGGTATAGGGTATGCTACATCAAATATGCTTAGAATTTTATGTAGAATCAAAAAATGAAATAAAAAATATGGTATCGTATTGAAAATAACAAAGTTGGCAGTTGCTGCACATTTGTGACACACCCTGTATATTTAGAAATATAATATTTTAAAAATTTAACTTATTCCAAGCAACTTTTATATTTAATTTTTTTTCCTAAAATGCCAAACAAAAAAGTTAAAGGGGGGGACATTTATAATCAATAACCCTGTACCTACTTTTAAATAAATAAATAAATAAATGAATAAATAAATAAATATATAAATAAATGAATGAATAAATAATTAATAAAAATTTATTGATAGTTTGTTATAGGCTGTTTTCCTTGGCTGTTTCGTAAAAATTTTTTTGTAGCACTCAAAAATTTT